>CM077521.1:22416493-22905100 GCA_039654895.1 Mongoloraphidia duomilia | reverse complement strand
TATCATTAAAAGCACAGGAAAATATATCTGAACTTTCCACTTTCGGTGGCATTAATATAAAATATTCATCTTTTCTACTTTATATAATTATTATAATTAAAGGAACTATTATTGTAATCATACATGTAAAACGAACAACTCTTAAAAACAAATTTTGCAACAAACAAAAAAGTAATGACACCCAATTACAAATTATAACAGCAGAAACCCCAAATATGAGTTTCCCGACAAATTCTTAAGAATTGTTCGTTACCACAGATTTAAAATAATTATATATCCTTCTGTATTTGTTATGTTCAAAAGATTATCATTCCATGATAACTTTCTGACCCAAGGAGGGAGAAGTTACGTAACTATACTTATGGTCCACCATGTATGTCATGTTGGATCTTCATATTATGCATACTTGCATTACTTGGCTGTCTTTGCAAAATCATAACTTCCCATGAGAAAGTAGTCAAGGTGTCAGGCATGGTAATATGATAAATAGGACTGACTTCTGTCTGCAAGGGGCAGTTAACAATCATTTGAACTGACATCAAGATTGTTATCATTGTCCATTTTTCTAATAAAATTTCTAATAAAAATTACTAATAAAGTGTTTCTTAATAAAAACCACTCGTTACCACGTAACTCGCGCTTACCATTAGTACCACAGAAAAGTTGTGGGAATGAAAATTGTAGAAAATTTAATCCTCTTTAAAACATTGCATAGTGGAAGAATTGCTTACGTCGACCGTTTCTGCGATATTTCGAAAAAAATTTAAAAAATAAGGTAAACCAACGTGCATTAAAAATCGCTTATTTTTCCTTATTTAATTCAAAAATGACATATGGAATAGAAGTATGGGGCAATTCTTGAGCAGCTCATAGAGTCTTTTTAGCTCAAAAAAAAGTCATAATATTACTTTCTGATGCTCAGTTTAATGAACCGTGTAGACCTCTTTTCAAACGGCTTATGATCCTTACCTTCTATGATCAGTATATTTACCACTGTTTAGTAGACATTAAAAAAAATATGAACAAATTTTGAGAACAATCAACAATTCATTCTCATTACACTCGGAAAAAATCCAACCTGTGTTTGCCCCTAAATAAATTTACGCATACGACGTACGGCCCCAATTATCTGGGTTTGCAATTTTATAATAAACTGTTACCGGAGACAAAAGCGTTACTATTCATAAATTTAAAAGACATATAAAAGCGTATCTTGCTATAAATTGTTTTTATGATTACCAACATTTTTTAAATATTGGTGATTACATCTAATTATTGTAGACCTTTTTATTATGTTTTTGAATTGTATTTGACCGGTACACGGTGTAGCCAATACAAATAAATTTATTATTATTATAAAGGTGGTAAAATTTTATGGTTTTTCGACCGCCAAAAGTTGTCTTTTAGAAATCTCAGATGGCTCCTAGGCTAACATTTATTAGTATACCCTAAGGTACCATCATATCAAATTTGGTGCTTTTATCCGCCAGGTATCGGTAACTTCACTAAGCCACCGAACTATTACACTATATACAGGGTGTCCTCAAAGACACTTAACACACGCCTACCACAAGTTCCTGAGACCAAAATAAGCTGATTTAAGCAAACTTAGGTTCTTACAAAATTGTTTAGTTTGGGCGCTATACAGTCCTGAAGTTACAATTTTGAAATCGTTTTTTTGTTATAAATTTAAAACGGCTTTTGCGATTTTGCTAAAATTCGGCACGTTGACATAGTTTTATGGAACAAAAAACCCATATCAAAATTATATTTAATATTAATCCATAGGAGTAGAACTCGGGTTTTTTAATATTTGAACGTTCCAAATTTCTACGCCAATGGAAGAAAAGGAGTTTAAGTATAAAATTTAGATTCAGTAACTTATTTGCTACAAAAAACCTACTCTTAATAAGACTCGATTACTCTCATGGTTTTTGAGAAATTTGCATTTTAATAATAACTTGATCAATAATAATTATACGTTGATAGTAATAAGTTGATCAATAAACAAATAAGATGGCTATGCTTTTTTCTAAGAATAAAACTGGAGATAATGAAGAAGTTATGCAAAGAGTAAATTAATTTTCTTCGTCGTATAAATCTTTGTATGCGTGAAAATGGTGGACACTTGACCACTTTTTATGACATATTTATTTATTTCTATTCATGTTTTAGTAACTTTACTTCATTTTGTAAAAATTACTGCGAATTATTAAAATTCAAATTTCTCAAAAACCATGAGAGTAATCGAGTCTTATTAAGAGTAGCTTTTTGGTAGCAAATAAGTTACTGAATCTAAATTTTATACTTAAACCCCTTTTCTTCCATTGGCGTAGAAATTTGAGACGTTCAAATATTAAAAAAAAAAGGGTGTGGTCGCGGGACCCTCGACAGATGTGAAACATTTTTATAGCATGAATCTTTTATTTACTGAACTTGACAAATTTATCAAAATAAAATCTAGCCTATATCACTAAGGGATAGTGTAGCTTTCTATTAGTAAAAGAATTTTTTAAATCGGTTCAATAGTTCCAGATATAATAATTTATGATTTATTACAACGCCGCGAGACATTCTTTCCCTGCGAAGATAATAAGTGATTGAATTTTTAGAATCGGTTCAGTAGTTCGAGAGATAAGAATTTACAATTTAACACAATTTACCCAAATTTACCCTAGTATACCCTAATTTCTTGAATGTACCCTAGTTTTCCCTAAATACCCTAATTTACTCTTATTTAGCCCCCTTTGCCTTAAGTTACCCCAATTTACCCTAATTTACTCTAATTTGCCCTAATTTACTCTAATTTACTCTAAATACCCTAATTTACCCAAATTTTCGTTTTTTTAAAAAAAACAAAAAAATTAATTTTTGGTGTGACAGGAAATTTCAAAAAATTATAATTATTGCCAAAGAAAGAATATAACAAAAATAAAAAATTTTATGAATAAATAACATATAGAATTTAGAAAAAAAAACGTCAAAAATTGTACGATGCCATGAGTTTCCGAACCCAAGTCCCCATGTATAGAAGACTAGTCTTACCTCTGGCCTACGAATCTATTTGTCTTCATAGCCGTTGTACTGATATATGTATAGAGTACAGAGAATAGCCACACCTACAGAGCGTTCTGCCACGCCCATACTATTTTCTAATTGGTGCTTTACTACAATATATTAGTCTGAGCGACAGAAGGACGCACAATGCTGTATTATATTTTTTTTTGTTTCATAATACTCAATGTGTTTATATTATTTATTCAATGTTTATTTGTGCGTAGTTTGTGTCCATTTTATAAACAACCCCAAGACAAAATTGTTTCACAACAATCATTGGCGCTTGTTGTAATTTTAATTGGTATGTGATTTTTTTCAAAGTAGCATTATTTAGTACTTAGTTATTTTCATATCTTTAAATTCTAACGATAATTACGATAATTCACGAGTTCTTATGGCGTTCCAGGGCGGAAATTTGGGCAAGAGCTTGTAATCGAGAGGATTTTATTGATAAATTGAAAAACTCACACAACATTTGATATAGGTTGTGCGGTAATCATTTTGAAATAAATCGCGCATTAGACTGCGTACAACTTCCAACCATATTTTCCGCTCTAGAAGGATCGTCTTTGTATGTGTTATTTTTAATAAAAGTCACAAAAATGTTTGTTCTATTACCCAACGGCAACAGAATGGTAGCATTTACAAATATTTTTCTAATACGGTCCTGTTACACTACATGCACTAACACTTGTGTGTGCACGGCTAGCTAATGCCGCAGTGGTGGGGAGAACAGCACTGAAGGAGAACATTATTCCGTCACAATTTTTCGTCTTATGACTTCGTTGTATTGTATTCGTGGCATTATTGTGTGGCATTATTTCGTGGCATTTTTTCGTCCGATGATTTCGTCATTTCCGTTGCATATTTCCCCTTACGCGGCTGTTCACAGCCCGACATAAGATGTTTCACATCAAAAACCCGAGTTCTACGCCTATGGATTAATATTTGATATGGGCTTTTTTGTTCCATAAAACTATGTTAACGTGCCAAATTTTAGTAAAATCGCACAAGCCGTTTTAAATCTATAACAAAAAAACGATTTCAAAATTGTAACTTCAGGACCGTATAGCGCCCAAACTAATCAATTTTGTAAAAAGGTAAGTTTGCTTAAATCGGCTTATTTTGGTCTCAGGAACATGTGGTAGCCGTTAAGTGTCTTTGAGGACACCCTATATAACGCAGAGTTTATCTCACTGTTCATATAATAAAATTACTTATTTTTTCGAAACTGAAGAAAAATTCAAACTGTTATTATTTTTTTCGTACACTATGTTGCTGTAATTCAGGTTGATATTTTTGAGACGTCCAATGTTTTTTTCAAAATGGAAAAGAGGCCGCCACTAATTGAGTAGTCTGAGAGGTGGTGCTGCCTAGCTAACTAGCGCGATTTTTGAACACACTGACACCCACCACAAACGTTTTTTGGGAACAAGTTTATTTACTTTTTTGTGAAATTTAGTGATCCTAAAACTTGTTTTAAAAATTTCAAAAAATACGGCCCTCACATGTTACAATAGGGTATTTGTCAGTGATCAAAATAAAATATAAAACTTTGTTATAATGAAAGTTCATGCTCTAAAATAGTTATTAGAATTTTTATTTTTATTAATTAAGTTTCGTAAACATATTTAAGTAAATAAATAAGATCATGAATAAGAAGAGAATAAGAATAACAATCTTTCACGTAGCTATACAAACTATAGATGTGAATGGTCAATATATAAAAACTAACAATTTAAAAACTCATTTATACTATAAAAACAGCCTGTAGTGAGGTACTTTTTAGTTCTATCGTAAATTGCCTAATATTTGAAATTTGGCTTATACGCCTTGGTAAATGATTGAACAGATTAGATCCCGCATAAATTGGAGATTTTTCATAAGATGTTGTATGGTTCTTATTTATATATATCTGAGATGATTGCCTGAAATTATAGGGATTGATATCTGAAACTGTCTTATAGCGGGATATATTCTGTTTAACATTTACCAACAAGTTATACACATATATAGACGTGAACGTTAAAATTTTGCAACTTTTAAATGTATCTCTACAAGTACCTCTGAACGGTATATTAAAAATTAAACGTACAATCCGTTTTTGTAGTATAAATGCTCTATTTATGTCAACTGATTGACCCCAAATTATTATGTTATACTGTAAATAAGGATATACTAATGCATAATACATACTAATCAGTTGATCAGTATTCAAATATGATTTGACGCTCCTTATAGCGAAATATGCCGATTTTAGTTTTTTGCAAACATGTTCTACATGAAGACTCCAAGACAGCTTCTCGTCAACATATAATCCCAAAAACTAGCAATCAGATGTAAATAAAATTTCTGAGCCATTTATTTCAAATTTTAAATTTGGTCTTACTTTTCTTTTATGGAAGAATACACAGTTTGTTTTTGAACATTGAATACCAATTTATTTTTAAAGCACCAACAAGAGAACTCCTTAAGGGATGTACTAACTTGAGATTTCAATTGATCAACATTATCGGCAGATATCGCTATAGAAACGTCATCGGCAAACAGTGCTATTTGGTCAACATTAATAAATTGGGGTAAATCATTAATAAAAATTAAAAACAGTAATGGGCCCATCACAGAACCTTGAGGTACACCAATAGAACAGTCAAAAGTACTTGAGTACGTGCCACTAGCATTAACAATCATTTTGCGATTATGTAAAAAAGATTTTATCCAGTCAGTTATTTTACCTCGTAAACCTAAACTATGTAATTTAGTCAAAAGAAACTGATGATCCATACAATCAAAAGCACATTTAAAATCAAAGAATATGCCTACTACATATTTATTGGAATCCAATTCGTAATTTATATATTCAATAAAATCAATAGCTGCACTTTCACAAGATTTGTTCGGTCTAAATCCGTGTTGCTTTGTAGATAAGAAATTAAAATGTTCTAAATATTCAAATATTCTTTTATAAATAATTTTTTCGCAAAGCTTTGAAAAATTTGATAATAATGACACCGGACGATAGTTCTCAATACTTTCAGTATCACTCTTTTTGTGAAGTGGCTTGACCAAAGAAGTTTTCCATAAGTCTGGGAAGATGCCTTGTTTAAAAGACTGATTAAAAATATACGTCAAAGGTTTGACAACATACATTGCAGTTTCTTTTATAAGTTTACTTGGAGTTTCATCAATTCCACTAGACATTTTATTAGATAAGCTTTGTATTGCTTCAATCACATCCTTTTCAGATATATCTCCAAAGTACATTGATTGTAGTGTGTTAGCACTTGTACTGCATTCCGTAGACAGCTGGTTACCGAATTGTTTATTTAAAGTCACATTTGCTATTTTCGTGAAAAAATCACCAAATAGGTTTGAAATGTTCAATGCATTTTCTACTGCAACATTATTATGATTAATTACAAGTTTTGGTTGGTTAGTTTGATATTTGTTTTTGTTTAATTGGTTATTTATGATTTTCCACAATTCTTTTGTTTTATTTAAAGAATTTTTTATATTATTTTGGTAATAAACTTTTTTTGCTAAAATAATGTTTTGTTTGTGCTCACGTTTGCGTTTATTATATAATTCTATTAAAGCAGATTCTTCAGTACACTTGATTAGCATAAATAGATCTTTTAATTCTTTGGATTCCTGTCGTATCGCATCAGTGATCCACTCATTTCTTAAATTATTTTGTTTTATTTTCGTTTTCATTTTGGGGCACGCGCAATCTAAACACCACGAAAATGCTTGCCAGAATATATCTAGGGCCTCATCAACACTGTTCTGGGCATAAACCTCAGTCCAATCTATATTTGCTATCATTTGAGTAAAGTTCTTTACATTATTTTGCGAGAAACGTCTTTTTACTGCATAATATTCATCATCAGTTAGGTTATAATTGTTTATATTTATTGTAAATTCACATGATTGTACACTGTGATCTGACAGCCCGGGATCAAACACAGATGTTTTACACCATGTCTCAGGTAAGTTTGTGACTATATAGTCTAAACCACTGCTTAAACGCGTAGGCACTTTAACTAATGACGTCATTTGATGACTAGAAAATAAATCAAAGAGAACATCTTTGTCGACGGAATTAGCCAAAAAATTTATGTTTATATCACCACATAACATAATTATTTCATGATTCTTAGTGACTTTTTCAAGCACTACACTAATACGTTCGATGAATACATTCACGTCACCGTAATTACTACGATATACACAAAGAACGCATACACGAACTTTATGCAATTTACACGACAGCCCTATTATTTCAACATCGAGCTCAATATTATCTGCTTTTACTTGTGATAATTCTTTACATGGAATTTCTAATTTCGCAAAAATTGCAACTCCTCCGTGTCGTTTGACAGTTCTACAATAACACGTTACCATTTTATAGCCATTAATTTGAATATACGGTGACGCTTCTTGACGGAGCCATGTTTCTGTCATGCACATGATTTTTAATATATATGTCACGTGACTTCAAATACCGTGTTAGAGCGTGTGATGTCAATTTTAAGAAAAAAATGAATGTATCCATAGCCAAGGAGCTTAGATTGTTTACATTATGTTCACATAGGTACAAAACGGTATTTTTCAACACTCTATTTCTGATATAATTAGCATCGAGTTAGTATAGATATAAACGTACATTCATAAAAATATGACGTCATAGGTTCGTAAAGCAAAAACGATTATTAGCGGGCGGGGCTAACATAAAAATTTCAAAAATTATTTTTGAGCTAATTTGAAATCAAAATGAATTGATTTAGGTGTCATTTTGTTCAGAATTTACTGGTCTATTAATATAACACCAAAAAAAAAAATTTAGTCAAATAACCTATTATAATATTGTAGCAAAACCTCAGATGATACGCCGCTGGCGACAATAGAAGCACCGAGAACAAATAACAATGTGTAGCAAAACCCCAGACGCCGCTGGCGACAACAGAATCATCCAGAACAAGTAACAATGGTGAGGCGTGGCATGATATCGAAGACACAGGCAATCACCAGAATGATCTGGAAAGCGCGCGAGCGTGGTGGGGGTCAAGCTGCAAGCTCTATATAAGCAAGAACAGTCACCGGAAAACAACAACGGTGTCGTGTGACAAAGTCGATTTGAAATAAATACAGCATATAAATTGTTCAGTGATATTAAAGCGCTTCAGTTAGTTTAAGAATTACTGTTCGTGTTATTATTATATAAACAGTGTTGACTGTTAGAATAGAGATATAATTGTTACATCTTATTGTTATCTATTTTTGTTACATTTTTAATTGTTGTAAATAAATAATTTATTCCACCCACATAACAAAACAGTTTTGTTACACTGGTGTCAGGTGTGCGATTTGAACGATTCAAAATGGCGGCAAAACTGTTGCGTGATTTGAAAGTGGTGGAGTTGAAAAGCGAACTTGAAGAAAGGGACTTGGACACATCAGGAATAAAAATGGTCCTACAAGATCGGCTCAAGGAGGCGATGTTGGTGGAAGGCAAGGACCCCGAAACCTTCAAGTTCGAGGTACCGGGCAGTGAGCTGGCAAGAAAAATGGAAGAAATGAAAAATAAAATACAAGGTAAAATGGAAGGAATGGAAAATAAAATACAAGGCATGGAGGAGAAAATACATACGAAAATAGAAGGAATGGAAAATAAAATGGAAAGAATAGTAAACAGGGCCGTCGCGTCAAAATATGCCGCCTAACGCGAATACAACTTTTGCTGCCCCCTCACATATTAAAAAAATTAATAAACCGATGATATATTTTATTTACTTAACAAATAAAAAACAAATTAATTCTAATAAACGCTGCCTGTAATTTGTAAATCCCCCTTTACAACTTATGGTATTTGCGCCGATTGGCTGGACGACATGCGACATCTTTTATCTAGTAGTAGAAGGTGGAACTAGGAATCGGTGAAAACTCGAACAAAGACTAGAAAGACTAGCGGCACTAGAAGATAGGCGAATACCTGCAGCGCTACACAGCGAACTGAGGAGCAACAGCGAAGAAGAAAGGGAGGCGGTCACGACGCGAATAAGGATCAAACCGCCAACGTTTGACGGAAACGTGCCGTGGTCAACATACCTCAAACAATTTGAGGTGGCCGCGAGTGTCAACGGCTGGTCAGACAGAGAGAAGGCTATCTCTCTGGTGGTGGCTCTGCGTGGCGACGCTCTAAACATCCTGCAGGCGATCCCAGCGAGCCAGCAAACAGATTACCAGCTGTTGGTCTCTCGGCTGGAACTCAGGTACGGGGATGCTCATCTCCAGCAGGTGTACCACGCGCAGGTGAAGAACCGCACCCAGAAGAGTGGGGAGACGCTCCAGCAGTTCCAGGCCGACATTGCGCGACTAATACGGTTGGCTTACCCGACAGCGCCCGGCTCCTTCCTCGAACAATTGGCGGTGTAGACTTTCATAGACGAACTGCAGGAAGGCGAAACACAGCAGGGCTTGAGGATGGCGCGACCAAGAACAATCGATGATCTGCTTGCCCACGCCCTGGAATTCGAAGCCGCCAAGCACGCATCGCGAGGCAGTGGGCGCGTTCGAGTCGTAGGAGAGGAGACCGGGAACCACCTGGAGGAGCTGGTACAAAGAATCCTCAGGAAGAAGGAGTGCTGGAAGAATGCTTCAGGCGAGACGGGTGGACCCCGTTGTTGGGACTGTGGCGAGCGAGGGTACATACGACGCAACTGCCCTAAAACCGGTAAACAACAGCAGCCGGAAATCAAAAAGAAGGTCGACGGGAAGGGGCAGACGTCGACCCGGAGGAGGAATGCCCCGGAAGCCACCATCCAGGTGGTGTCACCTAAGGACCGCACAGTCAGTATAATCGTCGATGGGAACGTCGCTGGGCAGAATATTGCGTTGCTGTTCGACACGGGCGCTATGAGGTCAACTATACGTCCTAATGCAGTGCGAAAATCGACTATACCCCCTTCCCCGTATCGACGACACATTGGATACGCTGTCGGGTTCTCGGTGGTTTTCGACCCTGGATCTGAAGAGCGGCTACTGGCAGGTCGAGCTGGAACCTCAAGACCGCGAAAAGACTGCGTTCACAATTGGTTTGGGGTTGTGGCAGTTCACGGTTATGCCCTTCGGGTTGTGTAACGCGCCGGCTACCTTCGAGCGCCTGATGGAGTCCATTTTGCGGGGACTCTCGTGGAAGACCTGCTTGGTGTACCTCGATGACGTAATTGTAGTCGGTCGGACATTTGGCGAGGCGTGAATCTGAAACTAAACCCCAAGAAGTGCCACCTGTTTCGAACGAAGGTACAATATCTCGGACACGTCGTCTCCCGTGACGGAATAGAGGCCGACCCGGAGAAGATTCGAGCGGTGCAGGAGTGGCCGACGCCGAAGGACAAGCACCAGGTTCGAAGCTTCCTTGGATTATGCACCTACTATCGTCGGTTCGTCTCGGGCTTTGCAAACATTGCGAAGCCATTAACAAGGCTGACAGAAGACGGACGTGAATACATCTGGAGCGGCGAGTGTGAGGAAGCGTTCCAGCAACTGAAACGTGCTTTGGTGTCAGCGCCGATTCTGAGCTACCCGCGCACGGACGGGAACTTCATCTTGGACACGGATGCAAGCAACCTGGCTATTGGTGGCGTACTCTCTCAGATTCAAGACGGGCCCAAGAGGGGTCATTGGCTACTTTAGCAAGGTGCTGTCGAAGGCGGAACGAAATTACTGCGCGACCAGGAAAGAATTGTTGGCGGTGGTTAAGTCAGTAGAGTATTTTCATAAGTACTTGTACGGGCAGAAGTTCCTTTTGAGAACGGACCATACCGCATTGAAGTGGCTCTTACAATTTCGAAACCCCTAAGGACAGGTCGCCAGATAGATAGAGCGGTTGCAGGGATATGACTACGACACGAAGCATCGTGCGGGCGTTAGTCATCGTAACGCCGATGCCCTTTCTCGAAGACCCTGCCCGGGAGACTGCCGACATTGTTCTCGCCTGCTGCGTCGCGAGAACCACAGTGGTGAATGACGAGTGGTTACCGGAGGAGAAGCAGGTGGCGGACCTAGACTTGAAGTTAGTGCTGAAATGGAAAAGAAGGGGAGAAAGACCGGCCTGGGAAGACGCTAGTCCGTTTAGCGGAGCACTGAAGACGTACTGGCCCAGTGGGACTCTCTGACGGCCGAAGACGGTCTCCTGAAGCGGGTACTGGAGAATGAAGATGGTACGAACGTAAGGCATCAGCTGGTGGTACCGAAGAGCCGGGTGCCGGATGTGCTGCGACATCTCCACGGTGGGGCCTCGGGAGGCCGCTTCGGCGTAAAGAAGACCCTGCAGAAAATCAGGGCACGTTTCTACTGGGTCAACTGTAAAGACGACGTCCGCGAATGGTGCCGAAAGTGCAGACTGTGTGCCGCCGGTAATGGACACCTGGGGAAACGAAGAGCACCGATGAGACAGTACAATGTCGGAAGTCCGATGGAGAGGGTGGCCATTGACGTGGCTGGTCCATTCCCTGAGAGCAATGCAGGAAATAAATACATTTTAGTGGCGATGGGCTATTTCACCAAATGGGTGGAGGCCTATGCACTCCCAAACCAAGAAGCTGCGACGGTGGCTGAAGCCCTAGTCAAGGAGTTCTTTAGTCGTTTCGGAGTGCCATTGGAGCTGCATTCGGATCAGGGCCGTAACTTTGAATCCGCCCTCTTCGGAGACGTCTGTCGCCTGTTGGGAATCCGTAAGACGCGAACCACGCCTTTGCATCCGCAGTCTGACGGGATGGTGGAACGCATGAACCGGACGATGGGAAAGTATCTGGAAAGTCCGACCACCAGCGAGACTGGGACCAGTACTTGCACCTGTTCCTAATGGCGTATCGTACATCGGTTCACGAAACAACGGATCAAACACGGGCCAGCGTAATGTTGGGGCGTGAGCTGCGGTTGCCCTGCGATCTAGAGTTCGGGTGCCCACCGTCGGACCAGCAGGAAGCTGGAGACACGTACGTCGCCAAGCTGGGACGAAAATTGGACGACATTCACCAGCGGGTCCGCAAGAATAGCCAACTGGCCAGCGACAGGATAAAGAACCGGTACGACGTGAAAGCACGGGAGGGCGGGTTTCAGCCAGGAAATTTAGTTTGGCTGTAGAACCTGTGCAGCCGCCTTGGCCTCTCACCAAAGTTACAATGGAACTGGGAGGGCCCGTACCAAGTAATGAAGCGGATCAATGATGTCGTCTACCGCATACGTAAGCTACCGAGGGGATAGCCCAAGGTTGTACACTCCAACCGACTCGCGCCCTACGAAGGGGGCGACGACGTAGACGTAGAGCAAGGGGATGAGGCCAGAATCGCCATTGGCCGAACTACTCTGGCGGAAAAGCGGCCTGCTTTCGAAGATTTTATGGCCGAAATCTCTGGGGCCAGAAAGGCCCGTTACGACGTGACAACGGAGGAAGGGCGTGATCTTTTTGGTGTCCCTCGCGAGTATTCGCTTGCTCACTGCGTCTCCCGAGACCTTCGAATCTCCGGAGGCATAGCGGCTGAGTTCTGTCGACGATTCGGCCACCGAGGAGAGCTCTGGAGGCAGGGGCCCCGGGTCGGGAGGGTCCTACGACTGCCGGATCAACATCGCTTAATTTACTACCTTGTGACGAAGCAACTGTCCCATCAGAAGCCCACCTACGCTAGTTTGTGGAACACCCTAATGGAGTTGAAGGCCAACCTACTCGCTAACGGTGTTAAGAAGCTGGCAATCCCGAAGCTGGGCTGTGGGCTCGACCAGTTGGACTGGAGGGTCGTGCGGAGCATGTTGGAGGTCATTTTCAACGGCGCGGGAGTGGACATCCTGGTATGCAGTCTAGGACCGGAACTGCTACTTCTACCGCAGCGGAACGTGCCGCCGGGGCGAAGGTTGCCGCTATCGGCATGACCCTTTCTTCCGGGCTAAGAACCTGCCCTGGGACAGGGCAGATCTAAGAAGGGGGCAGTGTAACAAAATCCCAGATGCTACGCTACTGTGTTCAACAGAACATTCGAGAGTGCAGCGATTGTCTGTTTGTTGTAACAATGTGTAGGCGTGGCAGATGCGCGAAGACAGGAGAATGTTCCAGAAAGCGCGGCGAGCGTGGCGGAGTCAAACTGCTTCCGATATATAAGTACAGCAGTCACACAGCGAAGGGGGAACAACGGACAGCGAGCGACGGATTGAAATAAATCAGTGCGATTGAAGTGTTTTCACTTTGTTTGAGAAATACTGATCGTGTAAACAGTGTTGACTATTGTAATTGACTTGTCATTGTATATTGTTGTTCACATTTTTAATTATTGAAATAAATAATTTTATTCCGCCAAATTCAAAACAGTTTTGTTACAGTATTGTGTTAAATGCAAAAAAATGTTGTTAAAGATTGTACCTAAACTGTTGTTCACATAGTTACACATATTCAGTTAGTTTATTCGTTTGGATTATATAAAAATGTCAATCTTTTCTCATAAATTATTGAACTTTGCGTTATTATATATAAACAATAAAAAGGTCAATAATTTTTGGATTTTCTTTTTTAAACTCAGAACAAAAACATCAATAAACAGTTAATTTTTTGAAAATTTCTGAATGTTACTTTTTTTTTAATTAAAAAACTTGTCAAAAACACAACCTTTCCTATGCTCTCCGTGTTAATTATCCGAACTTCAATTAAGTTTATCTCGAGTTAGAGATCGTCAATCAACTTCAAATTTTAATGGTATTTGTATTATAGTATCCTTAATGAGTATACGAAAATTTTCTGACACTATGCCCATAGCACGACAACTACCTTAATAGAAAAATTTTATAAGAGGAAACACAAACTTAGAAATATTAAAAAAGTCTTGACTTATTTTATACAATATAAAAAATTTTGAAGCATACAAGTAATTCAAGAATTAAAAGGCGCGACATCTAAATATGTATTGGATTACATTGAAAAAATAGTACAGTGAATTTTTTAAACAATTTTCCATAGCGTTGGGTTCACCCGACAGAAGCTATGCTTCTTAGGCATTGTATATAAAATCGAATTTATCAAAGCTCTAAAAATAAATATACAATATAATAATACAATTGAAAAGTTATTTTGACCACCATATTGAAATCTGACGCCATTTTACTTTTTTGTGTCCTATAAAAGTCAAATATCAATTTTCAAAAAGATCGGATAATTTCTACAAAAGTAGGTACTACATATATCTGCCATTTTGAAATATGACGCCATTTTATTTTTTTGTGTTCTATAAAACTGTTAGCTATCAATTTTCAAAAAAATCGGATAATTTTTACAAAAAAGTTCATATGGCCGCCATTTTGAAATTTGACGTTATTTTATTTTTGAGTGTCCTATGAAAAACTCAAATATCAATTTTTAAAAGGATCGGATAATTTTTACAAAAAAGTACATATGGCCGCCATTTTGAAATCTTAGGTCATTTTAGGGATCAATTTTCAAAAGGATCGGATAATTTTTACAAAAAAAATACATATTGCTGCCATTTTGAAATCTGACGCCATTTTATTAACTTCCCACTGGAAGTTATTGTAATGGGTCCGAAAATCGAAATCAAAAAGGAAAAAAAATTTTAATGTTTCAAGGTCACTACACTATTTTTACACTACTTTTAGAAAGATGTCTGTGTGTGTGTGTGTGTGTGTGTGTGTGTGTACGTACGTACGTACGTACGTACGTACGTATGTGTCCATTTCTTTCTAAGACGAAATCTCGAGAACGAAAAATGATATCGACTACGTTGGGGTGCCAATCGACGCGTATTAACGTAAATATGATCTGAAAGGAATTTTTTTAAAATCGGTTCAGCCGTTCTTTTTTCTTAACCAAATAACCTCCAAAAAAGTAGATTTTACACAATATCTCGCGAATAAAAAATTATATCGACTTCGTAAGGGTGTCAATCGAGGCGTGTTAACGTCATTTTGATCCGACATAAATTTTATAAAAATCGGTTCAGCCGTTTTTTTTTTTTTTTTTTTTTTTTTTAATTATTGATGTTTTAATGATTAAAATGATTACTTTTCTGTGTAATATCTAATTTAATTATTATTATTAAATATTTATCAAACTGGGAAGTTCGTCGTGTGGACCTCAAGGGTCGCACTTTAGTCCTAATAAACGACCCACCTCACGGCTTGTTTTTTTGTGTCCTATAAAACTCTCAAATATTAATTTTCAAAAGGATCGGATAATGTTTACAAAAGTGACGTTACACTATTTCGTGAGGTGACGTTTCACTGTTTATGATTTAGGTCCCCATCTGAAACGTACGTTAAGAAGCATAGCTTCAAAAAAACAAAACATCTACTACCTAATTGCTATTGCGTGATGTCTGAACATAGGATTTTGTTTGAAACTCAGCCCGATTGCTTTTGCGTGATGCCAGAACATACGTTTTTATTTGAGAATCAGTTCGGCTGCTTTTGCGTGATGCCAGAATATTTTAAAACTCGCAGTCGCATAAGAAGTTATTCACTTAAAAAAATGCATGTAAATCGGATCAGTGGTTCTCGAGTTATAAGCGTACAAAGGGACAAACAGACAGAAAAATCCAAATTGTTCAGGAGGGTTATGAAACGTCATCTGTCCGACGTCAATAAGTTACAAGTCATTTTATCTCAGTAGGCCATGTTTTTTAAATATAAAAATCAAACATCAGCAGTCAAAAAATTGAACGGCAATATTAGAATATAGCATCCGTTTTTATTATAAGACATAGCATACGCTATCTTCAAATTTCAATCTCACACTGTGCAACAGACAAGGACAACCGAAACAAGTTCACGATTGAATAGATAAAGTCGCAATTATACAGGGTGTCCAAGTTGACGTTGGCTAACATGGGTAACTTTGTTATTAGTGGAGATAGAAAGTCGGTTAAATGGGCAAAGTAGTGCAGAATTATGTGCTCATTAACGTCCCGTCGAAAAAACAATTGAATTTTGACACACTATGAATTTATTTAGAAAATAGTGAAAATTGCCGTTTTTGAAAACTGGCCATAACTTTTTTATTTATGAAGATATCTGAAAATTTCTTTAACCATTTTTTGATAACTTTTTATGATCTTTTCAGTGGTGTAGGTTTAATTTTTGTATATCCACTACATAATGAGATATTGACATGAACTTTGGTTTTTCTTATGGACGCCATTTTGGATTTTTAGATATTCGAATTCTGCTTATTTTTCTGATTAATTTGGTGTATCACATGCCACATTTAAAAAATTTGCAATGAACGTCCCATATAAGAGACATTAAAAACAACTGACAATCAAGTTATAATTAAGTAGTGCGAACATTTTAAGTGTAAAATTAATAATAAATCGTAGTTTGGCAGAACTGAAATATAATTTGACTGTTTTTATAGTGCCTCTAATATGGGACGTTCATTGCATTTTTTTTAAATGTAGCATATGATACACCAAATTAATCAGAAAAATAAGCAGAATTCGAATATCTAAAAATCCAAAATGGCGTCCATAAGAAAAACCAAAGTTCATGTCAATATCTCATTATGTAGTGGATATAAAAAAATTAAACCTACGCCACTGAAAAGATCATAAAAAGTTATCAAAAAAATTTTCAGATATCTTCATAAATAAAAAAGTTATGGCCAGTTTTCAAAAACGGCAATTTTCACTATTTTCTAAATAAATCCATAGTGTGTCAAAAATGTTTTTTGACGGGACGTTAATGAGCACATAATTCTGCACTACTTTGCCCATTTAACCGACTTTCTATCTCCACTAATAACAAAGTTACCCATGTTAGCCAACGTCAACTTGGACACCCTGTATAGTTGCATTTGCATATAAATCTGTATAAAAAACTTTTTTGGCACAAAATTATACATAAAATTTGTCTAAAATTTTCTCCTCTTTCGTTTAATGGTTTCGAATCGATCTGACTTGAATTGAGCGAACTATAAGCAAAAAACTCAGTTTTTTTTTAATTTGCTCCCCTCTGGGGCTAAAATTCAAAAAACGGGCGACGTTAGAATCAAACAAACTCCGAGAGGAATCGAACAAAAAAAAGTTTTTAATAATTGGTTAACCCGTTTAGGCTGTACGACTGATACAAAAAATCCGTTACAAATTCACAGATTGACAGATTCACAGGAATCGAACAAAAAATTTTTTTTTGAAATCAGTAAAGCCGTTTGGGCTGTAGGACTGATACAAAAAAAACCGTTACAGATTCACAGACGTACAGACAAAGCGAGTGTTTATAGGCGCTTCTAGCTTCACTTAGATCGTGCCTAAAAAAACACTTATTTTCTATTTATTTAAAAATAGAAAAATCCCACTCATTTTTAGGCGCGACCTAAACGAAGCTAGAAGCGCCTATATACACTCGCTTTGTCTGTGAATCTGTGGAGTCAGTCGGACAGCCCAAACAGCTTAACCGATTTTTAAAGACTTTTTTTTGTTCGATTTCTCTTGGGGTCTATTTGATACTAACGTCATCCGATTTTTGAATTTTGGCCCTGGAGGGGAGCAAGTTAGGAAAAACGATGTTGTTTGCTTATAGTTTGCTCAATTCAAGTCAGATAGAGGAGAAAATTCCAAATAGATTTTATGTATAACATTGTGTTAAAACTGTTTTTTTATACAGATTTATATGCAAATTCAACTATATAAATGCGACTTTATCTAATAAATCGCGAACTTGTTTCGAGGGTCCTTGTCTGTTGCACAGTGTGATATGGAAATTGGAAGATAAAGTATGCTCTGACTAACAATAAAAATTTTGGAGCATACAAGTAATTCAAGAACTACAAGGCGTAACATTGATATTATAGGTACTGTGTGTAAACGGTTTTACCAAACAAAGAGAAAGTAATATTGAGAAGAATTACAATTTTGTAGTAGGCTATGAGCCTTAAGACATGTAAATATGTATTGGATTACATAGAAAAAATAGTACAGTAAATTTTTTAAACAATTTTCCATAGAAAGGATTGACTATTAAGAGTAACTCGGAACCTGCTAAATAAAAAAACTCATGAGGAGTCATGGGACACCCGACAGAAGCTATGCTTTTCACGCATTGTATATAAAACCGAATTTATCAAAACTATAAACAATACAATTGAAAAGTTATTATTTGACCGCTATTTTGAATTTTGACGCAATTTTATTTTTTGTGTTCTATAAAACTCTCAAGTATCAATTTTCAAAAAGATCGGATAATTTTTACAAAAGCACATAAATGGTCGCCATTTTTAAATCTGATGCAATTTTATTTTTCTGTATCTTATATAGGTAACTTAAATATCAATTTTCAAAAGGATCGGACGGATCGGATAATTTTTGCAAAAAAGTACTTATGGCCGCCATTTTGAAATATGATGCCATTTGATTTTTTTGTGTCCTATGAAACTGTCAACTATAAATTTTCAAAAAAATCGGATAATTTTTACAAAAAAGGAGGTAGGTATATATTATTATTCACTTAAAAAAATGCATGTAAATCGGATAAGTGGTTCTCGAGTTATAAGCGTACAAAGGGACATACAGACAGAGAAATCCAAATTGTTCAGGAGGGTTATGAAACGTCGAGAATTTTTTGTCCGATCCCTAGGACCCGCCATCCGACCGACGTCAATAAATTACAAGTCATTTTAACTAAGTAGACCAAGATTTTTAAACATAAAAATCAAACATCAGCAGTCAAAAAAAACTTTTTAACAAAAAAAACCTCCTTCAGAAAGCCACTAAAAAGAGGAATATAATGAAATTTTGAGGTCTTCGCCAATTTAATAAAATATGAAGTCGATTAAAAAGTATAGTATAGTGATTAATATCTTCTTTTTAACCAACTTCATATTTTATTAAATTGGCGCAGACCTCAAAATTTCACTATTTTCCTCTTTTTAGTGGATTTTTGAAGGAGGTTTTTTTGTTAAAAAGTTTTTTATTTTTTAGTGTCAAAAAGTGACATTAATCTTAAAGGAATCACACGCCGTTACTCACTTTTATTAAACCGACTTTCTTACGCTGTCTGATGACATTTACCTTAAGGAATCACACGCCGTTACTAACTTTTATTAAAATCAGCCGAACTACTGAACCGATTTTAATGAAATTTTTATGGGACCAATCTGAAAGTATATCCTTTCAAATAAAAAAAAAATGTCCAAATCGGTTTATAAATGACGGAGTTCTGAGGTAACAAACATAAAAAAAATAAAAATACAACCGAATTGAGAACCACCTCCTTTTTTTGAAGTCGGTTAAAAATGGAGCACATTCGCTAGTAGTCTAGCGGTATGTGCAATTGAATGACTATATTAGAATATTAGCTCCGTTTTTATTGTAAGACAGAGCATACGCTATCTTCCAATTTACATATCACACTGTAGTCCAGTCACGAGAGGAAGTCCACCTTGCGTTTGGTGCAGCAAATGATTTTATTAGTGTATTTGCCATATGGCACATACACTATTGGCGTCGGTCGGATGGTGGGACCTAGGGGTCGGACCAAAATTTCTCGACGTTTCATAGCCTCCTGAACACTTTGGCACCATTTTTAAAAATGTTTATATATATATGTATGTATATATATATATATTTATATATATATTTATATATATATTTATATATATATGTGTGTACACGATAACTCTCGACAGACTTAATCGATTTAAACGAAATTTGGTACACACATTGGAACCCATTACCGCACGAAGCCTATTTAAAATGGGCCCGATCGGACCATTTTAAGGGTTGTATTTAGGGGTTGAAAAAAGTTTTTGGGCCCAAAAATACCGAAAAAATTCTCAGAATCGTTTCAAAATTGAAATTTAACCCTTTAGTAAAGATTAAAATGTGCTGTTAAAATTTTAATAAAATCGGCCCGACAGGACCGGACTTACAAAAATTTTATGAAAACACTGGTTTGCGGATAGTGATTTACTTACCGAAGGGTGTATTTAATTTGGTACAAAGGTTGCATTGATAATATTATTGAAATTAAGAAAAAAATATTATTTTAAGGGATGTATTAAGGGGTTAAATTTTTTATTTTGTCCAAAAACAGACTTATGTTTACATAATAAAGCCACAAGGCCTGCATTAGCAAATACACTATATTGTCGGCAGGGTTTGGCACTGCGACCCGAGTTTTTTTTTTGTGTCCTCAAGCATGTTTAGGAGATGTCAAATCCAAGTTTGCGACCTCTAAAACAAGGCGGGGTATTATTATAATTAGGAACCGAGGGATATGAGTTATTAGATAATCTGTGTTCACCGGTTAAACCTTCTGAAAAAAGTTATGATGAGTTGACAAAAATATTAACCGATCATCTTATGCCCGAAACCATCCGTAATTGCGGAGAGATATAAATTACGCCAGAGAAAACAGGAGAAAGGAGAAACCGTCGTGCAGTACATTGCAGCTTTAAAGAAGTTAGCGACAACGTGTGATTACAACGTTAACCTGGAAGAACAGCTTAGGGATCACCTTGTCTGGGGAATCGCAAATGAAACAACCAGGCAGCGTCTATTTGCGTAACGTGCTTTGACCTATCAGCAGGCAGTGGAAATAGCGATTTCGTTGGAAGCAGCGATGAAGAATGCAACTATAATGGAGTCCAATGGTTCAACGCAGTCAATTGAAGCCGTACACCGCGTGGCAACCGACAGGAAGCCAAAATGTCAAGTCTACGGCTGGCGAAATCATCAAATGAAGAATTGTAAGTACAAGGATAAGATTTGCAATAATTGTCACAAAAAAGGACACTTAGCTAACCTGTGTAAAAGTAAAAATAGTTCAAACGCAAAATATAGTAAGCATTATACAACAGAGGTCGCAGATGAAACAACTGAAATTTATGATGACATTGCAGATAATGCAGTATTTATAAAATAAAATCTGATTTAGAGAAGCCATTTTACGTATCAGTATTGATTGGAAAACATTTAATTAAAGATACCGGGTCAGCTATATCGGCTATTTCGGAATCAGTTTTCAAGCAAAAATTTGCTAATTTGGAATTACACCCGGTAAATCATCTTTTTACGGGATATACAGGAGAAAAAATTTAACCTATTGGTCTTATTAAGGTTAGGGTTATGTATGGAACAATGTCCTCCACTGTTAGGTAGAACATGGCTAAAATTAAAAATCAATATTTTTTCTATTAATTGCTTAAAAGAAGATCTAGACCATTTGTTTCAAAAGTTTAAAGATGTATTTACATCTGGTTGTGGTACTTTTAATAAAAGTAGGTACTATACAATTATATATTAAATAAAAAATTTATTAAAAAAACAAAAAACCCGACTGCGTAAAAATCGAACATAAAAGATGAAAACAAGATCAAATGATAACATGCAGTCCGAGGCATAGTAGTAACATCAGGTATTTCTGTTCAATTTGTTACTACTATTATGCCTCCGACTGCATGTTGTTACTACTATGCCTCCGACTGCATGTTATCATTTGATCTTGTTTTCATCTTTTATGTTCGATTTTTACGCAGTCGGGTTTTTGTTTTTTTCGAAGCTAAGGTTATTTGGGCCAAGTCAAAGAATAAAAAAAAAAAGAGTGTTTATTTTTTGCAAATATTTACTAGGTGGGAAGTATAGGACTGGTCATCAGTCGAATTTTTGCTATATTACTAGCCATCAGTATATCACCAAACAAAAAAGAGGGCCATGCTTTTTTTCAAAGAATAAAAAAAGAGTGTTTATTTTTTGCAAATATTTACTAGGTGGGAAGTATAGGACTGGTCATCAGTCGAATTTTTTTTCTTTCATACTGTTTGCAATATTCTATTTTTTAACAGCACTTTAATTATTTAATTAAATTATTATATGTTAATTGTTGCATGTGTCGCATTTCTCCCCTGCAATCCCTACCGTATTTTAAGTTTGGAGCCTACGATTGCCGTGACGCGAGAGTGTTCAATCCCGGTTCCTGGCGCCCTCCGGATTTTGAAATTATTCATGCTCAATAGGGAGAACACCAGAACACCTCTCATTTCTACTAACTAAAGAACGGTAGAGGATTCGACCCCTCCCCCCCACGTTCCAAATCAACCCCGACCTTTTCAAACGCTGCTAGCGAAGCCAAGGCCTTCACCTAATCTAGGAGACCGAATTACAGTACCTACTTGTACACAAAAATAATCAGTGGCGTAGCTATGGTAGTAGGGCAAACTGGGGCAGTGACCTGGGACCCCGGATGAATCAGGGAACCCGGCCGTAGGCCGGGGTAGTATGTATTAAGAAAACATAAATAATCCATTAAAAAATCAGAACGAGAGTGAACACAAACATTACATCAAATTTATATTTAAGTATATAATTATGTTTGCATATTTTTATTATTTTGATACTATTTTTTCCAAATTTGACTCAATCTGAAAACAGCGTGGTGCCTCCCAGGTCCTCGGCCGTCCTCGCACCAAGCCGATGTTGATTGCGGACCAACGAAAATATTGTCAGAAATACGTATTTAACAATGTTATCTACAAAGTTATAAATTAAAAAAAACATTTTGTGTTGATAACTGCAATTAATGTTGAAAGGATTTTTACTAATAGCCCAGGAAATGAAAGGAAAAAATCATCCAATGTCGCAAATAATTCCCATAGGGCTGGATTTTTCACAGATGGTAGAACACCTTTAGACATGTATTTCTACAAAAGTCCTCGGTTATCCCCCTTGTGCTTTCCCCGCCACCCCCTCTTGAATATAATTTTACAAGCCTTACGGAAGCCAGTTTAGAAATATCTCAGAAAGGTGCCGCGATTGCTTGCCCGACGACAAAATAACCTCGACAAAATAACCGCGACAAAATACCCGGCGACAAAATAACCGAACGACAAAATAACCGAGTGACAAAATACCCAGCGACAAAATAACCATCGCTTTAAGTTACGTGCGAGTTGTCTTTTCCTTGTTTCGATAGATACCATCAAAGCGTTAGAAAAAATAACAACACCTAGCTATATTCTCTTTATCTCTAGGGGAGAGTTGGATAAAACGGGATACTTAGTGTTCTAAGTCTCACAACTTTTTAAATGAAGTAATGCAAAGGACTATTTTAGGCTCCTGTTTCTCTTATACATGAACTTTTGATTGCCACCATCCTTTATGAGAAAATAGAAGTCACATAAGAGAAAAAAAATTTTTTTTGAAAAA
Source organism: Mongoloraphidia duomilia (assembly GCA_039654895.1). NCBI lineage: Eukaryota > Metazoa > Arthropoda > Insecta > Raphidioptera > Raphidiidae > Mongoloraphidia > Mongoloraphidia duomilia. The sequence goes on along the minus strand of CM077521.1, from coordinate 22,881,845 downwards.
GTAGAAAGTATCCCGTTTTAGCCACCCAGTCGGATAAAACGGGATACCTATACTTTTACAAGTTCCATAACGTTTATCCTTCAGGAAAAAAGACACAACATGGTAAATTTAAAATATAGGTATTGTGAAAAAACAAAAAAAACATAACAAAACTCACTTCTCATAAAAAAACCATGTAGTTGGATAAAACTGGATACCTCTCGGTATTATATTACCCGCTATTATATTACAACGGGAGGTATCCCGTTTTAAGCAATCACACAGTGTCCGACTTTACCCTACTGTTGATTGCGAAACATGTGACCATATTTTAGTAAATAAACAAAGCAAATTCCTAAAAACTGTTGTGCATAACTATAGTAAACAAACATAGCATTCTCTAAACAGTGGCGGCTCCTCTTTAAGTGCGTTCGTGCGCCGCACTGCCAGTTGAAATGCAAACGCAACGCAAAATTAAAAAAAAATAAATTTATGAATGATTTACTTATGAAAAACGGTGACACAGCATACACCTACACAGAATCAAATATTATAATCGATTATTCATGCTTCGTGAGATCAATAATCAGTATTGAAATATTGAACAAAATATCTGCTGAGTGCTGATCTATTGTATTTCATCCCCACCCAAGACAGTGCACTTTTATAAGCGCACGAAACAAGTAGCATTGTTCAAATGTAAAATTAGACAAGGATAGTAAAACCGTGAGACAGATATATTTACGTACATTGATATAAGGGCACTTGGCGCGCTGACCGAAAATAGACGAAATACACCGAAACAACTTCGTCTATGTTCGTACAGTCTGACTCTGAAGTTTTTATAATATCAAGTTAGTATACTGGTAACTGCAGTACAGAGTACAGTACATTTCAGTTTTCAACGCAAATTCCCGAGTTTTTTTTTAATTAAATTCAGTAATTTTATTAAATTTTGTGATTTGTAAAATTTTTTTGTGGTGAATGGTGATAAATAGTTAATATAATCAAGCTGTATAAGTATTATAGATATCAATAAAATTGTGATTTGATTTTCTTCGACAATAAACTAACCTAAAAATTTTATAAAAATAATAATTACGTACTTATACTTTCATAAACAAAAATGAGTAGCATTGGAAGTGTAGAATATATAAAAAATAATCAATCGACCTATGAAGACAAAATACGGTTAAAACAATTAGGCCCACATCGATCAATTATGACAATTAAACAAACATGTAAATAAAAAAAAGGAATTTACGCGTTCATTTAAACAAGAATTGTATGATAAAGCATCGTGGTTCTGTGGATGTGATAAATTTAATGTTTTTTTGAGTTTTCCGTGCTTAATTTTTGACGGTAAAGCAACGTGGACTCAAAAATTCGTTAACGATTTGTTTCATTTATCCGAAAAAATAAAAAAGCACGGTTCTTCTCAAATTCATTTGCATATTGTTATGCAGTTAGTTGTTGTCGGTTCTATTGATACAAGACAACAATAAGAATCTGTCTAAATAAAGCAACATTTACATTACCAGCTTTGTTGATAAAAATAGATATATTTTATCATTTGCGGAGTGTACAAAATGATTAAAAATTATTATCACAATTCCAATGACTTCTGTAGAAAGTGAGAGGTGTTTTTCTACGCTGCAAAGAATTAAAACTTTTTTGAGAAATACTATCAATCAGGAAAGATTAAATGCGTTGTCAGTGCTATCCATTGAAAAGTGTTTAATTCATTCAATGCCGGATTTTAATCAGCAAGTGATAGAGGTTTTCTCTCATCAGAAGCAACGTAGAATAGATCTTCTTTATAAATAAGGTTTGTTTTTCACTTAACTACGCATAATATATATATAAGTATAATATGTAAAAATGTTATATTCAATACAATGTTAGGTTTGCGCACTACCAAAATTTTTGACCACCGGCCGTCACTGTCTCTAAATCTACTCATTTTCGGTTAATTTTGCCTTTAAACTGAAAAATCGACTTTTGAAAACACGCCAAACATTTTACTTTAACCTAACTTTTTGACACTTTCATCTGTTACGTCATCTACAGTGAATCTAAAGTAGATACATCACTTGCCAGGGATAGGTAGACATCGAGGGTTATTAGTTCCGCCCCTACCCGATAAATCATACTACTTGTTTTGAAATAAAACGTGGTATCCCATTTTACCAGACCATCCTGTTTTATCTAACTCTCCCCTATCTCTTACATCCACACTTTTTTGGGTGACTTCTCTAATCTTATTTATGGTATCTCTATGGTTTTGATTGTACACCTTGTCAGTTAGCCATTTTGTTTTCAATGAAATTGGAGAGAATTTTTTCACGATACCGTTAAAATTTGTATTATAGCAGAAAAATAAGAAGTATTTATTGTTAAAAAATATTGATTAAAAGTTATTATTTTGTTTTATTAATGATTTTTGGCCGCCGTTGCTATTTGTCCGATTATCGTATAAATAATTTTTTTTATTCATCCAACCAATAAATAAAACATTTTTTTTATTCGTCGATAATCGGATCAAAAAGTTATAGTTAATCATCCGACAATTGACCCAAAAAATTATTAGTTATTCATTCGATATTCATAAGAATAAATCATAGTATATAGGATAGGTAAATCGCAATTAAGGACAATTAAGGGACATAGGGGGGGTGTTCGTGCGACGGTGTTGTCTACAGGGTGCAGGGGGGTGGAGGCGGTATCGGGGTGAGGAGGGTGTGGAGACGGCAGCCGCCTCCACATCCACCTCACCTCGATGCCGCCTCCACCCCCCCCTGCACCCCGTAGATAACACCTTCGAACGAACACCCCCCTCGCGAGAAACTGCCACGCAAAGAGTTGTAGGTACTCTTAATTATTGTAGATTATTTTATCTAATTTTATTATTTATATAAAAAAACGTCTGTAGAAAATATTACAATAAATATAATAATTAATAATTACCCATTGTACTTCTAATATTAATATTTATTTTATATTAATCATAACAACCATATAACAATTGTTAAATCAGGCGCTAATGACCTTTGTTGTCTCGTACTACAATAACATCCAAAAGTTTCGTTGTAAAACAAAAAATAAGTATAGTGTTAAATGTAAAAAAATTTTGTTAGAGATTGTACCTAAACTGTTGTTCACATAGTAACACATATTTCACTTAGTTTGTTCGCATGGATTATATAAAAATGTCAATCTTTTCTCATAAATTGTTGAAGTTTGCGTTATTATATCTCAACAATAAAAAGGTCAATAATTTTTGGATTTTCTTTTTTAAACTCAGAACAAAAACATCAATGAACAGTTAGTTTTTTGAAAATTTCTGACTGTTACTTTTTTTTAAATTAAAAAACTTGAAAAAAACACAACCTTTCCTATGTTCTCCGTGTTAATTATCCGAACTTTAATTAAGTTTATCTCGAGTTAGAGATGGTCAATCAACTTCAAATTTTAAGGGTATTTGTATTATAGTATCCTTAATGAGTATACGAAAATTTAGAATTTTCTGACACTATGCCCATAGCACGACAACTACCTTAAATTCAAAATTATTATTTATGACGCAACATTAACAATATTTGTTTATACAGTAAACATGGAAAAACGTTCCCGATTATCGATGAATAAAAAAAAGCATAATATGGTTATTTTGTCGCTCGGTTATTTTGTCTCCGGGCTAGTAGTCGTAGAACCCTCAGAAACGGTCGACTTAAGCAATTCTTTTATTATGTAATATTTTAAATAGGATTATATTTCCTACAATTTTCATTCCCACAAATAGTAAGCGAGCTACAGCTTCTTGAAAATCACGTACTTTTTGTAGCCTTGGAAACCAATTGTTAAAACGTAATGTCCTTTTCAATAGCTTTATTTATTGTGTTCTTCATCAAATTTTAAATTGAAAATACACATTTTCATTATGCAAAGAACGCCCTAAATCGTGATTTTTGTCCTATATCGATATCTTTAAAAATTGAGAAGCTATAGCCAGTCAAAGTTGAAAACATCATAAAGTTTTACGTGTTTTTTTAACACGCGTTACGAGTATACTAGCATACCGAATAAAAAAAATCGGTCTAGGAATCCATAGAAAATTTAATGCCCTAAACGATGATTTTTTTCCTATCTCGATAACTTGAAACATTTTTAAATTATAGGCATTTAAAATAGCCTAAAGGCTGATTTACACTTTATTAAGCAGCAAGTGCAGGTGACAAGTGATTAGTTAACATGTTTTTATGGTATTAAGTGTTAAGTGTGAAGAAAACGTTCACACAGTGTTTAGTACCTCTTGCAGGTCCAAAGTGTCTGTCCGTGTCGCAAAATGGGGGATGCACAACGCTTAGAAATACGAAACATTTTAAAAAATATAATCGCAGTCATCGCATCAGAAATCGAACATGAATTGTTAGTTGAAATCGAAAAACCTAAGAGGTTATGCCAAAAAAAAAATGGATAAGCAGAAGACTTCAGTATGGAGCTAGTGATAAACTTTTCCAGGATCTTTGAGAAGTTTTTATTTTTTTTAATTCCTGGGAATACGTCGACTTTAAGCTTCTTATTTTCAGGTATACCTCCTTTGGGCCAAAGTCTATGATGTCTACAGTTTTACTTATTTTTGACAGAGCTGCGTCTCGTAGCTGTTTATTTCTGTATTCGGCACAATTTATATTAAATAAGCACTCATATTTTATGTATTCTAATACAAAAGTTATAGTTTGGTCTTCGCTCCACTTCATGATTCCGTCCGAACAATGCACGTCTTGTCAAAGCAATAATCAAAGTGGCTGACGCTGAGAGAGCGGGTGTGCGGGGGAAGAGACTTAACAGCTACTTAACAGAAAAAATAGACCGTCCTTCTATTCACTTTACTTCGCACTCGCACTTATCACTTAACAGCGTGACCGTTTACACTTTGATTTTACTAATCACTTAACACCTGCACTTGCTGCTTAACAAAGTGGAAATCAGCCTTAATAGAAGAAAAAAACTGATTTTTAAATGAATTTAAATGTTTATAGCTTGAACATTTTTTAAGTTATCGAGATAGAACAAAAATCATCGTTTAGGGCATTAAATTTTCTATGGATTCCTAGACGGATTTTTTTTTATTCGGTATGGAAGGTACTCGTAACACGTGTTTAAAAAACACGTAAAACTCTATGATGATTTTAACTTTGACTGGCTTCTCAATTTTTAAAGATATCGATATGGGACAAAAATCACGATTTAGGGCGTTCTTTGCTTAATGAAAATGTGTATTTTCGAATTAAAATTCGATGAAGAACACAATAAATAAAGCTATTGAAAAGGACATTACGTTTTAATAATTGGTTTCCAAGGCTAAAAAAGCGGTGATGTGAAGTTAGCCCCGCAACTTTCGAAAAAATGATTTTTTTTCGGAGTTCTGGATTCGTTTCCATGAGTTCTGGAGTTCTTTGTAGGTTTAAACAATAGTTCTGGCATTTATCTAGCGATTATTCGAACTTGAAAATATGAGGGGCTAGGTTCACGCTGCCCCCCAAAGTTGAAAAAATTCAATTTTTTTAGGAGTTCTGAGTAGCCCTCCAATAGTTCTGGAGTTCTTTATAGTTTTGAGCAATCGTTCAGTTCGTTAAAACGTAAAATTGAAAATTTAAAAGTTCATTTTGAAAAAAAAAATTGCCCAGCATTCCTCTAATTTTGCTTGGATCAAAAAAAGTCATTTGAAGTATCGCTAGAACTCTTAGAGGGCTACTCAGAACTCTGAAGAAAAAAATCGAAATTAAAAAAAAAAAATTTTGTCATCGAGCTAGGTACCTAGCCCCTCAAAGTTGAAAAAAATCAATTTTTTTTGGAGTTCTGAGTAGCCTTACAATAGTTCTGGAGTTCTTTATAGTTATTAGCAATAGTTCCGATCGTTAAAAAGGACAAATTGTAAATAGAAAATTTCATTTTGAAAAAAAAAAATCGCCCAGCATTCCTCTAATTTTGCTCGGATCAAAAAAAGTCATTTGTAATATCGCTAGAACTCTTAGAGGGCTACCCAGAACTCTGAAGAAAAAAATCGAAACAAAAAAAAAAAAAAATTTGTCATCGAGCTAGGTACCTGGCCCCTCGAAGTTGAAAACATTCAATTTTTTCTGTAGTTCTGAGTAGTCCTACAATAGTTCTGAAGTTCTTTATAGTTTCCAGCAATAGTTCCGTTCGTTAAAACGGACAAATTAAAAATTGAAAATTTCAATTTGAAAAAAAAAATTGCCCAGCATTCCTCTAATTTAGCTCGGATCAAAAAAAGTCATTCGAAGTATCGCTAGAACTCTTAGAGGGCTACCCAGAACTCTAAAGAAAAAAATCGCAACAAAAAAAAAATTTTTTTTGTCATCGAGTTAGGTACCTAGCCCCTCAAATTTGAAAACATTCAATTTTTTTTGGAGTTCTGAGTAGCACTACAATAGTTCTGGAGTTCTTTATAGTTTTTAGCAATAGTTCCGTTCGTTAAAACGGACAAATTGAAAATTTCATTTTGAAAAAAAAATTGCCCAGCATTCCTCTAATTTTGCTCGGATCAAAAAAAGTCATTTAAAGTATCGCAAGAACTCTTGGAGGGCTACCCAGAACTCTGAAGAAAAAAATCGAAACAAAAAAAAAATTTTTTTGTCATCGGGCTAGGTACCTAGCCCCTCAAAGTTGAAAACATTCAATTTTTTTTGGAGTTCTGATTAGCCCTACAATAGTTCTGGAGTTCTTTATAGTTTTTAGCAATAGTTCCGTTTGTTAAAACGGACAAATTGAAAATAGAAAATTTCATATTGAAAAAAAAAATTGCCCAGCATTCCTCTAATTTTGGTCGGATCAGAAAAAGCTATTTGAAGTATCGCTAGAACTCTTGGAGGGCTATTCAGAACTCCGAAGAAAAAAGTCGAAACAAAATAAAAAATTTTTTGTCATCGAGCTAGGTATCTACCCCTCAAAGTTAAAAACATTAAATTTTTTTTGAAGTTCTGAGTAGCCCTACAATAGTTCTGGAGTTCTTTATAGTTATTAGCAATAGTTCCGTTCGTTAAAAAGGACAAATTGAAAATAGAAAATTTCATTTTGAAAAAAAAAATCGCCCAGCATTCCTCTAATTTTGCTCGGATCAAAAAAAGTCAATTGAAGTATCGCTAGAACTCTTGGAGGGCTACCCAGAACTCTGAAGAAAAAAATCGAAACAAAAAAAAATGTTTGTCATCGAGCTAGGTACCTAGCCCCTCGAAGTTGAAAACATTCAATTTTTTTTGGAGTTCTGTGTAGCACTTTAATAGTTCTGGAGTTCTTTATAGTTTTTAGCAATAGTTCCGTTCGTTAAAATGGACAAATTAAAAATTGAAAATTTCAATTTGAATAAAAAAATTGCCCAGCATTCCTCTAATTTAGCTCGGATCAAAAAAAGTCATTCGAAGTATCGCTAGAACTCTTGGAGGGCTACCCAGAACTCTAAAGAAAAAAATCGCAACAAAAAAAAAAAAAATTTTTGTCATCGAGTTAGGTACCTAGCCCCTCAAAGTTGAAAACATTCAATTTTTTTTGGAGTTCTGAGTAGCACTACAATAGTTCTGGAGTTCTTTATAGTTTTTAGCAATAGTTCCGTTCGTTAAAAAGGACAAATTGAAAATAGAAAATTTCATTTTGAAAAAAAAAATTGCCCAGCATTCCTCTAATTTAGCTCGGATCAAAAAAAGTAATTTAAAGTATCGCTAGAACTCTTGGAGGGCTACCCAGAACTCTGAAGAAAAAAATCGAAACAAAAAAAAAATTTTTTTGTCATCGAGTCAGGTATTTAGCCCCCAAAAGTTGAAAAAATTCAATTTTTTTAGGAGTTCTGAGTAGCCCTCCAATAGTTCTGGAGTTCTTTATAGTTTTGAGCAATAGTTCCGTTCATTAAAACGTACAAATTGAAAATTTAAAAGTTCATTTTGAAAAAAAAAGTTGCCCAGCATTCCTCTAATTTTGCTTGGATCAAAAAAAGTCATTTGATGTATCGCTAGAACTCTTAGAGAGCTACTCAGAACTCTAAAGAAAAAAATCGAAATTAAAAAAAAAATTTTTTTTTGTTATCGAGCTAGGTACCTAGCCGCCTAAAGTTGAAAAAAATCAATTTTTTTTGGAGTTCTGAGTAGCCCTACAATAGTTCTGGAGTTCTTTATAGTTTTTAGCAATAGTTCCGTTCGTTAAAACGGACAAATTGAAAATTTCAATTTGAAAAAAAAATTGCCCAGCATTCCTCTAATTTTACTCGCATCAAAAAAAGACATTTCAAGTATCGCTAGAACTCTTGGAGGGCTACCCAGAACTCTAAAAAAAATTGAATGTTTTCAACTTTGAGGGGCTAGGTACCTAGCTCGATGACAAAAAAAATTTTTTTTTTGTTTCGATTTTTTCTTCAGAGTTCTAGGTAGCCCTCTAAGAGTTCTAGCGATACTTCAAATGACTTTTTTTGATCCGAGCAAAATTAGAGGAATGCTGGGCAATTTTTTTTTCAAAATGAAATTTTCAATGTTCAATTTGTCCGTTTTAACGAACGGAACTATTGCTGAAAACTATAAAGAACTCCAGAACTATTGTAGGGCTACCCAGAACTCTAAAAAAAATTGAATGTTTTCAACTTTGAGGGGCTAGGTACCTAGCTCGATGACAAAATTTTTTTTTTTTGTTTCGACTTTTTTCTTCGGAGTTCTGGGTAGCCCTCCAAGAGTTCTAGCGATACTTAAAATGACTTTTTTTGATCCGAGCAAAATTAGAGGAATGCTGGGCAATATTTTTTTCAAAATGAAATTTTCTATTTTCAATTTGTCCTTTTTAACGAACGGAACTATTGCTAATAACTATAAAGAACTCCAGAACTATTGTAGTGCTACTCAGAACTCCAAAAAAAATTGATTTTTTTTAACTTTGAGGGGCTAGGTACCTAGCTCGATGATAAAATTTTTTTTTTTTTAATTTCGATTTTTTTCTTTAGAGTTCTGAGTAGCCCTCTAAGAGTTCTAGCGATACTTCAAATGAGTTTTTTCGATCCGAGCAAAGTTAGAGAAATGCTGGGCAATTTTTTTTTCAAAATGAAATTTTCAATTTGTCCGTTTTAACGAACGGAACTATTGCTGAAAACTATAAAGAACTCCAGAACTATTGTGGGACTACTCAGAACTACAGAAAAAATTGAATGTTTTCAAAAATGAGGGGCTAGACACCTAGCTCGATGACAAAAAAATTTTTTTTTTGTTTCGATTTTTTTCTTCAGAGTTCTGGGTAGCCCTCCAAGAGTTCTAGCGATACTTCAAATGACTTTTTTTGATCCAAGCAAAATTAGAGGAATGCTGGGCAATTTTTTTTTCAAAATGAACTTTTAAATTTTCAATTTGTACGTTTTAACGAACGGAACTATTGCTCAAAACTATAAAGAACTCCAGATCTATTGTGGGACTACTCAGAACTACAGAAAAAATTGAATGTTTTCAAAATTGAGGGGCTAGGTACCTAGCTCGATGACAAAAAAATTTTTTTTTTTTTGTTTCGATTTTTTTCTTCAGAGTTCTGGGTAGCCCTCCAAGAGTTCTAGCGATACTTCAAATGACTTTTTTTGATCCAAGCAAAATTAGAGGAATGCTGGGCAATTTTTTTTTCAAAATGAACTTTTAAATTTTCAATTTGTACGTTTTAACGAACGGAACTATTGCTCAAAACTATAAAGAACTCCAGAACTATTAGAGGGCTACTCAGAACTCCTAAAAAAATTGAATTTTTTCAACTTTGGGGGGCAGCGTGAACCTAGCCCCTCATATTTTCAAGTTCGAATAATCGCTAGATAAATGCCAGAACTATTGTTTAAACCTACAAAGAACTCCAGAACTCATGGAAACGAATCCAGAACTCCGAAAAAAAATCATTTTTTCGAAAGTTGCGGGGCTAACTTCACACCACCTAAAAAAGCGCGTGATTTTCAAGAAGCTGTAGCACGCTTACTATTTGCACTACAGAAAATTTGTAGGAATGAAAATTGTAGGAAATGTAATCCTTTTTAAAACATTACATAATAAAAGAATCGCTTAAGTCGACCGTTTCTGAGATATTTCTAAACTGGCTTCCGTAAGGCTTGCAAAATTATATTTAAGAGAGGGAGGCGGGCGAACCACAAGGGAGATAACCGGGGACTTTTGTAAAAATACATGCTTAAAGGTGTTCTACCACCTGTGAAAAATCCAGCTCTATGGGAATTATTTGCGACATAAAACCTTTATGAACCAGGTTATAAGGCTAAGATCGATAAAGTTATCTTACCCTAATATCAGCTATAAAAAATGAAGACGCTCAAAATCTCGATTTAAATGAGTTAATTAATGAATTTGCTGATAATAGGAAAGAGAGAAAACTCGGGTCGCAGGGCCAAACCCTGCCGACATATAGTGTATTTGCTAATACTTGTACTTTGCTAATAATTGTGGCTTTATTATGTGAACTCAAGTTTGTTTTTGGACAAAATAAAAAATTTAACCGCTGAAACATCCCTTAAAACAATAATTTTTTTCTTAATTGCAATATTATTATCATTCCTGACATTTGTACCAAATTAAATACACCCTTCAGTAAGTAAATCCGTATCCGCTCCTAATGTTTTCATAAAATTTGTAAGTCCGGTCCTGCCGGGCCGATTTTATTAAAATTTTAGCAGCACATTTTAATCGTTACTAAAGGGTTAAATTTCAGTTTTGAAACGATTCTGAGAATTTTTTCGGTATTTTTGAGCCCAAAAACAATTTTCAACCCCTAAAAACCACCTTTAAAATGGTCCGATTGGGCCCATTTTAAATAGGTTCCGTGCGGTGATGGATTCCAACATGTGTACCAAATTTCGTTAAAATCGATTGAGTCTTTCGAGAGTTATCGTGCTAACACATATATATATACAGGGTGTCCAAGACTTGTGTTGTCGGCCGATATATTGATTTTGGGTGAAGATAGAAAAGAAGTTTAAATACAAAAGTTGTATAAATTTTAATGGTGTATAACCTAAAAATATTTTCAAATATACAGCCTGTCCCATTTAAGCGTGGCAGATCAAAGCTATGTCTTTTTTAACCTAGCACCCTGTTTTTATTTGTTTTTCAATTCTGCATCTAAATTTGAATAGAAATTGTAAGGGAAGCCATGCTCGAAAATTCATCAATTTTTGAGTTATTCAAGCTTTTTAGAAATTTTTGACACGTGCAGACCTTTACCTAAAATTTGACATAGCCAAAACAGAAACCTTTATCAAACTAAAATTTTGAGGATCACTAGATAATGAACGGACGAATCAATGTCTGTCCTAAGAAAAGTGAATTTATTATACAGGGTGTTCAAAATAATGTACTTCTTTTACCTAACTTCAATCACCTGTAACTTTTGATTGTTAAATACAACGAGGTTATTTTTTGCTGGAATTGTATTCTTTAGGATATTTACTAACACTTTTATTAAGGGTTGTCCAAACATAAACCTAATATTTTCGTATTAAAATAATAGTTTTAGGTTTGGACAACCCTTAATAAAAGTGTTAGTAAATATCCTAAAGAATACAATTCCAGCAAAAAAATAACGTCGTTCTATTTAACAATCAAAAGTTACACGTGATTGAAGTTAAGTAAAAGAAGTACATTATTTTGAACACCCTGTATAATAAATTCACTTTTCTTAGAACAGACATTGATTCGTCCGTCCATTATCTAGTGATCTTCAAAATTTTAGTTTGATAAAGGTTTCTGTTTTGGCTATGTCAAATTTTAGGTAAAGGTCTGCACGTGTCAAAAATTTTTCTAAAAAACTTGAATAACTCAAAAATTACTGAAATTTCGAGCATGGCTTCCCTTACAATTTCTACTCACATTTAGATGCATAATTGAAAAAAGAAATAAAAACAGGGTGCTAGGTTAGAAAAAACATAACTTTGATCTGCCCTTAAATGGGGACAGGATGTATAATTGAAAATATTTTTAGGTTATACACCATTAAAATTTATACAACTTTTGTATTAAAACTTTTTTTTCTATCTTCACCCAAAATCAATATATCGGCCGACAACGCAAGTCTTGGACACCCTCTATATATATATACTGTGAAGATGTACTTTTTCTCATCACAAACTTTCCTATTTTATAACCTTAATCTACCTTATTATATTTCTTTTCACTTCTATGGTTCTCTCAGTTACGATAAGGTCCGGCTCGATTTTGAAATTAATTTAAATAAACATTGAGTAATAAGTGTAGCTGTGGTTAACGGATTTTTAAGAGAAAACATTTTTCGTGTTTCTAACAAATAAAACCTGCCACGGCAACGGAAAAGAAACAGATTTTTTCACACGGATCGAAAGGGGCCATTATGGCGATCGAACGTATATTTGGGAGTTCCTCAAGAAAACTCCCCAAGTTTTTTTATATCTTAAATTTATTGGACAATTATAATTTAAAAGGATAATGGTGCATTTTGACATGCATAACATACCTTCGTTTGCAGTATCCAATTTATATTAAACTTTATTAGAATAATTCTTCCGGGACATGGCAATGTATCGATCTAATCTTTCTTTTCCTAACTTAAGTAATTTATCTAATGAATTCTTATTCATTATCTATTTTTAAATAATAATTTCCATTTTCACATTGACAATTGGGTTTTTAAATGAATTTTTTTTTTTTACTTAAATGGAAGGACCACATACAAGTTTTATAGCAAAACTGTTTTTATTTAATTTTTTTGCTTACTAATTAAAAAGTTATATTTAAATAAAAATTAATTTTTAAACTCAGTTCCGATAACGCGCCGAAAGAATCCGAACGCGTGTGACGTCATTATGTTATCTATGGTCTTTGTATCCATGGTTACCAAGTTAAAAATTTATTATTTTTGATAGTATGTGTAATACATATACACAAATACCAACACATGCAGACACATTTTAACATAACGACGTCACAAACATTCCTGGCGCGTTTTGAAGTCACGTGATATTTTTTAAATTTTTATACATTTTAATTAATTTTTAGTAATTTATCTATAGCTTTATAAAAAATTTTCTTTTTGATTTTCAATATTATTTATGTTAAATTATTAGAAAAAATTAAAAAATTAATAATTTTTTTTAAACTTAAATACCTAATTGGCCGCGCGTTTATTTTCGGTGTTCACTATTTTTGTTTACATCGGTGTGATATTACCAACCTAAAAATGGTTTGGACAAAACTTTCCTATCTCATTCTAATTGTCTAACCTTGACCTAGATATTAAGTATTTCATGTCTCCGAACAGCTGTTCAACAATCAGCTGTACTTTGTAATATTAATTATTATTATGTTCCAATAAACAAAACTTTCCTAATCCTGATATTCTTTATTTAGTGGATTGAACATCGACTGGATCGATTATCTGACTGTTATAAAATTCCTCTGGGATTACTTAGTATCGATCAATTGGGCCCACAAATTAACATAACTGCAGTCACTGATCGATCCTGCTCATGACCGGTCCACTCGAGTTCCTTTTTCCTGTCATATTTTTAATTTATTCAGGTGGGAGTTCGACTACAAAAACGAGCGCACCCTGCAAAGCCACAAAACATATATATATATATATTATAGCAATAGCTTTTGCTCAGCTGACCCGAATTTAATCGGTTGCGCGGCTAGCAACAGAAGGCGCGGGGTCATGGGTCGGAGAACAAAAAATTATTATCTAGTTATACGATCGCACTTGTTTTTGGGAAGCACCTCTAAATTCCCTTAATGGGCAATAAAAAACCCAACCACCTACCACTCGACACTTAGGACAACACAAAAATGTGAACGCACACAATGAATCGTGCGCCAAAATAATTAAAATTAAATTTAAAATCCCTCTGAACTCAGGGTCACCTAACTACAGACGAACACTCGACGGAGAATTAATTAGTGGGCCAGACACCGACCGAGAGATCGAAGGGCGCCAGAACTTATAGGGCCACACTGTGTAAGTCTCAGATCGTCCAAACTGAGACAGCGACAGTGGTCACAGTTAGGAATAATTCGAAGAAGATAACCACGTTGGCCAAAAGAGATCCGAAAAATCTTCCGGAACAGAGTCCAGAACTACAATCACAGTTATATTAATCCCAGGTCTAATACTGTTACTTCCTTAGCGAGATAAACGAAAAAAAATCAGAGGTGATTTCAAAGGCCAATACCACACGATAACTTAACCTAAACTACCAACAAAACACAGATTACGAACACAATATCGGTACACACAGCATTCGAGATGCCAAAAGATAAAAGCGGCACTGTAATCACAGGTCCTACGGAACTTCCAACAATCGAGACAAAAATCCTAATTCAATAGGTCTCGAAGCCTCACAAGAACCTACTTATTCTATCGCAAAACGCGTGACGTTAGCGAGCGATAGCGGAACGATAGCGAAACGATAAAGGAACGATAGCGAAACGATAACGGAACGATAGCGAAATTCTCAACACAAAATCTTCATAAATAATGAAGCGATAACGGAACGATAACGAAATTCACAATAATTAATCTTTAACAATTATTTCACACTTAATCCGTGCCTGTACGGAAATTCCTGAGCCTGAAAAGAAAATACATAGCTTACGACTCGGGACATAAACACTTTAAAATCGCGAGACTGGCGACGTGGCATTCAAACTTAATTCGTAATAAGATTCAAAATATTCTGGAAAATTCCCAAAGTAGTGCAAGAAATCCTACAGGAATACAATCGACGCAACATTAATCATTTTAATCCTGACGTGAATATCTAAATTGACCCAGTACTACGCAGAGTGGTCGACATTCAGAAATGTAAAATGTTCATAAAATATTAGATTTTATCCATTAATATTTTCGAGATACTGTAGTACAATATCTTGTAACGGATCCAAAAGATTATTTGGATACGTCACATTTATTAGCCTAAGCCGCCCCTGATTCATTTCAAATTTCAATCGTTATATAATTACCAATAAATTATACAATGTCAAAAGATGAAATATTTCTTAAAAATGTAAAAATCTTAACAAAAAAGGTAGACAGTCTGTTTCTGATGCCAAAAGGCGCAAATCGGTCTTTATCGAAGTAAAATTATACTTATATATATATATTTTCAAGTTATATTAATTATAATCATTTCAAACTTAATAAGTGAAAAAAAAATAAAAATCCTGAAGTATTCTACCGACCAATAAACGCTTTAAAATCAGTTACATTTTGCATTATTTTACATTTAATTGCGTATATCTAAATTTATCGGGGGCGGCGGCTAATAAATGATTTTTCACCATAATAATAAAATAAAATGTCTTTAATATACTTGATGTACAAATATTAAATAGTTATATTCTAATTTCTACAATAAAAATATATAATTCAATTTTAAACTAAAGTCTAAATCAACAAGCACATTTATTTATAATAATAATAATTTAACCTATTCCCTCAACTCCACTGCGCTAAGAAAGGATAGGTTACAATCTATCCCACTGGGAAAGACACTTGATAATATTCTAGGATCGTTATGCGTCGTCACTTATGATAGCAAAGATTCAAAATCTCGGGATCATTGAAAAATCTTCAAAGTTTCTGGAATAAATTAAATTATTCCCGTATTCCAGAATCAACACAATCACACGGAAATCCAAAAGCAGCAACCTATAATCCCTAAACAAGGAGAAACCGCTTGGCTTCTTTATGGTTTATTGTGTTCACGGTAAGCTAGCTATATCAAATAACAACGATCCAACAATGGAAATACGGAACATAAATCAATTTTTGGGATTTCGGAAAATTAGGAAGGTCGACCAATACAGGAAACGAAAGAGAAAACAACGCCGAATCCAAAATCCAAGACTAGAACAATGCAGCTCAAAAACGAAAAGTACAAATTAAAATCCAAAATCTCAAAATGAAAGCTATTTTATTCGCCAGAATAATCAATCATTAATTTTTGATTCTTTCGCAGCCGCGATGCGTATCACCCGGCAGCCAAATCTGCTCTCCACGACGTGCAAAACTCTACACAATTATTCAGTATCTTACGTCGCAGTACGTCCTCGTTCTCTCTTTTACCCACGCTAAAAACATGCTTTTTCACTTCTACTCATGTGTTTCTTTCTGACTAGTTTTGCAAGCTTCGTTTTAAGTCGCTCGCCAGTCTGCCTTGACGTCAACATATCAATACAATGGGCTCATACTTCCCTCCCGAAGTAATGATAACAACATAAAATGCATTGAAGTTCAAAATGATCCCGCTATCTACTAGATGTTCCAAAGGGCCAATTGCCCCCCTAATTACGACTAAAATTAGCCCAGTATAATATATATAATTATATATATAAACTTTTTCAAAAATGGTGCCAAATTGTTCAGGAGGCTATGAAACGTCGAGAAATTTTGGTCCGACCCCTAGGTCCCATCATCCGACCGACGCCAATAGTGTATGTGCCATATGGCAAATACACTAAAAAAGAGATTTATGAATTTGTTTGCATTTTTTCTTCTTTGCATTATACATATGCCACCTATGCCCCTAAATATACAGTCTAGTTCACATCTTGAAAAACGTGATAATTCTTGGTACTGCTAGTTAAAATATGTGACACCTCATTGGATTCGTAATGACGTCTAGAAAAATGTGCGAAAGTTTGAAATCCGCAGATAAAAAATTGCAACAGTTATAAACAATTAAAGACTCCAAAAAATGGGGATCTGCAGTTTTTTGCAAATAATTCGAAAACTATTAATTTTTAAGAATTGAAACATAAATATTCTTAGAGGAAGAAATTTCCAAAAAAAAATGTCGGCTCCCGGAATTTCATCTCTGTTATTAATAGTTTCAATTTAATGTTGAAAATAGGGCTTTTCGCGGAGAGCGCTGTGCCGTAGCGTAGCCACGAAAAAGTATTTTTTACCGTATAAAATATTAATTTAAAAATCTGAAAAAACTAATGTATTATCTAGACACTTGAAGGAACAATATCCCGCTAAAAAAATTTTTTTCACTCATTTTTCATAAAATGAGCCTATTGTTAATTAAATATTTTTTTCGAGTTTTTGTTTACATTCCAAGTCGGATATTTTTTTAACAAAACCTTCTAAAATTATTTCACTTCGTGGAGACCTTTTGATAACTACCTATACTAAATGAGATAATCAACTTACGGTATTTTTAATTGTTATAATCTACGAATTATGACTTATTTAAGCAACAAAAAAATTAAAAGGTTAAAAAAAGGGGTCAAAAAAAATTTTCTTTTTTTTTATTGTTATCACTATTTTTAGATATGAAAAGCTATTACATAACACTAAAAAAAATTTTTACCGCTATTTGTTTAAATAAATTTTTTAAACAAATGGATTAATTAAATTTTTTTGAAATTTTTTTGCCATTTTGTATATTATAAATAGTCCTGTAATTTTAGATTTCCACTGCAGAAAAATTCCCAGTTAGCTGATTTTTTTTTTATTTACCTTCGTTATGGTGTTTTAAAAAACGTATAAAAAGTCCCCATCGATATCGTGCCGGCGTTGCCAGATATTCGAGGTTCAAGTTCACGATAGACGGTTTTTAGCGAATTTCTCGGTTCCGTTCCATTTTTTGTAAAAAATGGTTATTATCAATCTTGTAGAGGACGAAATTATCTACAACTTTTGTATAAACATTTTTAGTCTACGATTTATAGTTTTTCTTATTAAAGTACCCGCGGCTTCCTCCCCCTCGATTTTACATAATGGGATTATGCTGCTTCCCGAGGACCTAACATAATGATTTGTAACATTATTTTAAGTTGAACTTAAAGCTAACGATTAATTATAATTTTATCGAAATTAATGCAGTAGTTCTCTACTTATAAGCAACCAAACATACAAATCGACAGCGCTCAAACAGACAGACAGACACTTTTTTTTCGAAAATACGATATTTATACTTGACATCAATTATAAAGACCATTCGTAAAGTAATTTTGTAAAAAAAATTTACAAGGTTGAGAGAGTGCGGATAAAGTACGAGTATGCATTTGCATACCGTATAACGCATTTGTTTAAAAACGCTTTTTAAGTTTATTTATTATTTAAACAAATCAATAAGAAAAAAATTGGTTTTAAAGTTAAATTTTCATTAATTAATTTGTTATAAACAATTGTCGAATATGTTTATGTTTTTTTTAGATTTAAAAAAAAATAACAAAAACAACCGTATGCATTAAAATATTTAAAAAAATATATACAGGTGTTCTACTTTACAAAAATTTTAAGTAGCACACCTTGTATATGTTTACGCATATAATGTGTAGAGGAAAGCGAGTTCTATTCACATACTTAAAGATAGAGGGTGTGCTACTTAAAAAAATTGACTTAAGGTAAGTTAAAGTTATGTATTTTCCAATTATTGTCACTAACACCCTATATAATTAAATTTAACTCTGAAGTATCTGAAGGGTAGCACTGGCTATGGACTAACTTGACACGCAAAAATTGACTCAACTTGAGAAATGTGGTTGGTGCATATTTTAGAAGTAGATAACGAAAATGTAGAATTTTACAGAAAGAGTTAAATATTTTGGCAAAGTCCCAACCGAATTTCAAAAATGGCACTATTTTATGTAGGCCTCCGAATGGGCAAAGAGATGGCTTGAAAATATACAGGGTTTTCTATTTATAAAAATACAAGACAGTTGTACCATGACTACATCGTGCATCATGTTATAGCTAAAAATAATTTTAAAGTATAGTGCTCTTATTCCAATCCAACTTTTATTTAAAACTTTTTTTTCTAATGTTCATAATAATCGCTCGAAACATTCTTAGTAACTCTCCCTGTTAATATACCGTGTGCTGATTTGCTTTGCGGGTAATTGGGATTTAACCCGTAAAAACAAACTTTCGCGATTTCCTGCTTCCCTAATTATTTTAGGAAAAATATCTTCAAATAAAAGTTTTAGAACATAAAACTCTGCATCTAAATCATTAAACAAAATTAATTTTGCATGCTTCGTAACGGCGGAAATTTGAGATTAAAAATCAAAATTACCTCAAAAACAGATAGCGATAGCCATGGAACATGAACAAAATGATGACGTTTTAGCTGTCAGAACAATTTCTAATCATTTTGTTCAAGTTCCATGGCTATCGCTATCTGTTTTTGAAGTAATTTTGACATTTTCATATCAAATTTCTGCCGTTACAAAGCATGCAAAATTAATTTTGTTTACTGATTTAGATGCAGAATTTTATGTTCTAAAACTTTTATTTGAAGATATTTTTCATAAAATAATTAGGGAAGCAGGAAATCGCGAAAGTTTGATTTTACGAGTTAAATCTCTATTACCCGCAAAACAAATCAACACACGGTATATATATACAGGGAGAATTACTTAGAATGTCTCGAGCGATATCTCATTTATTATGAGCATTAGGAAAAAAAGTTTTAAATAAAAGTTGGATTGGAATAAGAGCACAGTTTATGCCTAAAAATATACAAGGTGTGCTACTTAAAATTTTTGTAAAGTAGAACAACCTGTATATATATTTTTAAATATTTTAATGCATACGGTTGTTTTTATTATTTTTTTTTAAATCTAAAAAAATATAAACATATTCGACAATTGTTTGTAACAAATTGTTTTTTTAATAAACAAATAAAATATTAATGAATTTTTTTTTATCTTGTAGAGAATCGCAAACCATTAATTTTAAAACCAATTTTTTTCTTATTGATTTGTTTAAATAATAAATAAACTCAAAAAACGTTTTTAAACAATTAAAAAATTTTTAAGAAAAATTTTTTTATTTAAAAATCATAATATTTTATAATATACAAAATGGTAAAAAAAATTTAATTGGTCCATTTGTTTATAGTATATTGTGCGACTAGTGGGAGAAAAAGGAGATTCCTCGAGTGTGGATTTTGCCGCACGAACGTAGCGAGAGCGGTAAAACACACGAGTGGAATCTCCTCTTTCGACCAACAGTCGCACACAATATTTTGTTCAACTACCGCAAGAAATATGTCATTTCGTGGCTCTGCTGAGCGTGGGCGAAATAATGGGTGACCTGATTGATTGACGAAACTATCAACACTTGCGTAAACGTTCCCCGTAATGAGCGTGGGCGAAATGCTATTTCGCCCACTCTCTACGTCTACAGCAGCGTGGGCGAAATGCTATTTCGCCCACTCTCTACGTCTACAGTCAGAGAATTCATTATTTCGCCCACTCTCAGTAGAGCCACGAAATTACATATTTCTTGCGGGTGTTGAACAAAAAAATTTATTTAAACAAATTGCGTTAAAAATTTTTTTACTGTTATGTAATAGCTTCTTCATATCTGAAAATAGTGATAACAATAAATAAAAAAAAAATTTTCGACCCTTTTTTTAACATTTTAATTTTTTTGTCGCTTAAATAAATCATAATTCGTAGATTATAATAATTAAAAATACCGTAAGTATAGTTGTCAAAAGGTCTCCACGAAGTGAAATAATTTTAGAAGGTTTTGTTAAAAAAATATCCGCCTTGGAATGTAAACAAAAACTCGAAAAAAATATTTAATTAACAATAGGCTCATTTTATGAAAAATGAGTGAAAAAAAATTTTTTCACCGGGATAGTTCCTTCAAGTGTCTAGACTCTATAAGTAATATAATACATTAATTTTTTCAGATTTTTAAATTAATATTTTATACGGTAAAAAATACTTTTTATCTGCAACGGCTGGTTTCGTGGCTACGTTACGGCACAGCGCTCTCCGCGAAAAGCCCTATTTTCAACATTAAATTGAAACTATTAATAACAGAGATAAAATTCCGGGAGTCGACATTTTTTTTGGAAATTTCCTCCTCTTTAAGAATATTTGTGTTTCAATTCTTAAATATTAATAGTTTTCGAATTATTTGCAAAAAACTGATCCCCATTTTTTTGTAGTCTTTAATTGTTAAAAACTCAGGTCGCAGTGCCAAAACCCTGCCGACAATATAGTGTATTTGCTAATAATTGTGGCTTTATTATGTGAACTTAAGTTTGTTTTTGAACAAAAAAAAATTTAACCCCTTAATACATCCCTTAAAATAATATTTTTTTTCTTAATTTCAATATTTTTATCAATGCAACCTCGGTACCAAATTAAATACATCCTTCAGTAAATAAAGCACTTTCCGCAAACTAGTGTTTTCATAAAATTTGTAAGTCCGGTCCTGTCGGACCGATTTTATTAAAATTTTAGCAGCACATTTTAATCGTTACTAAAGGGTTAAATTTCAATTTTGAAACGATTCTGAGAATTTTTTCGGCATTTTTGGGCCCAAAAACATTTTTCAACCCCTAAAAACCACCCTTAATATGGTCCGATTGAGTCCATTTTAAATAGGCTTCGTGCGGTGATGGATTCCAACGTGCCTACCAAATTTCGTCCAAATCAAATAACTCTTTCGAAAGTTATAGCCCGTACACATATATATATATAAATATATTATTATATATACATATATAAATAGTCATTTCTAAAAATGGTGCCAAAGTGTTCAGGAGGCTATGAAACGTCGAGAAATTTTGGTCCGACCCCTAGGTCCCGCCATCCGACCGACGCCAATAGTGTATGTGCCATATGGCAAATACACTAATAACTTTTGCAATTTTTTATCTGCGGGTTTCAAACTTTCGCACATTTTTCTAGACGTCATTACGAATCCAAAGATGTATCACACATATATTAACTAGCAGTACCAAGAATTATCACGTTTTTCAAGATGTGAACTAGACTAATTATTAGTCTTGAGCTAGTTTATTTTTGTTTTCAAATTTTATTATTTTTTTCTTCTTTTCATTATACAATATTTATATAATATTATGTATATTGAAAAGAACAAAAAAATGCAAACAAATTCATAAATCTTTTTTTCTCGCTTTTCTACTAGTGTGGTGGCTTAGTGAAAATACCGATACCTGGCGGATAAAAGCACCAAATTTGGTATGATGGTACCTTAGGGTATACTAATAAATGTTAGCCTAGGAGCCATCTGAGATTTCTAAAAGACAACTTTTGGCGACCGAAAAACCACGAAATTTTACCACCTTTATTACTTTTTTCGAAATATCTCAGAAAAGGTAAACTTAAGCAATTCTTCCACTATGTACTTACCTAATATTTTAATGAGGGTTACATTTCCTACAATTTTCTTTCCAATAACTTTTCTGTGGTACTAATGGTAAGCGCGCTACAGCTTCTTGAAAATCACGCACTTTTTGTAATCTTGGTAACCAATTGTTATAATGTTATGTCCTTTTCAGTAGCTTTATTTATTGTGTTCTTCATCAAATTTTAAATTGAAAATAACTATGTTCATAAAACAAGGAACGCCCTAAACCGTGCTTGTTGTCCCATTTCGATATCTTTAAAAATTGAGAAGCTATAGACAGTCAAAGTTGAAATCATCACAGAGTTTTACGTGTTCTTTTTAACACGCGTTTCGAGTACCTTCCATACCGAATAAAAAAAATCCGTCCGGAATCCATAGGAAATTTAAAGCCCTAAACGATGTTTATTGTCCTATCTCGATAACTTAAAAAATGTTCAACTTATAAGCACTTAAGTTTACTTCAAAATCATTTTTTTCTTCTATTTGGCAATTTCTCATTCAATTCGCTTGAACTTAAATGCTTATAATTTAAAAATGTCTGAAGTTATCGAGAAAGGACAAAAAACATCGTTTAGGGCATTAAATTTCCTATGGATTCATAGACAGATTTTTTTTATTCGGTATGGAAGGTACTCGAAACGCGTGTTAAAAAGAACACGTAAAACTCTGTGACGATTTCAACTTTGACTGTCTATAGTTTCTCAATTTTTAAAGATATCGAATTCCATGCTTTATGAACATAGTTATTTTCAAATTAAAATTCAATGAAGAACACAATCAATAAAGCTATTGGAAAAGACTTAACATTATAACAATTGGTTACCAAGGTTACAAAAAGTGCGTGATTTTCAAGAAGCTGTAGCGCGCTTACCATTAGTACCACAGAAAAGTTGTAGGAATGAAAATTGTAGGAAATGTAATCCTCTTTAAAACATTATCTAGTGGAAGAATTGCTTAAGTCGACCGTTTCTGAGATATTTCGAAAAAAGTAATAAAGGTGGTAAAATTTCGTGGTTTTTTGACTGTCAAAAGTTGTCTTTTAGAAATCTCAGATGGCTCCTAGGCTAACATTTATCAGTATACACTAAAATACCATCATACCAAATTTGGTGCTTTTATCCGCCATGTATCGGTAATCTCGAAATACAGCTCTAATCACTATACATATCAGCAAATAAAATAACAAAATTTGAAAACAAAAATAAACACAAGCCTATATTTGGTGCATATGAGGCATATAATACACCAAATATAGGCTTGGGTTTATTTTTGTTTTCAAATTTTATTGTTTTATTCTATGCTTGCAGTTATCTACCAAATACTAGTTTAAGGTAATAAATGTATTTTTTTGTTAATGTTTGGTAGGTACCTATTAAAAAAAAAGTTTTTTTATTAGTAATGGTTATATCTTATTTTTTGATAGGGGAAGGGAGACCCAATTTTTTTTTGTCCTGGGACCCCGTGACTTCTAACCACGTCACTGAAAATAATGAAAGATCCGCGTTGCTATGGCAACAATAATGCACATTCCTTAAGTTAAACTGTATACCTAATTATACTACTGATACGTAGTCAACCTAGAAACAAATTATTTTCCATGTAATTAATCTAAAAATCAAATCTATGTGAAACAATTTGAAATCACCAGATTCTGTTACTTTTGTTACTGTTTTGTTGTAATTGTTACAACAAAACAGTTAACAAAGTAACCAAATTTGGTGGATTTCAAATAGATTTGGTTTTTAGTATAATATATAAAACATCCACGACAAAGAAAGAATATCGTCCAAATTCTAACGTAAGAGTGAAATGCAAATACAGTGAACGTAATGTGAACTAGTTCGGAATTATCTCATATTGCAACCCCCACCCTTGAATGAACCGATCAATAGCACTCGTTAGTTTCAACTTTCACTTAATAAAACTAGAATATTATACAGTAACTAGAATATTATACAGTAAAAATAATGTAGAACATACCTGGTTTCAATAATTACTAAATAATAATTTAACACCCAGATTAAAATATTGTAATAATTAATATTTTTTCGTTACATTGTACATTGTCTACTACAGATTTTTTCGATATCTATTAGGATATCTTCAAATTTACAATAAATTCACCGAACAACACTTTTAAATTACTAGGAACCAAAATCAGCTTCAAAAACAAAATATTTCCAAATAATAGTAAGAAATAAAAAATTGATAATTCAATGTAAATAATGAAATACAAATTTTATTAATCACCTGGTATCACTAACTACAAACTAAATTCCTCATCAAAATACCTAATTTACAAACTTACTTTGTGTGACATTTTTCTATCTAATTGATGACATTCATTTTGCTTTTTTGGCAAACTATCCATTCACTAAAACGTTTCGATTCGAGCTTTCACTTTAGGGTGTAAAAGTAGTTGAAAAAAACAACGTACCTATTCAATTGGCGCTACTTCGAGAGATTTGCTTCTTGAACAACTAGAGTCATCTAACTACAGTTTGAATAACATTTAATATTTTCACATTTTCAAATCAACGTACTCACAAAAAAAAGAGTGTGTGTACTATGTACGCACGTCAGAAGTTATACTTCTTTTACGTAACAAAACAAAAATAACTCCTAAATTTTATCCCGCGTGCCAGTACTAAACGTTTGTAAAAAAGACGATAAAATAATAAAATAAAGATATTAAATAAATTATTTTAATTTAATAAATTATTAATTTATTAAATATATTTATTTATTATATTTACAGGGTGCTGAATTGGGTTGTTTAATAAAAAATAATTATCAGTTTTTAGGCGCGATCTTAGCGAAGCTAGAAGCGCCTATATACACTCGCTTTGTCTGTGAATCTGTGAATCTGTGAATCTGTGAGTCTGTAACGGATTTTTTGTATCAGTCGTACAGCCCAAACGGGTTAACCGATTTTAAAAAACTTTTTTTTGTTCGATTCCTCTCAGGGTCTATTTGATCCTAACGTCGCCCGATTTTTGAATTTTGGCCCCAGAGGGGAGCAAATTAGAAAAAACGGTGTTTTTTGCTTATAGTTTGCTCAATTTAAGTCAGATCGATTCGAAACCTGTCTTAAACGAAAGAGCAGAAAATTTTAGATAGATTTCATGTATAATATTGTGTCAAAACAGTTTTTTTATACAGATTTTTATGATTATTGAACTAAATAAATGCGACTTTATCTAATAAATCGCGAACTTATTTCGGTTGTCCTTGTCTGTTGCACAGTGTGATATGGATATTGGAAGATAGCGTATGCTCTATCTTATATTGCATTATTTAAATATAGTTATTCAATTTTTTGACTGCTGATGTTTGAATTTAAGTTTAAAAACCCTGGCCTACTGAGTTAAAATGACGTGTAACTAATTATTGACGTCGATCGGATCGGACCAAAATTTCTCGACGTTCATCATACCTTCCCGAACAATTTGATTTTCTCTGTCTCTATGTCCCTTTGTACGCTTATAACTCGAGAACCACTGATCCGATTTACATGATTTTTTTCAAGTAAATAACCTCTTATGCGACTGCGAGTTTTAAAATATTCTGGCATCACGCAAAAGCAACCGAACTGATTCTCAAATAAAAACTATGTTCTGGCATCACGCAAAAATAAGTAGGTTGTAGATGCTTTGTTTTTTAAACGGTGGTTTTATTTAGCTTGATCCCGTATATTTGTTACAAATCTTGCGATCGATTGAGTTGAAATTTTGCACACATGTGTAGCTCCGGTGACAATACAATATTATGGTAACTAGCTGACCGGCCCGGCTTTCGTCCGGGTGTAAATCATACTTTTGAATTTTCACCCACTTCCTATGATCCGATTGAGTTGAAATTTTGCACACATGTGTAGCTCCGGTGACAATACAATATTATGGTAACTAGCTGACCGGCCCGGCTTTCGTCCGGGTGTAAATCGTACTTTTGAATTTTTACCCACTTCCCATGATTCGATTGAGTTGAAATTTTGCATACATGTGTAGCTCCGGTGACAATACAATATTATGGTAACCAGCCCGAGTTCGTCCAGGTGCAAATCGTACTTTTGAATTTTCACAGGCAAAAGGTCTTTCTCCGGTAACGTTTCGGATAAATGTAATAAAATCAGACTAAGGAAATAAAGCACACTAAAAATTATTAGATCCTTTTGAAAATTAATATTTGAGAGTTTTATAGGACACAAAAAAATAAAATGGCGTCAGATTTCAAAATGGCGGCCATATGTACTTTTTTGTAAACATTATCCGATTCTTTTGAAAATTAATATTTGAGAGTTTTATAGCACACAAAAAAATTAAATGATGTCAGATTTCAAAATGGCGGCCATATGTACTTTTTTGTAAGAATTATCAGATCCTTTTGAAAATTGATATTTGAGAGTTTCATAGAACACAAAAAAATAAAATGACGTCAGATTTCAAAATGGCGGCCATATATACTTTTTTGTAAAAATTATCCGATCCTTTTGAAAATTGATATTTGCGAGTTTTATAGGACACAAAAAAATAAAATGATGTCAGATTTCAAAATGGCGGAAATATGTAGAACTCCTTTCTAAAAATTATACGATCCTTTTGAAAATTGATATTTGAGAGCTTCATAGGACACAAAAAAATAAAATGACGTCAGATTTCAAAATGGCGGCCGTATGTACTTTTTTGTAAAAATTATCCGATCATTTTGAAAATTGATATTTGAGAGTTTCATAGAACACAAAAAAATAAAATGACGTCAGATTTCAAAATGGCGGCCATATATACTTTTTTGTAAAAATTATCCGATCCTTTTGAAAATCGGTATTTGAAAGTTTCATAGGACACAAAAAAATAAAATGGCGTCAGATTTCAAAATGGCGGCCATAATATGTACTTTTTTGTAAAAATTATCCGATCTCTTTGAAAATTGATATATGCGAGTTTTATAGGACACAAAAAAATAAAATGACGTCATATTTCAAAATGGCGGAAATATGTAGTACTCCTTTGTAAAAATTATCCGATCCTTTTGAAAATTGATATTTGAGAGTTTCATAAGACACAAAAAAATAAAATGACGTCAGATTTAAAAATGTCGGCCGTATGGACATTTTTGTAAAAATTATCCGATCCTTTTGAAAATTGATATTTGAGAGTTTCATAGGTCACAAAAAAATAAAATGATGTCAGATTTCAAAATGGCGGCCATATATACTTTTTTGTAAAAATTATCCGATCCTTTTGAAAATTAGTATTTGAAAGTTTCATAGGACACAAAAAAATAAAATGATGTCAGATTTCAAAATGGCGGCCGTAAGTACTTTTTTGTAAAAATTATCCGATCCTTTTGAAAATTGATATTTGAAAGTTTCATAGGTCACAAAAAATAAAATGACGTCAGATTTCAAAATGGCGGCCATATATACTTTTTTGTAAAAATTATCCGATCCTTTTGAAAATCGGTATTTGAAAGTTTCATAGGACACAAAAAAATAAAATGATGTCAGATTTAAAAATGGCGGCCGTATGTACTTTTTTGTAAAAATTATCCGATCCTTTTGAAAATTGATATTTGAGAGTTTCATAGAACACAAAAAAATAAAATGACGTCAGATTTCAAAATGGCGGCCATATGTACTTTTTTGCAAAAATGATCTGATCTTTTTGAAAATTAATATTTGCGAGTTTTATAGGACACAAAGGAATAAAATGATGTCATATTTTAAAATGGCGGTCATAGGTATATATTTCTTTGTAAAAATTATCCGATCCTTTTGAAAATTGATATTTGAGAATTTAATAAGACACAAAAAAATAAAATGGCGTCAGATTTTAAAATGGCGATCAAATAATAACTTTTTAATTGTATTATTTATATCTTTGATAAATTCGGTTTTATATACAATGCGTAAAAAGCATAGCTTCTGTCGGGTGTCTTACGACACATCATGACTTTTTTATTTATTATTTTATTTCAATACTTAATCATAAATAATATCGAAAATCGATGAGAAAATTCTTTTAAAATTTATATACAATTAATTATAAATTAATTAAAATGTATAAAATTTAAAAAATATCACGTGACTACAAAACACTCCATGAATGGTTACCATGTTTGTGACGTAATTATGTTTATGTGCTTTCATGTGAGTACTGTCAACTGTAAAAATTATTGAAGTTTAGTGAAATAAAAGTATTGTTTATAAATTTATTCTAGTAATGTGTGATAAAGGGTTTATAAAGGCCAATTCTGATAATATACCTGCAGTGGATATTTTTTGAGGAATGACATTCGATTTAACGCAGCTGAAGTTCGAGGTGCTAAAGCGTCAATGTTAGTTTTATAAAATTTTGTGACCTTAAGGGAAATAATAAACAAAATATTTTTATTAAACATAATTAAATTTATTTTTAGGGTGTCACGCGAAAGTTATGGTGATAAGGCAATTGGTTATGTTCAACTTTGATTGCTGCTCTACCTCCCATTGTAGTATAATACATATAATTCTCCATATCTTCTTTAAGCTAGAAAAAAATAATAATTATCAAGATGATTTCAATATCATTTTGACTGCGGAACAATCAACATGACATATATATTTTGCAAAATATCAGTTTACACTGTCCATTTAGTACCTACATGTATAACCTAGCTAAACATAACTTTTAAAACTAAGAATTAAACAAAAATCATTTGATAACAGTATACAAATTTATTATTAATTCTGAAAGTTCTGATTTGGAGTTAATTTTCTGACAAATTTTTATTTGACGTACCTAGCTATAATAATATGCATTGTATTTATATTCTGATGTAAATCATTATTAACTATAATATAATTATAATAAAATACTTACATCGAAATGATCTTCACAACAAAAAAAATTTGACGTAGTTTTAGGGCAAATACATCGTGCTGCTCGGAACCATTGCTTTCGACGTTTAACATTTTGTGGCACATTTAAAAACATTTTTTCAGGACTTGTTTTTGTATTCTTTGTACAAAGTGGTACGAAACAGGTTCGAAAACTTTTGAGATTTGACATTTTCAATAAAATAATCAATACACCGACGTTGAGAATAGGAATAAATAAATTATAAACAAAATCACACCTGTCACATAGAGTCAGCTTAAACATAGTTACGTCACAAAGCGCTCGGGTTTTTTTCGGGAACTGTCGGGCGTCATCGGTACTAAGTTTAAATATTTATTTTTAACTTGATATAACTTCTTATTTATTATAAAAAAATAAAAATAAAAAATTGTTTTCTTATAAAACTTATATACCTACGTTCTTTCCATTTATGACAAAAAAAAATTTGACTTAAAAACCCAATTGCTTTGCGGGTAATAGGGATTTAACCCGTAAAATCAAACTTTTGAGATTTCCTGCTTCCCTAATTATTTTAGGAAAAATATCTTCGAATAAAAGTTTTAGAACATAAAATTCTGCATCTAAATCACTAAACAAAATTAATTTTGCATGCTTTGTAATAACGGCAGAAATTTGATATGAAAAGGTCAAAATTACCTCAAAAACAGATATAGCCATGGAACTTGAACAAAATGATGACGTTTTAGCTGTCAGAATAATTTCTAATCATTATTTGTTCAAGTTCTATGGCTATCGCTATTATACCGAGAGCCAGGCGTAAATATGTAAACCAATTTCTGACAGGATGAAATTTTCAGGGAAGGTAGTATTTATTATGACAAAGAAAAAGCGTTAGGGTTGCCTCGTCAAATCCTGATTCAACGGCCGGGAGGGGTCCACTTTCACAAATATTGTGAAAAACTTTCCTCCTCTAACCAGCCCTTCCTCTAAGAGAGGGCGTAATGATAAGAATTTAACGTTATTATTTGGCAATGATTCAAGGACCATAACTCCTTGTAATAGGTTTTTGTTGATGCGTAAAGAAAACGGCACTTTCAATAGCGATAATCCTTTTTATATTTCTAAACATCTTACGGGACTATACGGTACTATACGGTACATTGAAATGTGTGAATTGCGCGATGGTTGCTTACTTATCGAAACTTCTTCACAGCAGCAAGCTGACAAGATTTTAGCATCGACTAGCATCCAAGGGACGGACATGACTACCGACGTACCGGTGAAAGTTGAAGTAGGTACACAAGCAGCTTAATTTCTCGAAGGGCATAATTTATTGTTTTGATCTTCTAAATTGTACTGTCAAAACAATAAAAGAAGAGCTCAAAGATCAGGGTGTTACAGACGTTTACAGAATCCAAGCTCGTAGAGACGGTCAATTAGTACCTACACCGTCCCATATTCTAACGTTCTGTAAACCACAGCCTCCTTCATCAATTCAAGCAGCATTTTATTTCTTAAAAGTACGTCAATATATACCATCTCCCCTGCGCTGCTATAAATGTCAAAAGTTTGGACACTCACAGAACAACTGTAGCTTTCCCAGTCTCTGTGATAATTGCGGTCAACCTTTGCATGAGGATATTCCGTGCAAAAGGGTGTCGCATTGCGTTAATTGCGACGGAATTCACTCTGCAAGATCTAGAGAATGTCCACAATACAAGGTGGAGTTCAAGATCCAGGAAATTAGAACAGAAAAAATTTCTTTTGCAGAGGCCAAACGCAAATACCGAGAATCTGTCCCATCTTTCACACGATCTTTTGCAACCATAGCTGCCGTTCCAGTCGTAAAAGTAGACGTCATGTCAACACAGACATGTGACATGTCTACACAAACCGAAGTGTCCCCATCATGTTCTAAAGTTGTAGCCAAGAAACAAAATAAAAATAAAAAAAGTCCAGATAGATCGAAATCGCCAGTAAAGAAGATTACGTCACCGGTAAAATCTCCGGTTAATGAAAATAAAACAGTATCTCCGGTAAAGAAAACTAAGGTTATCTTGAACCGGGATATTAGTCATACTATGACTATAACGCGTACTCGCGTCGACCATAGCAGCAGTGCAGATTCTGCTATGGACGAAGACATATCCAGACCTCCTCATCATCGGTCTGATGCAACGAGGAAAAAAATGAGGTAGCTTTTTCTTCTTTATAATAAACATTCAATTTCTTACAGTGGAACATGAACGGTTTTTATATTCATTTCAGTGAATTGAAACTCCTCCTTAACGACCATAATGCTACTGCTATCAGTTTACAGGAAACACATTTGAAAGACACAAACACTCCGGTTCTTCGTGGTTTTACGATTTATCGTAAAGATAAACCATTCGTTGAACGTGCCAGTGGCGGAGTGGCAGTTTTAGTTCGAAATAATGTGTTTTCCGAAAATGTCCCATTACAATCTGACTTGCAGGTCATCGCTGTCAGACTATATGCGCCGAATCCGGTAACTTTGAGTTCAATATACATTCCTCCAACAGAACAACCGACACTTGCAACCATTGCATCAGTTTCTGTTAGCCAGTGCGGAAACAAATCCAAAAAAATCAAAGATCATGAAAATTGGTCCTGCCGTTCTCGAGTTATAAATGGTGTAACTAACTAACTAACAAACTAACTAACACGACTTTCTTTTATATAATATGTAGATATAGCATACATAAAACAATACATAACAAGCCGTGAGGGGGTCGTTTATTAGGACTAAAGTTACTTTTAATTACGACTCGCAAGTGCGACCCTTGAGATCTACACGACGAACTTCCCAGTTTGATGAATATTGAATATTAATAATTAAATTAGAAATTACACAGAAAAGTAATCATTTTGATCATTAAAACATAATTATTATTTATTTTTAACAATAAATTAAAAAAACTCGGGTCGCAGTGCCAAACTCTGCCGACAATATAGTGTATTTGCTAATACAGGCATTGTGGCATTATTATGTGAACATAAGTTTGTTTTTTGACAAAATAAAAAACTTAACCCCTTAATACATCTCTTAAAATAATTAAATTTTTCTAAATTTCATTATTAGACATGGATTTTATCAGTACAACATCTGCACCAAATTAAATACACCCTTCCATAAGTAAATCCGTATCAACAAACTAGTGTTTTCATAAAATTTGAAAGTCCGGTCCTGTCGAGTCGATTTTATTAAAATTTTAGCAGCACATTTTAATCTCTATTAAAAAGTTAAATTTCAATTTTGAAACAATTCTGACAATTCTTTCGGTATTTTTGGGCCCAAAAACTTTTTGGAGCCCCTAAATACAACCCTTAAAATAGTCCGATCGGGCCCATTTTAAATAAGCTTCGTGCGGTGATGGATTCCAAAGTGGCTACCAAATTTCGTTAAAATCAATTAACTCTTTCGAAAGTTATAGCCCGCACACATATATATTATAGCAATGGCTTTGCTCAGCTGATCCGAATTCAATCGGTTGCGCGGCTAGCTACAGAAGGCGCGGGGTCATGGGTCGGAGCACAAAAATTATTATCTAGTTATACGATCGCACTTGTTTTTGGGAAGCAGCCTCTAAATTCAAGTACAGGAAAAGCCCTTAATGGGCAATAAAAAACCCAATCACCTACCACTCGACACTTAGGACAACACAAAAATGTGAACTCACACAATGAATCGTGCGCCAAAATAATTCAATTTAAATTTAAAATCCCTCTGAACTCAGAATCACCTAACTACAGACAAACACTCGACGGAGAATTAATTAGTGGGCCAGATACCGACCGAGAGATCGAAGGGCGCCAGTACTTATAGGGCCACACTGTGTAATTCTCAGGTCGTCCAAACTGAGACATAGAGAGGGATCACAGTTAGGGATAAATCGTAGAAGATAACCACGTTGGCCAAAAGAGATCCGAAAAATCTTCCGGAGCAGAGTCCAGAACCACAATCACAGTTATATTAATCCCAGGCCTAACGCTTTTACTTCCTTAGCGAGATAAAACGGAAAAAATCAGAGGTGATTTCAAAGGCCAATACCACACGATAAATTAACCCAAACTACCAACAAAACACAGATTACGAACACAATATAGGGACACACAGTATTCGAGATACCAAAAGATAAAAGCGGCACTGTAATCACAGGCCTCACGAAACTTCCAACAATCGAGACAAAAATCCTAATTCAATAGCCTCGAAGCCTCACAAGAACCTACTTATTCTATCGTAAAACGCTAGCGTGACGTTAGCGAGCGATAAGGGAGCGATAGCGAAACGATAACGGAACGATAGCGAAATTCTCAACACAAAATCTTCATAAATAATGAAGCGATAACGGAACGATAACGAAATTCACATAATTAATCCTTAACAATTATTTCACACTTAATCCGTGTCTGTACGGAAATTCCTGAGCCTGAAAAAAAATACATAACCTAGGACTCGGGACATAAACACTTTAAAATCGCGAGACTGGCGACGTGGAATTCAAACTTATATCGTAATAGGATTCAAAATATTCTGGAACATTCCCAAAGTAGTGCAAGAAATCCTACAGGAATACAATCGACGCAACAGTAATCATTTTAATCCGGACGTGAATATCTAAATTGACCCAGTACTACGCAGAGTGGTCGACATTCAGAAATGTGAAACATTCATACAATATTAGATTTTATCCTTTAATATTTTCGGGATATGTTGTAGTACCATATCTATCCCACTGGGATAGATACTTGATAATATTCTGAATACTTTATGCGTCGTCACTTATGATAGCGAATATTAAAAATTCGGGATAATTGCAAAATCTTCAAAATTTCTGGAATAAATTAAATTATTCCCGTATTCCAGAATCAACACAACCACACGGAAATCCAAAAGCTGCAACCTATAATCCCTAAACAAGAAGAAACCGCTTGGCTTCTTTATGGTTTATTGTGTTCACGGTAAACTAGCTATATCAAATAACAACGATCCAACAATGGAAATACGGAAAATAAATCAATTTTCGGGAATTAGGAAAACTAGGAAGGTCGACCAATACAGGAATCGAAGGAGAAAACAACGCTAAATCCAAAATCCAAATACAAATTAAAATCCAAAATCCCAAAATAAAAGTTCTTTTATTCGCCAGAATAATCAATCATTAATTTTTGATTGTTTAAGAGCCGCGATGCGTCTCAGACGGGAGTCCAATCTGCTCTGTAGTTTCGCGAGTCATAACATCGCCACGACGAAACACAACCTCTGCGAGCTCACTTTTACCCACGCTAAAAACATGCTTTCTCACTTCGACTCATATGTTCCTTTTCGGTCTAGTTTTGCACGCTTCGTTTTCAGCCGCTCGCCAGTCTGCCTTGACGTCATCATATCAATACAATGGGGTCCTACTTACCTCCCGAAGTATTGATAACAACATAAAATGCATTGAAGTTCAAAAAAAATACCGCTATCTACTAGATGTGCCAAAGGGCCAACTGCCCCCTAATTACGACTAAAATTAGCCCAGTATAATATATATTATAGTGGGCTAATTTTAGTCGTAATTAGAGGGGCGATTAGCCCTTTAGCACATCTAGTAGATAGCGGCATTTTTTTTGAACTTCAATGCATTTTATGCTTTATCATTAATTAGAGAGGTAAGATATGATGACGTCAATGCAGACTAGCGAACGTCTGACAACGAAGTGTGCAAAATAGAACAGAAATGTACACGACTAGCGACATATCATCTCTATAAGTGCGTGAGATAAGAGTGTGTTTTTTGATGTATAAAAGAGAGAACGCAAATCGTTCTGCGAAGAAAGATACTGATTATTTGTGTATACTTTTGCAAGTCGACAGACGAGATACAGCGGCCGTGTGATACACATCGGTCTGTTAAACAATCAAAATTAATGATTGAATATTCTGGCAAATAAAATACTTTTTATTTTTGGGATTTTGGATTTTTATTTGTACTTTTCGTTTTGGAGCTGTATTGTTTTAGTCTTGGATTTTGGATTCGGCGTTGTCTTCCCCTTCGATTCCTGTATTGGTCGACCTTCCTAGTTTTCCTAATTCCCGAAAATTGATTTATTTTCCGTATTTCCATTGTTGGATCATTGTTATTCGATTTAGCTAGCTTGCCGTGCAAACAATAAACCATAAAGAAGCCAAGCGGTTTCTCCTTGTTTAGGGATTATAGGTTGCTGCTGTTGGATTTCCGTGTGGTTGTGTTGATTCTGGAATACGGGAATAATTTAATTTATTCCAGAAATGTTGAAGATTTTGCAATTATCCCGGAATTTTTAATATTCGCTATCATAAGTGACGACGCATAAAGTATCCCAGAATATTATCAAGTGTCTATCCCAGTGGGATAGATATGGACTACAACATAGCCCGAAAATATTAAGGGATAAAATCTAATATTTATGAACGTCTTACATTTCTGAATATCGACCACTCTGCGTAGTACTGAGTCAATTTAGATATTTACGTCAGAATTAAAATGAATAATAGTGCGTCGATTGTATTCCTGTAGGATTTCTTGCACTACATTGAGAATTTTCCAGAATATTTTGAATCTTATTACGAATTAAGTTTGAATTCCACGTCGCCAGTCTCGCGATTTTAAAGTGTTTATGTCCCGAGTCGTATGCTATGTATTTTCTTTTCAGGCTCAGGAATTTCTGTACAAGCCCGGATTAAGTGTGAAATAAATGTTAAAGATTAATTATTGTGAATTCCGTTATCGTCCGTTATCGCTTAATTATTTATGAAGATTTTGTGTTGAGAATTATGAAGATTTTGTGTTGAGAATTCCGCTAGCGTTTTGCGATAGAATGAGTAGATTGTTGTGAGGCTTCAAGGCCTATTGAATTAGGATTTTTGTCTTGATTGTTGGAAGTTCCGTGAGGCCTGTGATTACAGTGCCGCTTTTATCTTTTGGTATCTCGAATACTGTGTGTCCCGATATTGTGTTCGGAATCTATGGTTTTGTTAGTATTTTAGGCTAAGTTATCATGTGGTTTTGGCCTTTGAAATCATCTCGGATTTTTTTCTGTTTATCTTGCTAAGGAAGTAACAGCGTTAGGCCTGGGATTAATATAACTGTGATTGTGGTTCTGGACTCTGTTCCGAAATATTTTTCGGATCTCTCTTGGCCAACGTGGTTATCTTCTACGAATTATCCCTAACTGTGACCACTCTCGCTGTCTCAGTTTGGACGACCTGAGACTTACGCAGTGTGGCCCTATAAGTTCTGGCGCCCTTCGACCTCTCGGTCGGTATCTGGCCCACTAAGTAATTTTCCATCGAGGTCCGTCTCTGGTTAGGTGATACTGAGTGTAGAGGTGACTTTAAATTTAATTGAATTATTTTACGCACGATTCATTGTGTGCGTTCACATTTTTGTGTTGTCCTAAATGTCGAGTGGTAGGTGGTTGGGTTTTTTATTACCCATTAAGGGCTTTTCTTGTGTTTGAATTTAGAGGCTGCTTCCCAAAAACAAGTGCGATCGTAACTAGATAAAAAATTATGTGCTCCGACCCATGACCCCGCGCCGTCGGTAGCTAGCCGCGCAACCGATTAAATTAGGGTCTTTTGGAGCAAAAGCCATTGCTATAAATTGGCGTCGTCCAAACGTGGGGCGATTGCTATAATATATATATATATATATATATATATATATATATATATATATAAACATTTTCAAAAATGGTGGCAAATTGTTCAGGAGGGTATGAAACGTCGAGAAATTTTGGTCCGACCCCTAGGTCCCGCCATCCGACCGACGCCAATAGTGTATGTGCCATATTATGGCAAATACATTAAAAACAGCTGGACCGATTTTTATAAAATTTATGTCGGATCATAGTGACGTCAACATGCTTTGATAGACACCTCAACGAAGTTGATAACATTTTTTTGAACGAGATTTCATATAAAATCTACTTTTTTGCAGTCGTTTTATTGAAACAAAAAAAACGGCTTGATCGATTTTGATAAAATTTATTTCGGGGCTTGTTGATGTTAAAATGCTTCGATTTGCATCCTAACAATAGTCCAGTCACGAGAGCTTAGAAAGGTAGGTCCACCTTGCGTTTTGTGCAGCAAATGATTTTATTTTTTTCTGTCCTCAAGCATGTTTAGGAGATGTCAAATCCAAGTTTGCGACCTCTAAAACAGGGCGGGGGAGTTTGGGTGGGCTAAAAACCATGATTTTTTTGCACTTTTTTCGGTTTTTTGCTTATAACATAAAAACGGCTGGTCCTATCGAAAAAATGGTTCTATTCAAAATTAAAGGGCACCAAATTTACTTCAAAATGGACTAGTTAAATATGTTTTTGTTCCGATTTTTACCGACTCTACAGAACTTAGAAAAACAAAAAAAAATAAACTCTTTTTTTGTTTGAAGTCGCTAATCTCAGGAACTAATAGTCTGTAGAAGAAGCAAAGTAGTAATCATTGAGACCCTATACGAGTTTTTTAAAAATTCAATCCCAAAGGGTGAAAACAGGAGTGTAGGATTTATTGTAATAACAAGAAATCCTACACCCACGATTTACCCTCTTTGGGATTGAATTAAAAAAAAAATCGAATAGCCTATAACCTTTCTTAATAAACGGGCTATCTAACAAAAAAAAAATTTTCAAATCGGACTGGTAGTTCCTGAGAATAGCGCGTTCAAACAAAAAAAATAAACTCTATTTTTGTTTGAACGCGCTAATCTCAAGAACTAGAAGTCCCATTTAAAAAAATTTTTTTTATTAGATAGCCCGTTTATTGAGGAAGGTTATAGGATGTACGAGTTTTTCTTAAATTTAACCCCAAAGGGGGTAAAACATGGGTGTAAGATTTTTTGTAATAACAAAAAATCTTACACCCCCGTTTTACCCCCTTTGGGATTGAATTTAAAAAAACTCGAATAGCCTATAACCTTCCTTAATAAACGGGTTATCTAACAAAAAAAATTTTTTTTTAATCGGACTTGTAGTTTCTGAAATCAGCGCGTTCAAACAAAAAAAGAGTTTATTTTTTTTTGTTTGAACGCGCTAATCTCAGGAACTACCAAGTCGATTTGAAAATTTTTTTTTCTTCGATAGCCCGTTCAATATAGAAGGTTATATGCAATTCGAGTTTTTCAATAGTTAAAAGCTTGAAAAAATGCTTTTTTTTCATTTTGGTAAATTTTGGCGATTTTCTAAGTTCTGTAGAGCCGGTAAAAATGGGAACATAAACATATTTGACTAGTGAATCTTGAAGTAAATTTTATGCCCTTTAATTTTTAATAGGACCATTTTTTCGATAGGATCAGCCGTTTCCATGTTATAAGCAAGAAACCGAAAAAAGTACAAAAAAATCGTGGTTTTTAGTCCACCAAAATTCACCCACCCTGTTTTAGAGGTCGCAAACTTGGATTTGACATTTCCTAAACATACTTGAGGACACAAAAAAATAAAATCATTTGCTGCACAAAACGCAAGGTGGACTTCCTCTCGTGACTGGACTACAAAGTCGATATCAGTTTTTATTCGCGAGATTTCGTGTAAAATCTACTTTTGGCAATCTTTTTCTTTAAACAAAAAAACGGTTAGACCGATTTTGATAAAATTTCTTTCGGATCAAAATGACGTTAACACGTCTTGATTGACACCCTTACGAAGTCGATATAATTTTTTATTCGCGAGATATTGTGTAAAATCTACTTTTTTGGAGTCTATTTGGTTAAGAAAAAAGAACGGCTGAACCGATTTTGAAAAAATTTCTTTCAGATTATATTTACATTAATACGCGTCGATATCACTTTTCATTCTCGACATTTCGTCATAGAAAGAAGTGACCACATACGTACGTACGTACGTACACAAATACACACACAGAAATCTTTTTAAAAATAGTGTAAAAAAATGGTGTAGTGACCTTGAAACATAAAAATTTGTTATACGTTTTGATTTCGAGTTTCGGACCCATTACAATAGCTTCCAATCGGAAGTTATTTAGAAAATAGTCGAACTACTGAACGGATTTAAGTAAAATTTATATGGTACCAATTCGAAGGTATGCTCTATTAAATAAAATAATAATCATCAAAATCGGTTCACAAATGCAGGACAAATCGTGTAACAAAGGTACAAAAAAAATTCAGCCGAACTGAGAACCTCTTCCTTTTTTTTAAGTCGGTTAAAAATAGACCGCCAACCCACTGCCAACCGAACGCAAAACCGAAGAAAAAGTGATAATCTTTCATTTTCATCTTGATTCATCCTTCTACTAAATGGAGAAGGGTTTCCTTCCACGGCCCCGAATTAAAACGCGGGTGGCAAGGGGAAACGAGAGGAAGGGCCCGCCAACCTTTCGTGTTTTGACATCTAAATCTTTAAATTAAAACAAAAAAAATCTTCTCACACATGGGCTCAAAAAGCATTTTTTTGGGGGGTGAAATTTGGCTCTTTTCTCCGCCTCTGCATACCGCAGCGCGACCACCCTTGCTTTTCCATGTTGAGTGATGACTCACTGTACCTGAGATTCATCAATTAATAATCTTCTAGCAGTTCGAGGAGACGGGAGTCTTTTGTGTCACCGCGCCTCTCCTACTAAGAGTATGACGTGTACTTGAATTTTGGCTGAAAAACATGGCGGATCGAACGAACCAATCAGAAATCGATAACCCTTTGTCTTAACTCTTAACTCAGAACTGAGAAACTCTAACTAGGGATACAGTGACTTTATTTTAAACAGTGGCGACAATAGCTGTCCCATTTTTAATTGGCTATTGTAGTCACATGGTATCATCCGCCATTATGTGTCGAGAATTTTGTTGTTTACATGGCGTTGCTATGGTTCCTCTATTACAAGTTCTCAGTTCCCGGGTTACCAATGTTTTGGAAATATCTCATTTTGTTTTATATTCCACTTTTTAGGCGCGATCTTAGTGAAGCTAGAAGCGCCTATACTCGCTTTGCCTGTATGTCTATGAATCTGTCACGCTTTTTTGTGTCACGCGTACAGCCCAAACGGATGAACCGATTTTAAAAAACTTTTTTTTGTTCGATTCCTCTCGGGGTTTATTTGATCCTAACGTCGCCTGATTTTTGAATTTTGGCCGCAGAGGGGAGCAAATTAGAAAACACGGTGTTTTTTGCTTATAGTTTGCTCAATTTAAGTCAGAGCGATTCGAAACCTGTCTTAAACGAAAGAGGAGAAAATTCTAGATAGATTTTATGTATAATATTGTATCAATACAGTTCTTTTATACAGATTTATATGCAAATAAAACTATATAAATGCTACTTTATCTAATAAACCCCGAACTTGTTTCGGTTTTCCTTGTCTGTTGCACAGTGTGATATGGAAATTGGAAGATAGCGTATGCTATGTCTTATATTGCGATATTATAATATAGTATTTCCATTTTTTGACTGCTAATGTTTGATTTTTATGATTAAAAATTTTGGAGCATACAAGTAATTCAAGAATAACAAGGCGCGATATTCATGTAGGTACTGTGTGTAAACGGTTTTACCGAACATAGGGAAAATAACACTGAGAAGATTTACAATTTTGTAGTAGGATATGAGCCATAAGACCTAATGTAAATATGTATTGGATTACATAGAAAAAATAGTACCTACAGTGAATTTTTCAAACAATTTTCCATAGCAACGGTTGACTATTAAGCATAACTCAGAACTTGCTAAATAAAAAAAGTCATTAGGTGTCGTAAAACACCCGACATGCATATACACAATACAATTAAAAATTTATTATTTGACCGCCATTTTGAAATCTGACGCCACTTTATTTTTTTGTGTCTTATTAAACTCTCAAATATCAATTTTCAAAAGGATCGGATAATTTTTACAAAGAAGTATATACCTTATAACTTTATATTTGGGTCTAGAGTTTAAACTCTATTGGTGAACAGTTATTTAATTCTGAATTTAATCAGCGCGCGACTAGCTCATGCCGCGCTGGGACGTGAGTCCACGGTTCACCAGTACTGAATCGATGTTATAAAAAAAATTCCCCAAATTGGGCTTAAAAATCCGACCACCGACCACTCAATACCAAAATATCTTTAAAATCCGTAACGGAAACTCTTTTAATAATTCTTCTTAAAATCCTCCACCTACCACTCGACACGTAAACAAACACAAAAAAAGCAATTACGGAAATTGAAAGATAATGTACTCTAAAAAGCACGAGCCATTAAGTTAGTTAAACACACAATTCAAAACGGTAACTAAAAGACAATACAGGGAGATACACTAAACCTTTGGATAATAAAATCACTTGGAGACAATTGGCAGTATCCAGAATTAAACCGACTAAAAAGTTGAAAAGGGCGCCAGAACAACTGGACACACACGTACTCACAGGTCGTCCGAACCTGTGGAAATAAGCAAGAATATAATCCAAAAGGCCTAAAAGCCGTTGACTAC
Source organism: Mongoloraphidia duomilia (assembly GCA_039654895.1). NCBI lineage: Eukaryota > Metazoa > Arthropoda > Insecta > Raphidioptera > Raphidiidae > Mongoloraphidia > Mongoloraphidia duomilia. The sequence continues at coordinate 22,840,371 of CM077521.1, read as the reverse complement.
TGGGACTAGTAATAAAGGAAGATTTCTTCCGGATCAAAATCCAGATACAATATCCGGGGAGTAAACCCAGCCAGAACCAGCAGTCCAAAAGTAACCGTAAAACATACACAACAAAAGACATACAACGTAGATCGATCACGGAACGCTAAAAAGAAAATACAAAATTCAAAACGTTAGCTCAGAGCCAAAAAAACACTAAAAATCAGGACGACATTTCTATATAGTCGACAATCGCAACAGGACGTAATGCGACATAGCCATTATTTCACACTTAAACATAACAGATAAAAAGTTTGAGAACGGGAGATCTCGTAACAAAAGTTTCACAAATCGAAGGACAAAATAGGCAATCTTTAATTGTTTTTGTTGACGCCACTTAATCGAGACGTTAAATTTTCGGTCAATTAAACGATAAATCGGTACCTAAAAAAAACACAAAAACACGGAGGAAATATCAGTACGTTAAACCATAAATCGGTACATTAATTTTCGGGACGTAGCATACTAAATCGATACGTTAAATTTCAAGACGGTAAACGCTAAATCGGTACGCTAATTTTCAGAACGTTGAATGATAAATCGATACATTATATTTCGAGACGTGAAAATAAAACCTGGACAAAACCAGAATTCGAGACGGGTACGTTACATAAGCTTATTATAAACGCAACTCTATTGAAATCAACAGTCACTTGGCGAAACGATAAATTACGTCAGAATCCTTAATTATTCCTTGCAACAATCCTTCCTACACTAATTAGCTAGCGAAGTGCCTGACAAGTCCACAGCAACGAACCAAAGTCCAAGATAGCGGCGGTTTATAATAGGGAATTTTGGTCAGATAGGGTAGGAATTAAATTCACTGCACAGTAAAAACTGTATGTTATACGACAATTGTCAATCCCTAACACACATCCAAGAAAAATTCACTACACTCCAGGAATATTAATTCATTGTTATTCTCTAGAGTTCGCCAAAATAACGTCAAAATGCATGGTTTCTTGATATCAAAAATCATTCGTCCAGCCGCTGTATAGCCTAGCGTTCATCTCTCCGTTCTGTCGTCATCAAAAATATGCACGTTCAAAAACTATGTCTTATCATAGCCGAAGCTACACCAGCTCTAACCGGCGCGCTCTGTCACCTCTCGATTCACTAGTCAATTCGTACGTCAAAACACGGCGCTAGCCTTATCTCACTAGTCAATTCGTACGTCAAAACACGGCGCTAACCTTATCTCACTCATAAGCATACATCCTACATGGTCTCTCGCGCTCTCTCCGACACATGAAGTGTCTTTTTTTTTAATCGTTTATTAATCTCATTTATTCAAATATTTTCTACTAGCAGTACCCGCGTATAATGTGGTACTTTTTGCGTTAATAAAATTTTCAAAAAAAATTTTTTTTTAAACAAACGTTATACTAGCTGTTACCCGCGTATTAACATGTTATAACCTATGGCCGCCATTCTGAAATAAGACCCCATTTTATTTTTTTGCGTCTTATAAAACTCGCCAATATAAATTTCCAAAATGATCGAATAATTTTTACAAAAAAGTACATATGCCGCCATTTTGAAATCTGACGTAATTTTATTTTTTTGTGTCCTGTAAAACTCTCAAATATCAATTTTCAAAAGGATCGGATAATTTTAGCAAAAAAGTACCTACATATGGCCGCCATTTTAAAATATGACGTCATTTTATTTTTTTGTGTCCTATGAAACTCTCAAATACCGATTTTCAAAAAGATCGGTTAATTTTTACAAAAAAGTACATATGGCCGCCATTTTGAAATCTGACGTAATTTTATTTTTTTGTGTCCTGTAAAACTCTCAAATATCAATTTTCAAAAGCATCGGATAATTTTTTCAAAAAAGTACATACGGTCTCCATTTTGAAATCTGATGTCATTTTATAATTTTGTGTCCTATGAAACTCTTAAATACCGATTTTCAAAAGTATCGGATAATTATTACAAAAAAGTACATATGGTCGCCATTTTGAAATCTGACGTCATTTTATTTTTTTGTGTCCTATGAAACTCTCAAATATCAATTTTCAAAAGGATCGGATAATTTTTACAAAGGAGTACTACATATTTCTGCCATTTTGAAATATGACGTCATTTTATTTTTTTGTGTCCTATAAAACTCGCAAATATCAATTTTTAAAAGGATCGAATAATTTTTACAATTTTACAAAAAAGTACATATAATGGCCGCCATTTTAGAATCTGACGTCATTTTATTTTTGTGTCTTTTGAAACTCTCAAATATCAATTTTCAAAAGGATCGGATAATTTTTACAAAGGAGTAGTAATACACATTTCCGCCATTTTCAAATATGACGTCATTTTATTTTTTTGTGTCTTATAAAACTCTCAAATATCAATTTTCAAAAGAATCGGATAATTTTTACAAAAATGTACATATGGCCGCCATTTTGAAATCTGACGCCATTTTATTTTTTGTGTCCTATGAAACTCTCAAATATTAATTTTCAAAAGGATCGGATAACTTTTACAAAAGTGACGTTACACTTTTTCGTGACGTGACGTTTCACTTTTTATGATTTAAGTCCCCATATGAAACGTGCGTTAAGAAGCATACCTTCAAAAAAAGCAAAGCATCTACTACCTATTTGTTTTGCGTGATGCCAGAACATACGTTTTTATTTGAGAATCAGTTCGGTTGCTTTTGCGTGATGCCATAATATTTTAAAACTCACAGTCGCAAAAAAAATTCACGTAAATCGGATCAGTGGTTCTCGAGTTATAAGCGTACAAAGGAACATACAGACAGAGAAAGCCAAATTGTTCAGGAAGGTATGAAACGTCGAGAAATTTTGGTCCGATCCTTAGGTCCCGCCATCCGACCAATGTAAGTTATAAGTCATTTTAACTCAGTAGGCCATGGTTTTTAATCATAAAAATCAAACTTCAGCAGTCAAAAAATTGAATGACTATATTAAAATATAGCTTCCGTTTTTATTAAAGTCAGAGCATACGTTATCTTCCAATTTACATATCACACTGTGCAACAGACAAGGACAACCGAAACAAGTTCGGGATTTATTAGATAAAGTCGTATTTATTTACTTGAATTTGCATATAAATCTGTATAAAAAAATTAGAATATCGCAATATAAGACAGAGCATACGCTAATTTCCAATTTCCATATCACACCGTGCAACAGACAAAGACAACCGAAACAAGTTCGCGATTTATTAGATAAAGTTGCATTTATATATTTTTATTTGCATATAAATCTGTACAAAAAAACTGTGTTGACACAATATTATACATAAAATCTATCTAGAATTTTCTCCTCTTTCGTTTAAGACAGGTTTCGAATCGATTGAGCAAACTATAAGCAAAAAAACAACGTTTTTTCTAATTTGCTCCCCTCTGGGGCCAAAATTCAAAAATCGACGTTAGGATCAAATAGACCCCGAGAGGGATCGAACAAAAAAAAGTTTTTTAAAATTGGTTCATCCGTTTGGGCTGTACGCGTGACACAAAAAAGCGTGACAGATTCCCAGATTCACAGACGTACAGACAAAGCGAGTGTATATAGACGCTTCTAGCTTCGCTTAGATCGCGCCTAAAAACCATGGCCTACTGAGTTAAAATGACTTGTAACTTATTAACGTCGGTCGGATGGCGGGACCTAGGGGTCGGACCAAAATTTCTCGACGTTTCATAACTTCCTGAACAATTTGGCTTTCTCTGTCTGTATGTCCCTTTGTACGCTTATAACTCGAGAACCACTGATCCGATTTACGTGAATTTTTTTCACTTCTTATGCGACTGCGAGTTTTTAAAAAAATTATGACATCACGCAAATGCAAGCGAACTAATTCTCAATTGATAAAAACGTATGTTCTGGTATCACGCAAAAGCAAGTAGGTAGTAGACGCTTTGTTTTTTTGAAGCTATGCTTAAAAAAATTGTGTTTTAAAGACCACCAACAGCTAAGATTATTTGGGCCTAACACCAATTCATATTTTCATTTCATTATTTTTTTTTAATAATAAATTGAAAATCCAATTGACACTTTTACCAGCTCTCGGGCTAGAACCCGGGAACTTGTATAGAGGAACCATAGCAACGCCATGTAAACAACAGCATTGCTAAACGCTCGGCTATTCTCAAGCCCTTGAAGCTATGCTTCTTAACGCATGTTTCATATGGGGACCTAAATCATAAAAAGTGAAACGTCACGTCACGAAAAAGTGTAACGTCCTTTTGAAAATTGATATTTGGGAGTTTAATACAAAAAAAATAAAGTGGCGTCAGATTTAAAAATGGCGGTCAAATAATAAATTTTTAATTGTATTGTTTATATCTTTGATAAATTCGGTTTTATATACAATGCTTAAGAAGCATAGCTTCTGTCGTGTATTTTACGACACCTCATGACTTTTTTTATTTGGCAGATTCCGCTTAATAGTCAATCGTTGCTATGGAAAATTGTTTAAAAAATTCACTACTATTTTTTCTATGTAACCCAATACATATTTACATTAGGTCTTATGGCTCATAGCCTACTATAAAATTGTAAATCTTATCAGTGTTATTTCCCTATGTTCGGTAAAACCGTTTACACACAGTACCTACATGAATATCGCGCCTTATAATTCATGAATTAATTGTATGCTTCAAAATGTTTTGAATTTTTCGACACATCCGAAAAATTCACGCAATGCCATGTAAACAACACCGCCATGTTGTGTCGAAATTTGAATTGACAGTCTATTGTCGCCACTGTCTCTATAGGTTGTGTGCACGAAGCCTACTAGCGCCGCTAGTGGGCAAAAGTGTACGATTGAACTATTTTTTATTGTTGTCTTATATCGGGAAATTTTTTAATAAACGAATACCATTTTATCTAGCTGTGTGCAAATAGTATAAATAGCATAGCATAAAAGGTACGTGAAAATTATTTATTTTAAGTTTTTTTCTTCTTCAATTTTGACGTAAAATAGAAAAATAATCGTGTATGTTTTCTACTGACAGCTGCATAACCTCAAACTATGGCGCCGGTGATCTTGTGGACTGGGCTTGAAAGTATTAAGCACGCGATCTCTTTTATTGAGGCTGCATTGAAGAAAGGCGAGAAATTAGCTTTCTGTCATATTAAACATATTGAAGAATTTCGTGATGACACCGTTAAGAATAGAATTATTGCAAAGTGCATCCGGCAAACTTCTGCCACCGAGACACCGTTTTTGAAAAAAAAAGACTGTTACGGGTGGTCTGCCTCACCTATATATTATAATGTTGATCATTTATATAAATTATATTAAAGTTGGTGCAAATTGAATAGTTTAATAATTGTATGAAAATACGTTTATTGTGATTTTGTCATTGAAAAATATAATTATTTATTTACATTTAATTATTAAGAAATAAAATTATATCTACATTACATTATTGCAAAAATAAAAGTAAAAAAACTAAAACCCGACTACGTAAAAAGAAGAAAACAAGCAAATCAAAACGTAAGACAGTATTTTTTTGTTATCAATAGTCGGAGATTCGAATACCGAAATTCTTTCTTCAACTCCCAAATAGGTTCCCGACTATTGATAACAAAAAAACTGTCTTACGCTTTAAATAGTTTGTTTTCTTCTTTTTACTATTCGAATATCTGCTTTAATTTGAAAAATTCGGAGCATTACTGTACTATCTTTTTGCATATCATTCCATTTTCTTGTATTAGTAAGCTTAGTGTTTTCCACTTCGAATTAATTGTAATTGTATTTTAAAGACCACCAACAGCTAAGGTTATTTGGGCCTAGCACCAATTCATATTTTCAATTCATTATTTTTTTTTTTTTTTTAATAATAAATTTTCCACTTCGAAACCGTTTGAGTTTTGACTCCTCCGCATTGCTCTCGCAAACCTATGATAGAAAAATAAGTAGGTATAAAACGTGTTTTTTTTTCATGAAAAATAAATGTCAATGATTTCATGCCTGTAGTAGTTAGTCATATGGAGTATAATAACTATTTAATTTATAAATTGTGTAACTCTTTAGTCATTACGATTTACGAATGAATTGTAAAGAATATTATTTTATGTTAAAATAAACCGAATATCGTATAGTAAAGTATTATTTAATTCCAAGTTATCACAATGCCTATTTTGTGCTTTTAATTGCATCAGCATCAGCACTAAAGAAAGACGAAAAATTTCTTTTACAGATTTACATTAATAATTTCCAAATAAGTTGTAAGTAATATCATGGTTTTACTTACTTTACTTTTATTAACGTTTTGATCCACTTTGGTCGTTTTTCGAGGTTATAACTCCGCGCGGAGAATCTATAAAATTTTATTTACTTGAATCGCTATTAACACAACAGCCTGGAACACAAAAAGTATTTCCAGAACGCGTAGTTTTTCCCATGTTTTGTTTGTAATAATAATCTCTTCTCTATGTTTGTAATCGAAAAACTGTATGACATTTGTAAATAACAATGCTGAATGCTCACTGGACCATAGATAAGAGAGTTATATAGATAGCCCACTCTATAATGAATGCTCTGACCCTTTTAGTACTGACTGCAAAAACGTATGGCGCTAGTGTGCAACCATAGATAGAGTAGTATAGATATCCCACCCTATCCTTTTAGTACTGATTACTGCCACTATGGAGTATGGCGCTAGTGTGCAACAATGAAAGAAGCGGTAATTTCAAATATTTTACTCGTATCTTTAAATTTAATTTTCCTAGAAATGACGTGCAAATTGAAAAGGTTAATTAAAAAATAAAAGAAATGTTTTTTTCCCAGTTTTATTACAATTTTTCATAATAACAAACTATATTAACATTAAAAAAATAACATTTGAATACTAAATAAGTCACTAAACTAAATTATTATAATATTATCAAGTCATGTAAATATAAAATAATACAATAAAATATTAATAATATAGTTTTCAGAATTGTTTCATAATAATAATATTGATTTTCACGGCTTCATATTTGCAATCTTCACACACTCGGACATTTTTTCGGACTCGATTCATAGGACTATCAAGGAAATCCCTACGATTGATCGCAAAAATCCACTGATAAAATCTCTGTAAATAAAACATTATTTTAAGTATTTTAAACACTTGTCAATCCCAGATTTTTAATATTATAAACATCTGTAAATATTATTATTTAATTCAAACAAAATATAACGACATGAAACTTGAATAAATGTGATTATATGATTTTTAAGTTATAATATCTTACTCATTTCATAGTCATAGATAAATAAATTATTCTTACCTCAGTTTCCTTAGGAAATGAATAAAATGTAATCTTCCCACTATTAGCATTATTGCAATTCGGAACGCAGGACTAAAAAACCATTTTTTTCACTTTTACAAAACACGAATATAATGACTGCATCAGTATACAATGAAACACCCATTTTGACAATGACGTAACATAATGCTGTAGTCAGCTATGTTATGATGCCAGTCATTATGCATTCATTTAATAATATACTACGTTACCTAAGATATTGTGATCATTAATATTCAAAAGTTAGCAGCGCCAATAATTTCGGTTTTTGCAGTCAGAACTAACATGGTCTGAGCTTTTCTATAAGAGTGAGCACACCATGCACTGGACTATAGTTCAAAGCTTACAATAGATCACACTACAAACGCTCGCATCGATATTTTTATAACTCCGCCCCCCTGCACACAGTCTATAAAGTCACTGTAACTAGGGATACTGAGCAGCGCTACTATGCAATAAATAAGTAGTCTATGTAATGGATGTAATGTAAAGTCATTGGATGTGTATTGTTTTAAAAATTCCAATAAAATGATATACCGTGACATCTCTCTTGCAGTAGTTGTATTAAAATCATCACGTCTGCACTTATCTACGACAATACGTTTTAAATATTAAATCACAGATGACACTGAATCATTGAATGTACACAACGAAGCTGGCTATATTATAACACCGTAAAACGAATTGTCATTTGTCAATAAACAGTGTTGCCAGATGACTTAGTCCTTTTTCGGGGGTTATTTTACATCAAAAAGAGTGAAAGGGTAATTTTCAATATTCGGGAGTAATTTCTTATTTCTAATCACAATGTCGAAATCAGAAGTCTCCAAACTTTTTTATCTTGTCGACCACTTGGCATGTTTTTCGGTTTTGGGTAGACTCCCTGCTTACCTAATATTCAAGAAAAAAGTTAGGAAGCCCGAAATTATCTTGAACGAAGTAAAAATTTTCTTGAGCCAAGAAAATTTAGGTACTTGAACTAAGAAAATTTTTACTTCGTCCAAGATAATTTCGGGCTTCATAACTTTTTTCTTGAATCAAGAATATTTATACTACAGCCAAGATTTTCATTTTTTCTGTGCACTATAATATCCCTACTTCGCTACTAATATTATAAGTGCGAAAATAAGTTTGTATACAAAACCGTAGTAACTATATAGTATACATCTCATGGGCCCCGTTTTTTTTTATTCGCTGACATGAACCCTTGCAGGTCGTCGTCGACCCCTGGGGGTCGATATAGATCACTTTGGGTATCACTGGTCTAAATCAACTTTTTCTCGCAGGCTTTTTCGTAGATTCACGATAGAAATCATAATATCATCTCTCGACTCTCACTAGTCACTTTTTAACATTGGAAATGTTTATGTTGGTATATGGGGGCAGAGTTACGAGTTTTCGTTCAAGGCCAAAAGACAACGGTGTCGCGATCAAGTGAGGAGCAATCATGCAAAATTGAACAAGTGCAATTTTTCCGAAATGTGTTTTATATCATGTCTAGTTAATTGAGAAGTATTTGCGACGATCTGCGGTGTTATTTTTGAGCAAATGTTAATAAATATTGTAGAAAAATCCATTTAAAAGTTAAGTAATCAAGCAAAAGTGAACGCGTATATAACAGAAGAATAATAGGGTTATTCCTGACAAAACTAAACAGTGCATTGATAAATATTGTGTGTATAATAAACAGTTAATTATGTTTCATATATGTTGTTATCATTTCCAATGTCCTCGATGGTTGCAAGGATTGCGAAATCTGTGAATTTTTTTTTCTTAATTTAGGATAGGTAGTATTTGATACTTGTTCTTTTTTGTATTTATTAAAGTTTATATTAAATAATCCGTAGATATGTTCGAATTAAGAAGTAATTATTAAATTCCGCGGCATATTTTTTACGCATGCTCGATTTGAATTCAATAGAAAAGTTAAATTCTTTCTCACTTAAAATGTTCAAAAATATGGGCACCTGTTTAAAAATAGTGTTTAGAGCGAGGGGGTATTTTCCTAAAAAGGATTAATTTTGCACCTAAAAGGGGGTAAACCATTTAGTCATCTGGCAAGTGGCAACTGGCAACACTGTCATTCCAAATCTAATAGTAAACGTCACGTACAACTTTGCATTTCGTATTTTGTGATTGAAATTATTTGTTACATTGTAATAACCATTCTGAATAGAAAAACAAAGTTCCTTAAGAAAATGAAGTGGTTTCAAGGAAGTATAGAAGAAGCTATATTGGCATCAAAACAAAGAAATGCTGTATTTGTTGTCTACATTGAAGGTAAAAGAATCTGTGGTTGGATCACTAGAATTTGTTAATATTATACACGATAACAATTAAAAGGAATGATAGATAAACAAAATAATAATTTTAGGGAAGGATGCTGACTCATCAAATATGACGAAAATGATAGAGGACCAAGCCGTAGCAACAAAACTTGAAAGTGAAAACTTTGTGGCAATAAAATTGGATTCTGGCTCCCAATCATATACACAGTTTGTACAAATCTGTATCCTTTGTGTTCTTTACTAGTACAATAATTACTGATTACATGTGTAACTCCAGGATTATTTTCATCACAAATGTCTGTATTGAAGAAATTTATTATTATTTTTCAGTATTGTCAGATTACAATAGTTTATCGCTTTGTACGATGATTTTAAATAAAATGTGGTAGGTAGATGATATAGACATTGGCGGTGGAACAACTTTTTTTGAGGGGGGCTATAGACACATGGTCACTTATGAAGGCTTAGTGCTTGCGTTGTAAATGGAGATTGTGTAGGTCCGAGATTTTTAAGAAGTCGGGTCCGGATGTACATCCAACTCTTCAGACCTAGATCACGGTTATGTGTCCGCCGGACCCATACGGATCCGGCTCCCCGACCAGGCGGCAGGAAGTGCAAGGCGGATATGAATCACGTGATCGGTGGTTGTATATAGTCAATTCGTCAATGTGTCCATGGTTCCATTTCGACTCCGGCCGCAGTTCCGAGTTTTGTGGTTCCGAGCGTTCTATTTAGAGATATGCAGACACCAATTTTAATAAAGTTGATGCCTATATAAATAGTTTTAGTACCTAATTAAATTGGTGCCGACCTCAAAATTGTATTATTTTCGTCTTTTTAGTGGCTTTTTGAAGAAGGTTCTGTTCTTTTTTAATTTTGTATAAAGTTTTTTCTAATTTTTTATTGTAAATATTTTTTCAATTGGTAAATACCTACCAAAAATATTTTTCTGTCACAGGTACATTTCAATAAAATATTGTAGGTTTTGCGTTAATATTGTGTTTGTGTTTAAATTTATTACAAAAGTTCAAAATATTCAAATAAAATAAAATTCTAACTGACTGTTGTTTGCGGTGTCAGTTCATTAACATATCTATTTGAAATGCATACGGAACGATATACAATCAGAACGAACAAAAATATCAATGTATGAAACATCAAACAAATCCGTTCCATTTCGCTCCTCTAAATAAAAAGTTTTTCGTTCAATAGACATTTAGCATCACAAAACACAACATCGCATCGCATTTAATTATTCATCTAATTTTTTCAAACTGATTTTATTTAACCAAAAGTAATTCTTAACAACGTTATAAAACAAAAATAAAATAAATTGTACAAAATTAGATGAATAATTAAATGCGATGCGATGTTGTGTTTTGTGATGCTAAATGTCTATTGAATGAAAAACTTTTTATTTAGAGAAATGATCGCAGTACAGTTGGCTGAGGCGTTACATAATTGAGTAGCTTAATTAGATAATTTTATAAATATTAAAGGCACGCTTAAACCATCCAGCTGTACATACAATTGAAAGAAAAATGAACAATAACAGAAAATAATGTATGAAACTTTAACACCTACTGAAGCGCCTTTCTAATTTTACTTGTGTAACAATCGGTCATCCTGCAACAATTAATGCCTTCATTAATCCTCAACAGTACGCTACTAGCCCTCAAGCAGATCGACTAGGTACCGATGACCCAACTGATCTCGCTTGACTCGCTGCCTGTGTTTACGACACAACTTGACATCGTCGTCGACTGTTTTCAAGACTTGACCCGTTCGTACCTCGCACACCCCATTCGCCTGCTTTGTCTTCGTAGTTCCTCTAATCGCCGGTAGAGTGTACATCCGCCTGGTTTAATGTCAGTAAAGCGCCTCGTATTCTGTTGACGCCGCCTACTTCGGTTGAAGTTACCTACTTTGGTTCGCCTTCGGTTGAAGTCGCCTGCTTCAGTTGAAGTTGGCCTTCGGTGCACATTCGTCCACGCCGTTGGACGCACCTCGCCTTTATTCAAGCTGCAGTCTCCATGTGTGTTAAGTTGTACGGACCAACTTACATTTTGTCAAATTTTTTAACGCAAATCGTTTGTTCTACGTTTGTTCCGGACGCCTACAAAATTTCAGCGTTTGTTCCGAAAAAATAAAAAAGTTATTAGCAATAATAGGTGACCAGCCAATTTGACGTCAAGTTGTATGGACCGCGTCTTAATAACAACATTTTGAGAATTTTGATTATGCCAATCGTTTGTTCTCGGTTTGTTCCGGACGTCTACAAAATTTCAGTGTTTGTTCCGAAAAAATAAAAAAGTTATTAGCAAAAATAGGTGATCAACAAATATTATGTGTACTACTGGCCAAAAGTAAACCGACGAACGAATGTACAGTTGTTTACATATACTAGTGACTGGCCACCTATTTTTGCTAATAACTTTTTTGTTTTTTCGGAACAAACGCTGAAATTTTGTAGGCGTCCGGAATAAACATAGAACTAACGATTGGCGTTGAAAAAGTTGAAAAAAATTAAGTTGGTCCATACAACTTGACACACATGCAGTCTTCTGCAAGTTTTCGCCTGCTCGACGACGATTCGCTTGCAAGCATTCTCGCCCGTCTCTAGCAGTGTCATCACCTGTCTACTGTTCTGCTATCGCCCGTCACGATAAGAGAACAACAATTCTACAGGTGAGAACCTGATGCTCGCGTTGATTGTGTGATTGATGACTGACAGAATTTCCGGAAGCTGTTCGTCCCATCATGCCTCACCACTCGCACTCGCCATAATCGCCTCAACTGTTATGTGGTTTGGTCATTCCTCCAGACCATACGCCCAAGGGGTCGCCACAGCATTCACATGCTTGATTCCCTCTTTCGCTAGAAAGCTAGTGAACGCATTGCTAGTAACGCCAAGCCTTGATCAGATGCTATTCGCCATAGGTACCTATCGTAGGTTCTCAATCGCTTCGACTGAACTTAACGTCCAGGTCGGTTTTGCAAGAGTGTACTCTGAACACATCTATCATTACGATAAATAGCTATTCTCTTTCACATCCCTAACAAACGGACCCACGTGATCGATGTGAATTGTAAACCATACCAACTGCTATCGCCTATTTTCTCATACTGGTGTAAGAGCCCTTCGCCGCGTCCATAGCGGCCTTTGCATACGCACAATTTAAGCATGCTGACGCGTATTTCCGCACAAACCGCGCCATCTAGGGAAAACCAGTAAGTCTTCCGGAAGAGGTCCAAGCACTGTTCATAACTGGGATGAACAATGTCATCGTGATGTTAGCGCAATGGCTAATTTCGCAATCGCCGAACTGTACAGCTTATCGTCAGCTGCTGTTATGCGCCATAACCGCCCTTGGCTCACCTTGGATGCCGCCTTGGTGTTCTTGTCAGCTTTGTCGCGTGTGCTAGCGCCTTGGCGACCGCCAGCGCCGTCTCTTCTTGGATCTGCACTGTCAGAACCCAATCTGCTTCGGCCATACCGACAAGATTCACCGTCACTTAGTTACAACTGGGCTTGAGAATGGCCGAGAGTGTAGCAATGCTGTTGTTTACATGGCGTTGCTATGGTTCCTCTATTACAAGTCTCCAGTTCCCGGGTTCTAGCCCGAGAGCTGGTAAAAGTGTCAATTAGATTTTCAATTTATTTAAAAAAAAAAATAATGAATTGAAAATATGAATTGGTGCTAGGCCCAAATAACCTTAGCTGTTGGTGGTCTTTAAAACACACTTTGTTACGACTACGCGCATCCATTAGTTGCATCGTATCGCCGCGTCGATATTCAACCGCCATGTCGTATTCCTGAATCACAGTTACCGCCTTGTTATTCGTCGCACCCGTTCCCTCTTAAGCAGTGTCGCACCTGCTACTGTATCATCAGTAATCATCTTAAAGTGTACGCCTCGCGGATAAACTCTTGACTCGCTTTATGGATTCGACTACCGCCATCACCTCCAGTTCATAACTGTGGTATATCGACCTCGCCTTTGTCGTCGTTTTACTAAAATAAGAAGCAAATTACCGCCTAAACCTAGTTTAATTGCATCAGCATGCAGTGTGGTAAGCGATTCGCCACAATACAGACCCAAAGTTAGTTGCACCGTACGCTTTAAGCCGTTCGATCGCCTGTCGCTGTTTCTCGCACCAGCGCCAATCAGCGAAGTTCCTAATAAACCTGCAAAAATAAATCACCAAGCCGATACTTGCCGTATTGTGTGTACGTCAGTCGAGACCGGACAATCGGCTACCGCCGTCACCTTTCGTTCACCAGGTCTGATATCGCCTCCGCTCACCTCGTGTTTTAAATAATCTATAGAAGTTTACAAAATAAACATTTCGCCATACTCAGTTAAACCTCGCCTATCTGATCAACGATAACACCTGTTTCAACAGAGACAAACCTTCCGAAACCGTCGCCGATGGAATCGGCAAGTCGTTCATGTGCGCCAAATCTGATTGTGTTACATGCCGCCAAGCATTTTGTCGATAACTCTTTGAACACCGCCGGGAAGGTCACCAGTCCAAATGGCACTCGAAATTCGAATTTACCTGTATTTGTTTATCGAATCAGGATACATTGGCATTTGTGATGTGTGTGCGTGAAATATAGTGTTGTATCACCAATAGGACTCGCACAATCTAATTCTGATTCCCTGATTACGCCGCCCTCCAATAGTGTTTCCGCCTCAGTTCTCACCTTTTGCTTCTCTGGTATGGAAGTCTATACAGTCTATAGTACACCGAAGTGTCTCTTGTAAGTTTGACTTTCATCTCGCCTAAGTTTGTCATACCCAAGTTGCCATCGTCTGAGGAGAACAGTATACATACCGTCTTAACAATTCTACCAGTTGCGCCTTTTGGTCAGATTGAATATCGCTAATCTCAACGTTAGATAATAGCTTTGTTCCAACCACTCTGAAAACCGTAATATTACCGTCACGTTCATGCGCAGTGGATAGAACGAGTTCCAACCGAACTTGTGATCCTTTGTGAACGATTCTTAAAGCGTTCCAACTGATTTTGTGATCGTTTGTGAACGGTTTCCGAACGATCATTTTGGTACATGGTCTAGACATGAAACCAAAATGAAACTGTGAAACTGACATGCGCATTAAGCACTTTGTTACGTTTGTCACTGTTCAATACCACCTGGAGACAGTTGTTCATTTGTAATTTGTTTTGTTTTTGCAAAATTATTAATTTAAATATTTATATTTTGATTCCTAGTTAATAAAATTTAATTATATTTATATTCGTGTAATTCAAAAAATTTTAAATAAGTGTAAATGTTAGAAAAACAATACAATTTTTAACAAACGCTCAAAAACATCACGACTACAAATTAATAATTTGCATATTTTTTATTTCCAAAATAAAATGTAGTTAGCATATTTTATCAAAAAATGTTTTAACAGTTAACCATCAAATAAGTTATTCATTTTTTTTAAATGTTTTTAACAACAAAAAAAAGCCTGAAATGAGGAATTTACATTTAACAAATGACAATTGATAATATATTTTGATCTCTTGATGCATGGAGATCATGATTTGATGCACAAAACGGTCAGAAAAGCGTTCCAACCGATGTCTATGTTTGTATCATCACAGAACTGTGCTAAATCGACGCATGCGCACAAAACCAATACAAACAGTTTTGTTACCGTTTCAGAACGATCCATTTATAGCAGGTTGGAACAGAGTTAATGTAACAGAGTGAATAGTACTCACCATAATCGCTGATGTAGATGCTGTCTGCGCTTCTCTGGGCGACGCCGTGCACATGGTCGCCTTAACCATGCCCGGGTGCCCTGGCCCCATGTTCGACAGCCGTATCCGGTTGTCATCGCCTTAACATAGAACGCCGCTGGGTATCGCCAGTTTTCGAATCGCTTGCCATCTATGTACACTTCGTCGCCTAATGAAGCGTGCTCGATGACAACGCCCACACGGTGTGCCGTGTCCTGCTCTAGAGTAACCTTCTGGCTTAAGGCGATGTGACGCCTAACGCTGTCGTCCCCGAGAGAGGTGCTCTTGAGCATGCCGTCTACGTTACCGCCTCCGACGAAGACCGTCTTGTCGCCTCTCACCACTACTGAGACGCCGTTACTCGCTAGCGCTGGTTGCCCTAGAATTAATTCAACATTAGATATTTTGCAATCAGTCATGAGCGCCGTGATGGCCATTGCCATGCCGTCAATCGTCATCTGGCACTTGGTGTGCCCATGTGCTTCGTTATGGCCTCCACCGAAACCTTGTAACAACACCCGTCCTGAGGTCACTTTCAGCCCAAGACGGTTTGCACAATCAGTCGTCATTAGATTGTGCTGACAACTAGTTTCTATGTACGCCCTTACTTGTTTGCTGTTAATTAACGCATTCGTTTATACAAATAGAATCAAGTAAGTTACTCACCAGTCTAAACTTGGCTCCGCCCTCTGTGTAGCCACGTTGTCGTTCTTATCTAATCGCCGCGCTGTCACCACGAAAGGAGACGCTTCTTTCCTCCTTGGCACTTGCGTGGAAGTAGCCAGTCATAGTTTCATCTGGCTGCTTCTAACAGACAGCACAATCGAGTTGCCTGGAAACGCCCTTTTCAGGGTGGCCTTTAAATGTTCCTTATGATCCCAGAAGTGCTATAGGCTATGTTTTATTCAACTTTTTTTAATTAATTTTTGAGTCAATTAATTAGTTCTCTACTACTAACAAAACGTGAAATTTCTTTGCATTTTAGCGTATTGGCGGAATCCTATTAACACCAGCCCGACTTCGCTTCGCAGGGAGAGTGATTCTCGCAGGGGCGGGGGTAATAAATAAAAAATCTTATCTGTGGAACTACTGAACCGATTCTAAAAATTCTTTCACTAACAGAAAGCTACACTCCCTGATTGATATAGGCTATATTTTATTTTTATAAATTTCTCGCGGGGAGGGGGGGATTATTCCTGTGTGGTAACAAAGCGTAACGTTATGATAGATGATACAAATCGATATGAACACAGAATTATGGGTACATTAATGTCAACACATTCTTAATTTCTTAAACAAATAAATGGCATCAGAACTAAACCGGTCCTGTAAAGATTACTTCAGAAATTCTAGTAGTTAGATAAACAAACGGCAAGGCAATAACTTCAAGAAAATTAACTACAAAATCTTAACAAGAAGGTCTAATTAATTTAATGACAAAACATTTTACATTATCATATTATCATCTATAAATATTATGTGAGTTGTAGGGTTCATGATTTCTCGAGCTTATCAGTTTCTCGGGTCTCGAGAATTCTCGAGGCTAATTTCTCGGGTCGTCGAGAAATTTACATTTACCTATGTTTTTGCATATTTTTTCGGTTCAAATAATGAAAAAAAGTCGTCACAAAATTAAAAATGTGTATCATAAAAAATATCTTATTTTAAATTAATAAATTAAGTGGTTTTCCTGTCAAATAAAAGTATCAAAATAATCATAAAACTTTTATTGACAGTTTTCAACAAAATTAGCTTCTCTCAAACAAAATAAAAAAAATTAAAAATTTAAACAATAAAACATTAAAACGTTAATACTACGCTGACTTATAATTACAATCACAGCACCATTTTCGCAGGTTAATTAGGAAAAAAATCAACTTAAAACTTTGCAAGATCAATAAAACAACATCTGAATTCTGAACATAGTGCATACATACAAAACAATTAGATCTGCTTACTCTGTCTGATAAAATATACCTTTAGAAAAACTAAAGCATTTAGAGCTTTATCAGACAGCCGGTTCCTTATTTTATGCAAAGGCAAATAGTTTTATTTTATAATTTTATAGACTAAAATATGATTTCTCGAGCTCTCGACTTTTCTCGAACTTAATTTCCCGGGAATCTCGGCTCGGGAATTTCCGGGAATGAACCCTAGTGAGTTGCCTAATAGAAAATGTTCATGGATTGTAAATTTTGAAGTGATTTGACTGTCAATAATATCATTTTAGATTTAACAAAATACAGTAATTACATCGACATACGATAGCTTAACTTTAAATGCACCAAAATATTAAATACTTATAAAATGGTTATCTAACCATACTTGAAGTGTCATTTTTTAAAAGTGTTTTATGATAAATTATTTAAAAAAAAATTATATTTTTTTTAAATATAAAGACCCAATTAAACAATTTATTGAAAGGGAGTTTTGAGATAACAAAATTTAATCTACATGGGCGAAGCTGGGCCGAGGACAGCATAGTTATGAAATTAATGATGGGCGATTACGAGATATTTTAGTCGATTGTCTCGATTGTTCAAACATCTATGACTCTCGATGGTTTTCACTTGGACTCAATTGTTGTTATTTCATAGTTGACCGAGTCGCATAGTACTGAATCATACAGACGATGTACACTATCGAGAGCCAGATAATATACAATCGTTCATCATTCAACAACTGTGGTCGACGGTCGAGTCGATGGTCGATTGTGCAGTAATCGAGTACTCAGACAGAGTACCGACTGAACAGTGAACAATCAACGATGAACGAGTCGCGTGAACGTCAGACATCAGTCGACTAGCATATAACCTTGAATCGCGATTATATGTATTCTCATTCGCTGGAAAATAATCGACTCAAACAATCGAACATTTCGATTGGAAAATCGAACATTTCGATTGGAAAATCAAACTCCGAGTCGATTGTGGACTCGATTGTTATTATGGACAATTGCAATTGGGTTTTTAAATGAATTTTTTTTTTACTTAAATGGAAGGACCCATACAAGTTTTATAGCAAAACTGTTTTTATTTAATTTTTTTGCTTACTAATTAAAAAGTTATATTTAAATAAAAATTAATTTTTAAACTCAGTTCCGATAACGCGCCGAAAGAATCCGAACGCGTGTGACGTCATTATGTTATCTATGGTCTTTGTATCCATGGTTACCAAGTTAAAAATTTATTATTTTTGATAGTATGTGTAATACATATACACAAATACTAACAAATGCAGACACATTTTAACATAACGACGTCACAAACATTCCTGGCGCGTTTTGAAGTCACGTGATATTTTTTAAATTTTTATACATTTTAATTAATTTTTAGTAATTTATCTATAGCTTTAAAAAATGTTTTCTTTTCGATTTTCAATTAATAATTTTTTTTAAACTTAAATACCTAATTGTTTCGATTGTAAAAACATCTTACAATCGCCCATCACTACATGAAATGTTTTCTTTAACAAAATGTAATTTAGATCAGTTAGTTCCTGTTCCATCTTTATTTTTTATTGGCAAAAACGGACAGCCAATCGAAGTAATTCCGCAGAAGTTACAGAAGTCAAAAATATTGGAAAAAATTGAGCAAATTTTAGAAAAAGCTGGTTATAAAAGTTCAGCTAATGGCTCTGTATCTACATCATTGACAAAATCTGATGGTAAGTTACAACATTTTTTATTTTTTATAATAAATATTTCACCATAATTTTTTGGAGTGTTCATTGTGCAAGTAATTCAGGAATTAACCCATGGTTTATATACACCGTATACCCACCAACGCTCCCGACCAAGAAACATCCAAGCAGCGTGTCGGCTTCTAGTTGCCGAGCGACTCGACAAATTGAAAATTTCATTTTGAAAATCAAAATTGCCCAGCATTCTTCTAATTTTGCTTCGATTGAAAAAAAGTCATTTGAAGTATCGCTAGAACTTTTTGAGGGCTACTCAGAACTCCTAAGAAAAAAATCGAAACTAAAAAAAAAATAATTTTTAATCGGCGATCTGGAAAGTAAAATTGTCCAGCAATCCTTCAGTTCTGCTTGGATCAAAAAAATCCATTTGAAGTACCGCTAGAACTTCTGGGGGGCTAGTCAGAACAAAACGAAAAATACCGCGAAACAATAAGAATTAAATTTCGTAGACCGGCGTTCTGAAAATCAAAATTGCCCAGCATTCCTCCAATTCTGCTTGAATCGAAAAAACTCATTTGAAGTTTCGCTAGAACTATTGGAAGGCTACCCAGAACTCTTAAGAAAAATCGAGAAACTAAAAAAAAAATAAAATAAAATTTTGTAGATCGGCTTTCTGGAAATCAAAATTGCTCAGCATTCCTCCAATTCAGCTTGGATCGCAAATAGTCATTTGAAGTATCGTTAGAACTATTGGAATTTAAAGGGCTGCTTGGAAAAAAAACTTTACATTTCTTTAAAAACTTTTAATTATTTTCAAACAAAATTTAAAATTTTACCAAATTTTAAAAATGCTAACAAAAGTAATTTATAAAAACGTTTTTATGAAATAATCTTGATTGTTTAACTTACTTAACTAAAAATACCTTTTTGTTATAATATAAAATTAAGTAATTTCAATTTCTAATCAATTATACTATCTACCGGGTGCTGATTTTATTTGCGGGTAATAGGGATTTTACATGTAAAATCATGTTTATGAATTTTCCTGCTTCCCTATATATTTTGGTGAAAAAATAGATATACAAAATTTATTCATCATTAAAAACTCTACCAGACACATATGTTTGCAAATTACCAATATGAAACTTTTAATTACAAAATAATTATTAAGGAACTGTAATTAAGTGTAAATTTAAAATATTTTATCCGAATAGCCGATTTTGTTACAGTCACAGCTATTCGGATAAAATATTTTTAATTTAAAATTAATCACAGCTCCTTAATAACTATTTTGTAATTAAAAGCTCCATATTGGTAATTTGCAAACATACGTGTTAGATAAGTTTTTAATTATGAACAAATTTTGTATTTTTTTTTTTCACCAAAATATACAGGGTGTCCAAGACTTGCGTTTACGGCCGATATATTGATTTTGGGTGAAGATAGAAAAGAAGTTTAAATACAAAAGTTGTATAAATTTTAATGGTGTATAACCTAAAAATATTTTCAAATATACAGCCTGTCCCATTTAAGCGTGGCAGATCAATGTTATGTTTTTTTTTGCCTAGCACCCTATTTTTATTTGTTTTTTCAATTCTGCACCTAAATGTGAATAGAAATTGTAAGGGAAGCCATGCTCGAAAATTCAGTAATTTTTGAGTTATTCAAGTTTTTTAGAAATTTTTGACACGTAACCTAAACCTAAACCTAATATTTTAATACGAAAATATTAGGTTTAGGTTTGGACAACCCTTAATAAAAGTGTTAGTAAATATCCTAAAGAATACAATTCCAGCAAAAAAATAACCTCGTTGTATTTAACAATCAAAAGTTACACGTGTTTGAAGTTAGGTAAAAGAAGTACATTATTTTGAACACCCTGTATAATAAATTCATTTTTTTAGGACAGACATTGATTTGTCCGTCTACTATCTAGTGATCCTCAAAATTTCAGTTTGATAAAGGTTTCTGTTTTGGCGATGTCGAATTTTAGGTAAAGGTCTGCACTTGTCAAAAATTTCTAAAAAACTCGAATAACTAAAAAATTACTGAATTTTCGAGCATGGCTTCCCTCACAATTTCTATTCACATTTAGATGCAGAATTGAAAAAACAAATAAAAACAGGGTGCTAGGTTAAAAAAAACATAACTTTGATCTGCCAAGCTTAAATGGGACAGGCTGTATAACTGAAAATATTTTTAGGTTATACACCATTAAAATTTATACAACTTTTGTATTTAAACTTATTTTCTATCTTCACCCAAAATCAATATATCGGCCGACAACGTAAGTCTTGGACACCCTGTATAGGGAAGCAGGAAAATTCATAAATATGATTTTACACGTAAAATCCTTATTACCCGCAAAGCAAATCAGCACCTGGTATATCTATAGTATACATATAGATAGTAATATCATCATTCGTGTTATGGAGGGTAGAGTTAAGGAGAACACTCTCATATGGATGAACAGTTGCAAAAGTGTCCATCTGTAAGCTGTAAATAACAGTTCCAAATCTCTCCAGAGTGGCGCTAAAATAGCAAGAGAGTATGAAATGAACTTAGCAGTTATTGACTGAGTGAAGTGCGCTGAGTTGAAAAATTTATAATTTTTGATGACTAGAGTAGTTATAACAAAACTGCAGTATACAAAACCTCAACTGTTTGCGTAGTCCAAAAGTTCAAAATAAGTTTGTAAATATAACCTAAAATAACTACTGTCAGATAACGTGGCCGGTGATTTAATTTTCATGATCTGTTTTACATCAAACATTTCAGTTTTTGAATCATTTTTATTAGAGAATTCTACTTTTGAAGACATTTCAAAAATTATTATGTGGAACTATTATAAAAAAATGAAAAGAATATAATTGATTGACAAATTCTAAGTATTTGCAGGTGTTTTAAATTTTGTGTTTGTAATTTTTTATAAATGCAATCATTGTTAAAAAATTAAATAATTTTTCAGGCGTTTATTTATATTGGGATTATCTTTATTTACTATTTTCTGCATAATTAGAAGTTTACCAATGATATTTGACATAACATTAATTATAATATATCACAGTTTTTCTATTTTCGGTTTTTCTTTTGAAAAGTGCGCCATTTAAAAGCGGAAATTTGCTTTCCTTCTTTACTTCTCTGTCCTACTCTATTATTATTTGGCGCATCTATGGACCTCTACCCTCTATACGCGCATCCTTTAAAATTTACACTCTTGCTATCGTGGCGCCACCCTTATTTAACGCGTTTTGACGGACGCTTTTTCATACACAGAGAGAGTCCTCCTTACCTCTACCCTCCATAATTCGTGTGGAATTAGTCTAGTAATGAAGCGAGAAAATCGCATGTAGTCTATTTAAAATGAGCGAATCAGATCATTTTAAGGATTGTTTTTAAATAATTTACAATATCCATAGTTACACGCAGTGAATTTCATATTATAATAAATTCAGTGTGTGTAACTAGGGATTATATAAATGATTTACTCCACTGTATTTCACTCCCACGCGTCCCCATTAGACTTATAAAAAAAGTATATAATATTCAAAAAATTTGAGAAGTTTTATCCTCTACAACTTTGTCTCAAATATTTTTCTCATTTAAATAGAAAAATGTGAAAAGATACAAAAATAATTTTATATACAGTACCTAAATTCTGATTAAATTTCGATAAATCATTAATACATTTTATAATGACACTGGCCAATTGTTACGTTTTTTATAAATCTCAAAATAAATTTAATTGCTTGTAATTTGTCAAAATCGGGTTCTTTAAGTTTAGTCCAGTCACGAGAGGAAGTCCACCTTGCGTTTTGTGCAGCAAATGATTTTATTTTTTTGTGTCCTCAAGCATGTTTAGGAGATGTCAAATCTAAGTTTGCGACCTCTAAAACAGGGCGGGGGAGTTTTTGTGGGCTAAAAACCACGATTTTTTTGCACTTTTTTCGGTTTCTTGCTTATAATATGGAAACGGCTGGTCCTATCGAAAAAATGGCCCTATTCAAAATTAAAGGGCATAAAATTTACTTCAAAATGCACTAGTCAAATATGTTTATGTTCCCATTTTTACCGGCTCTACAGAACTTAGAAAATCGCCAAAATTTACCAAAATGAAAAAAAGCATTTTTTTGTTTGAACGCGCTAATGTCAGGAACTACAAGTCCGATTAAAAACATTTATTTTTGTTAGATAGTCCCGAGGGGTAAATATCTGCCCAAAATTGTGTACACCATAAATCCTTTTTGGCAAATAAATCCTTATAAATCCTCATAAATCCTTATAAATCCTCGTAAATCCTCATAAATCCTTATAAATCCTCGTAAATCCTCATAAATCCTCATAAATCCTCGTAAATCCTCGTAAATCCTCATAAATCCTCATAAATCCCCATAAGTCATCGAATGTATAAACAATAACAAAACTGTGTTTACCTTATTAATCCAGTCAAATGGTACTTTTAAATTGCGTTATTTAGAAGTTTGATGAAATTTTCCGCAAGGGGTGGCCGCCATCTTGAATTTAAGGGATGAAATCATGTATCTTGATAAATACTGCTTGTACGTTAAAAATTACTATTACAAAAATTGTTAAGGAGAATCTATCCAACAACTTCTGTTTAAATTTTTTTTGAAATTTCTTATTATTCAAAAGTTATAAATTCTCAAAAATGACACTGTTGGGGGTGGAAACGGTTTTTTCGATTTTACAACAAAACGGTCAATCGGGGCGAAAAATGGTTGTAACAAAAGTTGTAGCTTTTGAGTTTCTCTACAATATACATGTGTTCAACATTTTTTTGCTTGCTTGGTGCGAATATAGAGGGCGTCAAAAGTCGACCGGCGCCAATATTTTTGAAAATTTTTGAATTTGGCACATAAAAAATTAATTCAAGTCATCGCATTTTCACCAAATACATGATTAGAGGGTTTTAGGGGTCGTTGATTAAGAATCCGTTATCAAATTTTCAAAAAACAAAATGGCGATGATGAATTTGGTGAAAATGCGATGCATTTAAATGGGAGACGTCCGCCATATTGGATTTGCCATTTTGTTTTTGGAAAATTTGATAATGGGTTCCTAATCAGCGGCTCCGAAAACCCCCTAATGAGTATTTGGTGAAAATGCGATGACTTGAATTAATTTGTTACGTGCAAAATTCAAAAATTTTCAAAAATATTGGCGCCGGTCGACCTTTGGCGCCCTCTATATTCGCACCAAGCAAGCAAAAAAAAATGTTGAACACATGTATATTGTATTGCTTATATCTGAAGAACGGTTTGAGGTACAAAGTTAAGCTGCCGCACACATTTTGTACTTTAAAATTGTTTTGTTTTTTTTACGAAAAATTTTTTTTTGTTACCAGTGGTGGAGATTTTGAAGGATTGAAGGGTATTTTTCCCCCTAACTTCTACGCCACTGGAAAAAAATTAATTTTGAAACGCGTTTTGGAACCCCCGGGATATTCTACACAAAAAAGGTACTCTTGTCTTGAAGCGCTACAGTCAATCGTTTCCGAGAAAAAGAGCTTTTTAGGATTTAAAACATGATTTTTTTTAAGCACCTACGTACTTGATTATATAAATTGACAAAATGTCAATAAAAAATTACACAAACAAAACAGACCACCTTCAAAATCTCCACCACTGGTAACAAAAAAAAATTTTTTTCGTAAAAAAAAAACAAAGCAATTTTAAGGTAGAAAATGTGTGCGGCAGCTTAACTTTGTACCTCAAACCGTTCTTCAGATATAAGCAAAAAACGAAATTTTTTTCTTCAACTTTAACACCCTGTATCTCGAAAACGGTGCTTTTGCGGACCCATGTTAATAGGAACTTTTTTTCATATTTTTGAACGAGCTATCACATCCTGAAGTCCTGCGCACATATTATGAATCACCCTGTATGTATATTATAACAATAAAGCTGAGGAGTTGGTTTGTTTGTGTGTTGGTTTGAACGCGCTAATCCCAGGAACTACCAGTCCAATTAAAAAAAAAAATTTTTTTCTTAGATAGCCCGTTCATTGAGGAAGGTTATAGGCTTATTCAAGTTTTTAAAATTCAACCCCAAAGGGGGTAAAACTTGAGTGTAGGATTTTTTTACTATCTATACTAATATACTATACTAATATTATAAACTGTAGGTATGCAAGTTTCTGATATAATTAGCATCGAGTTAGTAGATGAAAACGTACTTTAAAAAATGTTACGCGCACGCGCATAATATAAACAGCTGATTTAATTCTTCTGTAAATCCTCGATAAATCCTCAATAAATCCCCAATAAATCCTCAATAAATCCTCATAAATCCCCATAAATCCCCATAAATCCCCATAAATCCTCATAAATCCTCATAAATCCTTATAAATCCTCATAAATCCTCGTAATTCCTTCACGCTGTACACCATAAATCCTCAGATATTTACCCCTCGGATAGTCCGTTTATTAAGGAAGGTTTTAGGCTATTCGAGTTTTTTTAAATTTAATCCCAAAGAGGGTACAACGGGGGTGTAAGATTTTTTGTTATTACAAAAAATCTTACTCCCACGAATTTTCATAAATATTGTTATTTTTGTGTACTTGAAAAAGTTTAAATATATAAACGAAACGTCGTACATTTAATTTAATAAATCAAATATTTGTCCACTATCCTGCGATTTTTCTTAATTTTATTATAATCACGATGGACACGATTTCTAATATAAATTGGAATAATTGTTTTTTATACTAAATGTTTCATACGTTTCAGATGTTACTTTGAATTTACACATTAAAACTTTTAAAGTAAATGTACGTTTTTTTAAGTTACATCTTCCAATAGTGAAAAAACCAGCTACAGGAACTGTAATGGCAGAAGGCCTTATACTCTGTTTAGGCTCATGGCCGAATTAAATGATTTTACGGACTGAAGGTCCAATATCAATCGTTCGATATTAACTGTAATATTAATATTTTTTAGATAAAATCACTTTTTGAATTTAGATGCATCCTTCGTGTGACTCGGACCAATCAGATTACGTTATTCATTCATTAACCATTAAATTACCCATTAACTAATGAGTCACAAACGAAATGAAAAGTGTCAAACGAATCACAAACGATTCGCATTTGCGAAAAGTTAAAAATTTTAACTTACGAGTCGTCCACTGCACCCTCGTACGAATAGCCGATATAAATTTTGAAAATTAAAATTTTTAACTTTTCGCAAATGCGAATCGTTTGTGATTCGTTTGACACTTTTCATTTCGTTTGTGACTCATTAGTTAATGGGTAATTTAATGGTTAATTAAAAGTGTGCTATTAGCCGACATTTTTTAAAAACTGATTGTAATATAAGCTTCTGGGTACTTATTCGATCGGAAATCGTTTGTGAATTCCGAATATGTCCATAAAAACGTTTGTGACAGCCTAGTTTTTGAGAAAAAATCAAAAATAAATTCGAGAATTTTTTGTAATAGTGAGCTTATTTCTTTGGCCACTAGATGACGCTCCTCCACTTCAAGGTTCACTAATAAAATATTAAAATTTTTAACTTTTCAAGAATGTCACCAATGCCAATCGTTTGTGATTCGTTTGTGAATGTTTGTGACACTTTTCATTTCGTTTGTGACTCAATAGTTAATGAGTAATTTGATGGTTAATTAAGAAAGTGCGATTAGCCGACATTTTTTAAAAACTGATTGTAATATAGGCTTCTGGGTACTTATTCGATCGGAAATCGTTTGTGAATTCCGAATATGTCCATAAAAACGTTTGTGACAGCCTAGTTTTTGAGAAAAAACCAAAAATAAATTCGAGAATTTTTTGTAATAGTGAGCTTATTTCTTTGGCCACTAGATGACGCTCCTCCACTTCAATGTTCACTAATAAAATATTAAAATTTTTAACTTTTCAAGAATGTCAACCAATTCCAATCGTTTGTGATTCGTTTGTGAATGTTTGTGACACTTAATTTCGTTTGTGACTCAATAGTTAATGAGTAATTTGATGGTTAATTAAGAGTGTGCGATTAGCCGACATTTTTTAAAAACATTGTAATATAGGCTTCTGGGTACTTATTCGATCGGAAATCGTAGCCTAGTTTTTGAGAAAAAATCAAAAATAATTTCTAGATTTTTTGTAATAGTGAGCTTATTTTTTTGGCCACTAGATGACGCTCCTCCACTTCAATGTTCGCTAATAAAATATTAAAATTTTTAACTTTTCAAGAATGTCACCAATGCCAATCGTTTGTGATTCGTTTGTGAATATTTGTGACACTTTTCATTTCGTTTGTGACTCAATAGTTAATGAGTAATTTGATGGTTAATTAAGAAAAAATAATATATTATAGAGTGGGTGCTTACTTGATGTAAATTAATATTAACATTTTGAAAAATAATAAACACGAAGTTTTTAACATTCAAAAATTTAAAAACTTCGTGTTTTATTATTTTTCAAAATGAAGAAAAAATAAATTAAAGATATTCCTAAATTAATTTGTTTGATTGACCGATTATATAGATTAGCTGACATTGTGGCGTTCATTCCTAGTCACTTTGTGGCATATTGCTGGCGTTCCAACAATTGTTGGGAGTTATACAACGATTTATTGAAAAAAAAAAAAACAGCCGGCCAGAGAATCAACAGAAATTGAACCACATGGCCTAATTTATATAGTTACATGAATTACAAATGTTGAAATTTTAAAATTATTGGATTTTCAGCCATTTCTTTAAAAATATTTTTCAATAAAGAAAAAAAAATTTACATTTTATACTGCCAAATGTTTGTGCGGGAAAATTCAAATTTGTGTAGTTTAAAAAAAATTGTTTTGTTTATTATTTTAATAGATCAAAGTATGCTATGTTTATTTGTGAAATGTTAATTCTATAATTTATTGAATTGTGATTTTTTTTATGTGCATCATATTATCATATTATAATTCGCAAATCATCCGTATATATATATTATTTCTTTCTACACCTCGCATAATATTACATTATTATTATAAATTTTCTTAATAATTTTTTTTCAAATTCATATTTGTAACATTTACCGCGACAAGAAGTTTGGAGTGGTATCACCAGGAAAAGGCGATAACCGTTGTTGTCTACAAGTAGTGCTAGTGGCCTACCTTCAGTAGATTTTATTTCAAATAAAATTTATTATTGTTATGTAATAATAATTTATGTTATGTAATAATTAAGCTGTCACAAACGTTTTTGTAGACATATTCGGAATTCACAAACGATTTCTGATCGAATAAGTACCCAGATGCCTATATTACAATCAATTTTTAAAAAATGTCGGCTAATCGCACACTCTTAATTAACCATCAAATTACTCATTAACTATTGAGTCACAAACGAAGTGAAAAGTGTCACAAACGATTGACATTCGTCACATTCTTGAAAAGTTAAAAATTTTAATATTTTTTTAGCGAACATTGAAGTGGAGAAACGTCATCTAGTTGCCAAAAAAATAAGCTCACTATTACAAAAAAATCTCGAATTTATTTTTGATTTTTTCTCAAAAACTAGGCTGTCACAAACGTTTTTATGTACATATTCGGAATTCACAAACGATTTCCGATCGAAAAAGTACCCAGAAGCCTATATTACAATCAATTTTAAAAAAGTGTCGGCTAATCGCACACTTTTAATTAACCATTAAATTACGTCTTAACTAATGAGTCACAAACGAAATGAATAGTGTCACAAACATTCACAAATGATTGGCAGTCGCGAAAAGTTAAAAATCATAATTTTCAAAATTTATGTCGGCTATTCGTACGAAGGTGTCCACTGCTTATAGCATTTTGATTGTACTGTCTGTTCAAAAAATTACTTATTTTGATTTTATTACGACTTAACGAACTGTTCACAAAAATTAAAAACTCGGGTCGCAGTGCCAAACCCTGCCGACAATATAGTGTATTTGCTAATACAGGCATTGTGGCATTATTATGTGAACTTAAGTTTGTTTTTTGACAAAATAAAAAATTTAACCCCTTAATACATCCCTTAAAATAATTAAATTTTTCTAAATTTCAATATTAGACATGGATTTTATCAGTACACGCAATTAAATACACCCTTCCATAAGTAAATCCGTATCAACAAACTAGTGTTTTCATAAAATTTGAAAGTCCGGTCCTGTCGGGCCGATTTTATTAAAATTTTACCAGCACATTTTAATCTTTACTAAAGAGTTAAATTTCAATTTTGAAACGATTCTGACAAATTTTTCGGTATTTTTGGGCCCAAAAACTTTTTGGAACCCCTAAATACAACCCTGAAAATGGTCCGATCGGGCCCATTTTAAATAGGCTTCTTGCGGTGATGGGTTCCAATGTGTGTACCAAATTTCGTTTCAATCGATTAAGTCTGTCGAGAGTTATCGTGTACACACATATATATATATAAATATTTATATATATAAATATATATATATAAATATATATATATATATATATATATACATACATATATATATAAACATTTTTAAAAATGGTGGCAAACTGTTCAGGGGGGTATGAAACGTCGAGAAATTTTGGTCCGACCCCTAGGTCCCGCCATCCGACCGACGCCAATAGTGTATGTGCCATATTATGGCAAATACACTAATTATTAATATTATTTATGATTTTACAACGTACAGCATTTTCTTAAGGTGGCCTGTAACGTTGTATCATTACACTACAAAGAACTCCGAAAATTGCGGGGCTAACTTCATTTTGTTTTTTCACTAACCTGTATAAGTGCCAAAAGGCCACAACTTCTACCGCTGACATTATTTTGAAACCACCACGAAGAACCGCAGTGGTACCCGCGAGAACTCATGCGTTATAGCCCTTATCGCATGGTATGTGTTAGCATGCAGTACATTTAGGAGAACGTGTTGACGCCGCGTACGATTTCCCCACTCCAAGATTACGAAGCATTGTAGAGTGTAGACGGAGATTGTGCTGGCATCAAGTACGTTTAGTAAAAACGCAACCGGGTGGCATTTTCATATTCTGCCAACCCTAAGTACGGATCGGGTAGATTCGTGTGATGTACGCCGGTTGGCGTTGACAAAACATGAAACAAAGGCTGAAGTGTTGACACTTTATTTACAGTCGTTGGAATATAAGTAATCTGTTGTAGTTTGTGAGGGATGAGCGTAAAAAATAGCAAGATGATTATTGTGTCATTGTTAACATTACATGTATTAAGATGATGTAATTAATGACTTGGTGATTGTTATTAATTTATTGAATATTAATTATCGTCCGGGGTACAGCGCCTATTACTTTTCATCACCACCAGTGAATGAAAGTAACGTAATCGTGTAAAAATTCGAAATTCAGATTTTGATCAATCTTGACTAATTAGACTCTAATTTAATAAGTTTTAACATTATACAATATACTGACAGACGTCAGCCATGTATTTAAGAACTTAAGCCACGTTTAAAACTCCAGACAGCGCGCGTGTGCACTGTGCAACACTATAGGGATAATGACGCGCGAGCTGAACGAGCGAGCTGTAGCCGCTTTTCTGAAGATGTCTCTCGCAGTTAGAGACGAAGCGTCTGGAAAAAGAAAATCTCCAGTTGACCACGGTTCATCAGCCCGGAAGAATTTTTCACCTTGTTTAACAACTGACACCGGCCGTGAAAAGCTTACACTGCTTTATCATTTATTTATAGTTTAGATGCTAAATGCAGTTCCACTTCAGTATAGATCTAAAATATATCAGTACTACTAAAAAATAACATATTTTCAAAAATTTTAGTTAAAAATGAAACCGGGAACTTCATTCAGTCAGAAAGTTCAACAGCGCCAGTAAAAACGGGAGCAATTAAAAAAGAAACTTCATTAACTGTGGACCAAAAACTGAGTAATGAAAACGCATCAAAAGAAGAAAAAATTGAAAGAGCCAGACAATTGATTGAACAGAAACGTGAAGCAAAAAAAATTCAAGATGAAGAGGTAATACCTATACAGTGCGTCTGACGGCGAGGTATACATACAGGATGGTCCGAATTTATTCTGCGAGACTTTAAGGGGATATTCTACTTCCAAAAACAAATCGAAAATGTCATATACACTATGATCGAAAAGTGCCCTCTAACGGAACTAAAGATCCCTAAAAGTACAATCCCAAAATTGGTTTTTATTATTAATTATATAAATAAAAAAATAATTTATGTCTAAATTAGTTCAAATGTTGTATGCAGTGTCAGGAACAACGTACTAAAAGTGCTATATCCTCTGCACCCTCTTTTTCTTTACAAACTATTAGTCGCCAAGAAATATGCCTTTCAAAGCCAACTTGGTAACTAAGTTTGTTCTTATGAGGATTTAATGTTAAAATTTAATACGTATATCGTAAGTATACCTCGCCGTGAGACGCACTGTGTATTTTTTATACAATGTGAGTGTAACCAATGCGCGTCTAAAACTTCCTTTCCTCCATCTTAACTTTTGAACGAACTAAGTTAGAGTCCGAACAAAATCAAGGTGAAATCTTATCATATAGACTTTTTTTTTGAAGATAAATTTGTTTTTGTAAATTCAAAGATGGCGCCAGGGGCCCTGTCAACTCAAAAATTTTAAATAGAGAAATGAGTTATGTTTCTTCTCATTTGAAAGGTAATTCAGTCTTTACGCGTTCGTTTTAAAAAATTGAAAATCCAATTGTTCGTTTTCAAGTGTGAAGCGTTTTTATTATTAAATTCAAAACAGAATAAAATGCAGTTCGTCCAAAAGTTACGAGGGAGAGAAGACACTTTAGGCGCGTAAGTTCACATAATAATACGTTCTATACATATATTTAATATTTAAATACAGTAGAGTCCGTCAATTACGACTTCGTTTTTAGCGACGTAAATGCAAACTCAAGTTAGGTTTCATATATATATTATACATAATATTATATATAATGCGTTCGCTTTGTGCGTAATACGATATAATGTCGCCGGTCCCTTGAAAGTCGTTTTATCCGAATTCTACTGTATATGGTTATATAGGTACTGTCTTTTATACGTGCAAGAAATATATTATGTACTTTCAAAATAATAGACGTAATTTTTTTGACATCTATACAATTTTATCTCGCTTCAAAAATTGTTAATGTTTTTGTAATTTGTTTTTTCATAGATCGAAAAGAATAAAGAGATAGAACGTCGTAAAATGGGCCAGGAAGTACAAAAAATGCGTCGGGATCAACATGAAAAAGAGTTACAACAATTACGTGAGGAACGTCTGCGTGAGAAAAATGACGAAATTGCTGCGAGACAACGTATCTTGGCACAAATAGCCCAAGACAAAGCTGACCGAGCTAAAAAATTCAGTATGCAAAACAAAAACGACGGTCCTCAACCAGAAACTTCTTCAACTCCAACAGAGAAAGTACAAAAACCAGTTTCAAACAAAGATTATAACCGGGCTTGTTTGCAGTTCCGTTTATCTGATGGCTCCACACACACAAATGATTTTGATATTAGCACTACTTTAGGAGAAGTTATAAACTACATAAATGCCAATTTGAATTTACCTTATCGGCATTTTGTTTTGGCCACAACATTTCCGCGGATACAGTTTGAAAGTTCTGATAATTCCAAAACACTTCTTGCTCTCCAGTTAGTTCCAAATGCAGTTATTTTAATTCTGCCAGTTAGATCTTCTCAAGCTGTGACAGCAAGTAGTCCAAATGGTTTTGCAGCTTTGATATGGAGTTTGATGACGCCATTCATACACATTTTTGAATATTTAAGGGGTTCTATTTTTAGAAGAGGAAACTCTAATGCAGATGCTAGAGTACAAGAACAAGAAGTATCGATTAATGATAGAGCAACATCCGTAATGTGAGTTTTTCTTATTACAATTCGTATACAAAATATATATACGTACTATACAAGTTATTAGGTTCGATCTACTCTACAAATGGAAAATATACAGCTTGTCCCATTTAAGAGTAGCAGACTACAGTTATATATTTTTAATGCAACACTATGCATATAACTCTCAAAGTCCGATACTTTCCTCCTAGTAAACAATGGCTCTTAACTGAAAAAGAGAAAACTTCTTTAGGCTCACCCAAATATTTTATACTTCTATATAGACACAAACTGGCGAATGGTGGCGAAAATATCTACTGATCAGGTTATGCGCAATGCACATACTCGAGTACCAAAAGAGCCGAGTACGTTGTTCTCGACCAATAGAATATTTCGGATGAAACTGTCACTTTAAACTAGGCATCAACAACCTTTTCCCGCGTTTTATATACTTTAAGTTAAAATTTGAAACTGGATATTACCATGATAACGAAATTTTTCTGTTTATAAGAAATGTCATTTTTTATGAGCTAATTGACGAAAGATAATTAACTTTTTATAAGTAAATCAACTAACACAGAAAAATAATAATTCATATAATATTATTCGCAATATGAATATTTTCTTAATTACTTATAAAATATAATATGGGGAGATTTTGTTTTCTGTGTGGAAAAAAAAACCCTCACCAGATGAAAAAATTTCTCTGCATAGGTAGTAGTTTGGGGGAAAATGGCGGGTATACCGTTCATACCCTTGACTGTTTTGTGATATGACGTAATAAAACGGTTTAGATTGGGGGTGGCTCGCAACAATTTTTGAACTGTCGAATGATTTCCACACTAATTAAGTGCATGCAAGGTATAAAATGAAAGCTCTTGATATCATTGTTTAATGAAAACTAATTTAAAATGCTTTATAGTGCCATAACCTGTACACAGTGACGTCACATGTCGTTTAAATAGCGCAATAACTCTAATAAGTTATTGTGCTTTAATCGTTCAAGGTTTCTCTGATTTTAAACATTTCTTTTAATTGACGTATATTTTCGTTCTGAATAAAAAAAAATCCATTCAAAAGGATCAAGACGTGGTACTTGAGCACTTCTGAGCTTATTACTGAGTCCGGTAAATTTACCTTCCACCAAATGGAATAGTTATGATTTTTTGCTATATTGTATATGACGGAGGCCTAATGAAAAATCCAAGTTTTCGATCTAGAATCTGGTTGAGCCCACACTACAGACACAATTTTTCCAATATAGTGCTTTTTGATTTAAAATTTGAATACTTGACGCGAAGTGCTCTAGCAAAAAGAGTTTTCAAGAAATATGAGATTCCCACAGGGGGGAGTTATAGACCAATTCATGGGTTATCTAACGATGTCAAAAAAAAATTCTGAACAACTGCAAGGGGCGACCCTACAGAAGCAATTTTTTCAATATAGTACTTTTTGACATAAAATTTGAATGCTTGACGCGAAGTGCTTTAGCAAAAAGTGTGTTCAAAAAATATGAGATTTCCACATGGTTTTATACAAAAGTTATAGAGTATCAAGGGGGACAGAAAACTGTGATATCAGATTTAACATAGGTGGTGCTGTGAAGGTCAGGCGAAGGTCAGCTTCGATTTTTTTTTTGTACCAGTGCATTTTTATTCCAGAATACGATACAGTATTTAATAGTGAACAGTAAATATGAGCTAAAGTTAATAAAAATTGAGATATTTACAAATTAAATAGCAAATTTAATTTGCCAATTCGGTTCTTTTATGAATTGAATTCAAGCCAAGAAGGCCTGTGCGTAATATCATGGCTATCTGCTATGCCATAATTTATCTACTTATCGTTCATTTTGGCCCTAAATATCTCAATATTTATAAACTTTAGCTGATATGTACCTTAATAATTTACTGTTCACTATTAAATACTGTATCGTATTCTGGAATAAAAATGCACTGTTACGATTAAAAAATCGAAGCTGACCTTCGCCTGACCTTCACAGCAGCACCTATGTTAAATCTGATATCACAGACTTCTGTCCCCCTTGGCACTCTATAACTATTGTTTAAAATATTTTTTATGAATTGTACCGTTTACGAGATATTTCACGGCATTGTTTAAGTCTGTAAAGACACTTAACACACTCCTACCACATGTTCCTGAGATCAAAATAAGCCGATTGAAGCAAACTTACCTTTTTACAAAATTGCTTAGTTTGGGCGCTATACGGCCCTGAAGTTACAATTTTGAAATCGTTTTTTTGTTATAAATTTAAAACGGCTTGTGCGATTTTGCTAAAATTTGGCACGTTGACATAGTTTTATGTAACAAAGAAACCCATATCAATATTATGATTAATAATAATCCATAGGCGTAGAACTTCGGTTTTTTAATATTTGAACGTCTCAAATTTCTACGCCAATGAAAGAAAAGAGGTTTAAGTATAAAATTTAGATTCAGTAACTTATTTGCTACAAAAATGTACTCTTAATAAAACTCGATTACTCTCATAGTTTTTGAGAAATTTGTATTTTAATAATTCGCAGTAATTTTTACAAAATGGAGTAAGGTTACTAAAACATGAATAGAAATAAATAAACATGTCATAAAAAGATTTATACGACGAAGAAAATTAAAATCTACTCTTTGCATAACTTCTTCATTATCTCTAAAATTATTTGTTGCGTCTTGAATACGTTCCCACAGTTTTATTCTTAGAAAAAAGCATGGCCATCTTATTTGTTTATTGATCAACTTATTATTAAAATACAAATTTCTCAAAAACCATGAGAGTAATCAGGTCTTATTAAGAGTACCTTTTTCAATGGTTTTATTAAGTTCGACATGACGTATAGATCAAATTTAATTATAGAAATTTGACCCACTACCCGTTATCCAATTGAGTTGAAATTTTGCACACGTGTTTAAGTCCGGTTACAATGCCATATAGTATATCTAATATCGCTCTAAATCCAAAATGGCGGACGTCCCAAAATGGCGGCTCACCTTTTTCTTTGCAACCCCCTTGACATGGGTATCAAATGAATGGGTTTCATGAGCAGAATACGATAAGCTACGTGACGCCATTCTAAATTCAAAATGACGGACGCCCCAAGATGACGGGTTACCTATTACTTCAGAACTCCCATGACATGGGTATCAAATTAAATGGTTTGAGGAGTAGAATACGATAAGCTACATGACATCATTTTAAAATCAAAATGGCGGACGCCCCAAGATGGCGGCTTTCCTTTTTCTTTACAACCCCTGACGTATCAAATTAAAGGGTTTGATGAGTAGAATAAGATAAGCTACATGACATCATTCTAAATTCAAAATGGCGAACGCCCCAAGATGGCGGCCCAATTTTAATTTAAATTTTAATAAAATAGATAACTGGGTTAGCTGATTAATATAAAATGGAAAATTTAGGACTTAGATTTTATATTTTTGTAAAGTGAAGAATTTATATATTTTTCTATTGTATAGACTTAAAATAATTAATAAAGACTAAAAAGTAACAAATAAATAACTTAAAAAAAACTTTTTAAAAAACAATGGTTTTATTTTGAAACAAAATATTGCACTAAAAAGTAGAAAATAATTTTGTTTAGTGATTATAAGTTGATCAGAATAGTTTTCAACATTTGTTAATAGAAAACCATTGGGCGTTAAAACATCATAACAGCATCAGTACCTAATATTTTATGAGCGCCCAATGGTTTTCTTTTAACAAATGTTGAAAACTATTCTGATCAGCTTATAATCACTAAAAAAAAATATTTTCTATTTTTTAGTGCATTTTTGTTTCAAAATAAAACCATTGTTTTTTAAAAAGTTTTTTTTTTAAGTTATTTTTTATATCAAATAAGTTACTGAATCTAAATTTTATACTTAAACCTCCTTTCTCAACTTCGTTGAGGTGTCTATCAAAATATGTTAACGTTACTATGACCCGACATAAATTTTATAAAAATCGGTCCAGCCGTTTTTTTAATTTATTGTTAAAAATAAATAATAATTATGTTTTAATGATTAAAATGATTACTTTTCTGTGTAATTTCTAATTTAATTATTAATATTCAATATTCATCAAACTGCGAAGATCGTCGTGTGGACCTCAAGGGTCGCACTTGTGAGTACCAATGAAAAGTCACTTTAGTCCTACTAAACGACCCGTCTCACGGCTTGTTTTAGTGCCTGGATCGTCACCGACCTGAAATCGGTCATTATGTATGTATGAATGTCTCGATCTCTGTCTGTATCTGCCTGCCTGTCTGTCTGTCTGCTACAAATCTTACCATCAAAATTTCGACTAGTTCTAATTGAGCTAGATCTTTTTCTTCATAACCCCCTTGATATAGGTATCAAATGAAAGGGCTTTACGAGTAGAATACTATAAGCTATGTGACGTCATTATTAACTCCCGACGCCCCCAAGATGGTGGATTACCTTTTTCTTCACAACCCCCTTAATATGAGTATTAAATGAAAGAGTTTTACGAGTAGAATACGATGAGCTATGTGACGTCAATATTAATATCCAATATGGTGACGCCGCAAGATGGCGGATTACCTTTTTCTTTACAACCTCCTTGATATGGATATCAAATGAAAGGGTTTGACGAGTAAAATACGATAAGCTATGTGACGTCATTCTAAAGACTAGTTAAAAATAAGAAAAGCTTTTATTTAAAAAAATGTACTAAAAAGTAAAAAATAATTTTCATACATCTGGAAACTAAAAGCTTTAGGGCGGTCAATTGAGCCAAGTAACTATGCACTAGTCTTATAGGACCGCCCCAAAGCTTTTAGTTTCCAGATGTATGAAAATTATTTTTTAGTAGGTACGTACCTACATTTTTTAAATAAAAGCTTTTCTAAATTTTTTTGGAGTTTACTCCTTAAGAATTGATTCTCATATAAGGCGCTCGGTATGGGAATTTTATGAGGAGTGAAATTTACACAAGCGTTGACAAAAAATGTTTACCGATAACAAAAAGCGTTAACTAAAAATGTTTACTGTAAACAAAAAGCGTTATGTTTTTCTTGATTATAATATCCTATTATATAGCACTTGCTATAAGCCTACTGAGGGCAGTATAGCCTAGATGGTAGCGTGCTTGGCGCCGCAACCTCTAGACTGAACTGCCGTGGGTTCGAATCCCACCTGCGCTCATGGATGTTTTGTGATGTTATTTAGTTTTAAGTTAGTTGTTATTTAGTGTAGTTGAAAGACGCTAATGACCTTAGATGTCGACGTGTCTATAATCTACAATAAATTAAAAAATATATATATAAGCCTACTATGGTCTAGTGGTAACGTCGTGGCGTCATACGCAATAGGCCCGGGTTCGAATCTCAACTTTTTTTTAATAAATAATTAGATATAAATATAATAAATAAATATATTTAATAAATTAATAATATATTAAATTAATTTATTTAATATCTTTATTTTATTATTTTATCGTCTTTTTGTACAAGGTATGCTGACGCATGTAAGTATGTACCTATGTTTCCGATCCTTTTGAAAATTGATATTTGAGAGTTTCATAGGATATAAAAAAATAAAATGACGTCAGATTTCAAAATGGCGGCCGTATGTAACTTTTTTGTAAAAATTATCCGATCCTTTTGAAAATTGATATTTTATAGTTTCATAGGACACAAAAAAATAAAATGACGTCAGAATTTTCAAAATGGCGGCCACATGTACTTTTTTGTAAAAATTATCCGATCCTTTTGAAAATTGATATATGAGAGTTTCATAGGACATAAAAAAATAAAATGACGTCAGATTTTTCAAAATGGCGGCCATATGTACTTTTTTGTAAAAATTATCCGATCCTTTTGAAAATTGATATTTGAGAGTTACATAGGACACAAAAAAATAAAATGACGTCAGATTTTTCAAAATGGCGGCCACATGTACTTTTTCGTAAAAATTATCCGATCCTTTTGAAAATTGATATTTGACAGTTTCATAGGACACAAAAAATAAAATGACGTCAGGTTTTTTAAAATGGCGGCCATATGTAGTTTTGTAAAAATTATCCGATATTTTTGAAAATTGATATTAAAAAATTTTATAGGACACAAAAAAAATAAAATGGCCTCAGATTTAAAATGGCGGCCATATGCACTTAAGGAGTAAACTCCAGTCGTGCGTCGGAGCTGACACACACACTTTTTTTTTACGACTGATTTACATGTATGAAAACAGCTATTTTATAGGGGGTTGGACAAAAATGCATTTTATTGTAGAAGTTGGAAGTACCTAATTTGAGAAATTTCTTAAATTGTTGCAGAACGGGCAAGCGACGTGTAGGAGATGGATCTGTTATCCATCGTCAAACTGGAAACATTCACCGATTAAGTGATCACAATAGTAGAGATAGCGATGAGGACAACAATACATGGAATGGAAATTCAACACAACAGATGTAAAATTGAGATTGAACTATTCCGTAGTGTTATTGCAGTATTGACAGCAAATTACTAACAAGCAAAATGAAAATTAAATAATAAATTTTGTAATTTGTGTATTTACTGTTAAAACTGGTATCAGGTGATTTTTTTTCCCTGACAATGAATTTAATTTTATTATATTATAGTCAGTTATGTATGCTATGCCTATAAAATGTATAAAAATATGTAATTGTATTTTGAATTAAATTAGGTACATCTATATTATAAATAAAATTGAAGTGTCTGTCTGTGATTTCAAAAAAAAAAAAAAATTTTAACAAAAACTTTAACAAAAACTTCAAAAAAGCCACTAAAAAGAGTAGGTAAGGCTGGAAAAATAAAGCAAAATATCATCTCAGTAGTGAAAAAATTCCTCCCCTCATGAAATTTTGGTTATAAGTCCTCTTTGGCATAAGAATCAAGAATCCGAAGTGTCCATAAAAATTCAATGTGGGAAAAAGTTTTTTTCGAGGGGGGGGAGAGAACTCAAACCAAATTTGCTTCATTTTGTCAAGTGGGGTGTCATTATCTATGTTTTTTTGGATGCTGAATCAGACGAAAGCAATACTAAGCCTATAGAACCTATCCTTATCTACGAAAATTAAATTTAGCTATAGTGGAGTTCAATTAAACTCAAAAATCAAAAACCTCGGAACTCAGTTATAGTGGATGGATTTTCATGATTTTTTTACATTGAGTTTCTATTAGTTAGTTAAAAAAGTTAATCCTTTAAAAATTGCCGCTTTTTAAAAATGCATTTTTTTTTAAATGCCTACAGCAAATATATAAACCTTTCACGGGAAAAGCTCTAGTACCTAGGTATATGAAGAGTGTTCAAGAAATATTAAATTGGCACATCGAGGTTATAGACCAATTGATGGGCTAACTTCATAAAAAAATAGAAAAATTTTATCAGTAATTATTATTAGAAGCAATTTTATCAAAATAGTACCTTTTGACTAAAAATGGAAACACTTGACGCGGATTTCTCTATTAAGAAGACTGTTCAATAAACTCCCATGTAAGGTATGCTATCTAAATGTGTCGAAAAATTTCGAAAATTTGTTCATGGGCACCCTACAGAAATAATTTTGTCAAAATAGAACTTTTCGACAAAAAATAGAAACACTTGACGCGAAGTGCTCTACTAAGAAGAGTGATTGAGAAATATTAAATAGGAGCTGTAGATTAGATGAGTTATCTAAATGAGTAGAAAAATTAAAAAAATCTGGAAGTAGTCACCCAGTGGCAGACTAAGGGGGAGGGGGCCTCCAAATCTCGAAAAGTCCTTCTTAATCAAATCCCAAACAAGGCCAAAAATATGTTTAGTAAGTAAGAGGCAGTTTGGAGTTGGAGGCCCCGTACGTATACAAAATATAAACGTAGGTAGGTCGTTTTATTATAAATATTTGATTTTTTTTGTCAGCCATTACATCTATATTATTCATTTTTTACGAAATTTACACTACAAATACATCAATGTCTAAGCAGACCGACTGCCTCATTTAGTTCTGCCGCCCCGGGCCTCCGACGGGCTTAGTCCGCCACTGTAGTCACCCTACAGAGCACTTCGCGTAAAATGTTTCAATTTTATGTCAAAAAGTAAAAACATGAACATTTATGCATATACGTTGAAAATTTCTCAAGTTAGTGAAATTGTACATAAATAATTATTTATGGCTTTAAATTTTCTATAGGTTCCTAGCCAGACATTTTTTTATGCGGTATAGAAAGTACCTACTCGTAATGCGTGTCAAAAAAATGCAAGGCTCTATGATGATTTTTAACTTTGACTGGCTATAGCTTCTCAATTTTTAAAGATATCGATAAGGGACAAAAATCACGATTTAGGGTTTTCGCTTTATGAATCTGTGTATTTTCAATTTAAAATTCGATGAAGAACACAATAAATAAAGCTAATGAAAAGGACATTACGTTTTAACCAATAGTTACCAAGGTTACAGAAATCACGTGATTTTCAAGAAGCTGTCCGCGCTTACCATTAGTACCACAGAAAAGTTGGGAACAAAAATTGTAGAAAATGTAATTCTCTTTAAAACATTACATAGTGACTTCAGTATATAGTAGTGTTGACCTAATGAATGAAGGAAGGTTTGGTTGTGGGTCAAAAACACATACTGACACAAACAACCTCGACAACAGTGACAACATTATAAAAAAACTCGGGTCGCAGTGCCAAACCCTGCCGACAATATAGTGCATTTGCTAATGCAGGCCTTGTGGCTTTATTATGTAAACTT
Source organism: Mongoloraphidia duomilia (assembly GCA_039654895.1). Lineage (NCBI taxonomy): Eukaryota > Metazoa > Arthropoda > Insecta > Raphidioptera > Raphidiidae > Mongoloraphidia > Mongoloraphidia duomilia. The sequence continues at coordinate 22,798,836 of CM077521.1, read as the reverse complement.
AAGTTTGTTTTTGGACAAAATAAAAAATTTAACCCCTAATACATCCCTCAAAATAATATTTTTTTTCTTGATTTCAATAATATTATCAATGCAACCTCTGTACCAAATTAAATACACCCTTCAGTAAGTAAATCACTATCCGCAAACCAGTATATTCATAAAATTTGTAAGTCCGGTCCTGTCGGGCCGATTTTAGTAAAATTTTAGCAGCACATTTTAATCTTCACTAAAGGGTTAAATTTCAATTTTGAAACGATTCTGAGAATTTTTTCGATATTTTTGGGTCCGAAAACTGTTTTCAACCCCTAAAAACTACCCTTAAAATGGTCCGATCGGGCCCATTTTAAATAGGCTTCGTGCGGTAATGGGTTCCAATGTGTGTACCAAATTTCGTTTAAATCGATTAAGTCTGTCGAGAGTTATCGTGTACACACATATATATATATAAATATTAAATATATATTACTTATACATACATTTATATACATAAACATTTTCAAAAATGGTGGCAAACTGTTCAGGAGGGTATGAACGTCGAGAAATTTTGGTCCGACCCCTAGGTCCCGCCATCCGACCGACGCCAATAGTGTATGTGTCATATTTACGATCGATTGTTGAAAATCGCTTATTTTTCATTGTTACAAAATGATTCCATGATAACAAAAGTAAATTTAATAAATCACTTAGTAAACTGACAAATTAGCAACAATCTACACTTTGACAGCTAAAACAAAACAGCTAAAACAAAACAGCCGTTTACTAAGCCAACGCGAATTTCAACTGTTTGCTAAGCCTTCTGTTGTTTTATCAATTAATTTAGCTAGCCTACTATTAAAAATCAGTGTTTTACGTATAACTCTGTTATTTTTGAAAATAAATCCATCAACCCTGATATCAAATTAAAGAGAAAAAAAATCTCTTTCGAATGGTGTCATGGCCATCTTTGATGTGTATTTAAAAAAACAAAGTTAATACAAGTATCTCTAAAACTATAAAAGTAAATAAAAATAAGAAAAGAGATTTGAAATCTTCATAAAAAAGGGCCTTAAGAAAGTGAAAATATTTTTTTTCTAACTTACCTAATAAGCGAGTTATAAACAAAAAACGAAAATGGGTAAATCTCGTTTTTCAACTATCGGTCGCGAACCAAGCAAAATATGGAAAGTTTGACTACGCAGGGTAGTAGTACTGGATATTCTGCACATTTTGTCTCATTTAACCAAATCTCTATCTCCCATAACAACGGAGATCCCCATCTTGAGGATGAGTCTGTGGACACATTGTATATGGGCCAAACCTCTCAATATCTGAAAAGTCGCGTTTACCAGCACAAAAATGATGTCAAAAATTTCTTAGGGAAATACTGTGACATAAATAGTACTTCAGCCTTGGTTCACCACTCTATCTCTAAGGATCATAATTTCAACTTCAATGAACCGTCTATATTAGGTACATAAAGAATCTAATTTACAAAAAAGATTATTCCTAAAAATGTGTTACATTAAAAAAAATTCCAATAGTATTAACAAAAGGACGGACATAGAAGGGTTAAATCAGATATATGGCGCCATAATTAACAAAATTTAACAGCTAATAACATGTAACTAACAATTGCAGTCTGCAACAGAACGCCTGTATATATTTTATAACAAAATAATTGTAACAATTTTAATTTATCAGTGCACGAAACAAGGTTTTCAAAATTGGATTATAAGAAGTTTTAAAGTACGACAGTTTAAATTAATTGATTTAAACAAATTTAAGTTTTAAAATGTTTGTTTTAACTTTTTAAGTGATAAAATTGTAAAACTCATATTTAAAATGATCATGCAATTCAGAATTAGAACAACTTACCGTTATTTGACTGGCTTGAGGTAAGACATATTACTAATTGTTATATTTACTATTCACCTATCAGTATAATCTATGTCTATCTACTAGTTTCATATTGACTGAATTGTTCTAATTTTGGATACACATGTTCATAGGCCCTGAAGATGAAATTAAATATTTTGAAACGTTAGCCACAAGCGATATTTTGGTAAATCTTCATTATTTTTGACCCTCAACCAAACCGTCCTTCAATTATTACATAGTGAAAGAATCGCCTAAGTTGACCGTGTCTGAGATATTTCGACACAGGCTCAGCAAAAAGTGATTTGTAAATATTCAAGAGGGGGTGGTGGGGAAAGCACAGGGGGAATAACCGGGGACTTTTGTAAAAATACATCTCTAAAGGTGTTCTACCATCTGTGAAAAATCCAGCTCTATGGGAATTAGTTGCGACATTGGGTGATTTTTTTCTTTCATTTACTGAACTATAAATTAAAAATACTATTATAATCTTTATCTCGCACCTCCGTACGTATATCAAAGTCAATTCGACACAACAAACATCTTACTTAGCGACATAACGTTAACTACAGTTCGGTTATTGGACAATCTGTCAAACCCAACTTAATTCAAAATGATTTTTGTTTGATCAAAATTATAGAACAATTCAATTATTACACAAACTAAAATAATGGAAGGTAATTGAGTTACCTACTTCAAAAAAATTAAGTATATAAAGATACTAAGATGGACAATTACAAGATTTTAACTAGTACGAGTGGACACTAATAATCGTAATAGTGGGGCCGCCAAGCGACGAATCCAACTTCAACCTTGCACTTTGTGATAGAGAGATGCCACTCGGTACGAATGTTGGTCGAACCCATATCTTCACTTTAAGATGTGAAGGCATTTTGGGCCCCGCGACCGGACCCCTAGATAGGGTGGTTGCGTAGCTTTCAGGGGCAAAGCGCCTGTAACTCAGCAACCGTTCCTCGCACAGGCTTGGGGGTAGTCTCATTGGATTCAGCACACTCTATTTCATACAGGACGGACCACCTTCGAAACCTCCACCAGCCCGCGTATAGGGGTGAAATACAAGTAGTCCATTGAAATGTTAAGTTTTTTTAGGCTACGTTTGCATTTTGGGTAGGACAAGGCTTTTTTTCGTTGCGTGGGGGGGCGGTGTAAGTTTAAAAATGAGTTTTCGGGTTCGACGGCTACCCCATTTGGCCGCCACCTTTAAAAGGGGGTGTAGTGGGGCCGATAAGTGTTTAAACCATGCACGACGTGATAGAGAGATGCCACTCGGTACGAATGTTGGTCGGACTCATATCTTCACATTAAGAAGTAGAAGCACCTTGGCCCCGCGACTGGGCCCCTAGACAGGTGGTTGTCGGGACCGTTAAGCGTTTGAATCTTGCACTTTGTGATAGATAGATGCCACTCGGTACGAATGTTGGTCGGACCCATATATTCACGTTAAGAAGTGGAGCCATTTTGTGTCCCGCGACTGGACCCCTAGACAGGTGGTTGTTGGGGCCGTTAAGCGATGACCGCAAACCGGTACAGAGCGCAGGTATACTATTAAGGACTACTACAAACAAAGGACAGCAACAAAAGTGTAGGTACCAATAACGGAGGGACAAGACCGCTAACAACAACCAAAAAGAAGAGAGAAATGAAGAAGAAAAAAGTTGCGACTGTCCTTCATTCATAATAGTCCCTAAATGAATCACCCAGCCGGGTACACAACCGACTGGTGCGTGCTCGGGTTTCCCTTGGTTCGCCAATTCCCAAAGAACATTGGAATGCAATTGCGATAAACAACGACATTCCAATGTTCCCCCTGGGGGCTTACAATTCTAAGATTTTCGATAAGAGTGCTATTAGACGTGATAGATATAGGTCCGACCAACATTCGTACCGAGTGGCATCTCTCTATCAAGTCGCACATGGTTTAAACACTTAACGGCCCCACTACACCCCCTTTTAAAGGTGGCGGCCAAATGGGGTGGCTGCCGACCCCGAAAACTCATTTTTAAATTTACACCGCCTCCCCCCACGCAACGAAAAAAAAAAACTTTGTCCTACCCAAAATGCAAACGTAGCCTAAAAAAATTTAACATTTCAATGGACTACTTGTATTTCACCTCTATACGCGGGCTGGTGGAGGTTTCGAAGGTGGTCTAAGGACCGTCCTGTATGAAATAGAGTGTGTTGAATCCAATGAGACTACCCCCAAGCCTGTGCGAGGAACGGTTGCTGAGTTACAGGCGTTTTGCCCCTGAAAATGCCTTCACATAGAGATGATACAAAATACTAGAAACAGTTATTTTGGAACAGTTTCGAACGAGGAACAGATTGGAACAGTTGTCAGTTTAATAAAATACCTGTTCCGGGCTGTTCCAATGCTTCGACTGTTTCGAGTAACAGAACGGACATTCTTCTGCATTAAGAAACTGTTGGAATGAATCATATTATCATGTGCAAAAAACTAATCAGTTAAAATAATAATCTGGAGTCATGTAATATTTTTGTTTTTAGTTATTTTTGTTTTCATTTCTTTGTTGATTTTAAATAACGCTTTTTATTTAATGGTAAAATCCATTTTTCGCTATTGATTTTCTGTAAAAGTATATTTTTAATATATTGTCGACACATTTATTTTGTTTTTTTTAATATGTAATTAGGTACCTACCTTAAATTATTAAACTTGAATAATAGAATTAATTCACGAAAAAAATACAAATAATATACACTTCATAATTCCAAATTTTTATACGTTGCATGTTACAAGCTATTCCGAGAATGTCAAGGTTCCAACGTTGGCACTGTTAAAAAGTAACAGGTTTTTGGAACTGTTCCGTAAGGGGAACAGGAACGGAACGGAACTGTTATTAAAAAATAACAGTTTGTACCACCTCTACCTTCAAATCTTAAAGTGAAGATATGGGTCCGACCAACATTCGTACCGAGTGGCATCTCTCTATCACAAAGTGCAAGGTTGAAACGCTTAACGGCCCCACTATAATAGAAGTTGAATGAACCATAGGTCCTGTCTTGAGACAAGAAAATTAAATAACTCAATAGAACACCGGTAAATGATAATAATATTAGGAAAGCCTCAATTATGTACTGTTAGGGTAGGGTCGGAATGTTAATAATAAAAAATCAAAATAAGTCAAATTCAAATTTCAAGAGCATTTATTGGTCCATACTATACAGCACATCTGCAACCGTTCAATCTGTATTCTAGACTCTCTGTGTAAGCGGTTCCCTTGTTCCCTGTTGCCACGCAGTGCTTATCATCTTAGACTCTCTACGTCTCCCGTCTGCCTCATCCCAGTCCGATTGACCAATCAGGTTCAGACCTCATGCGTTTTGACAAACCACAGAGAACCCGCAGACACGCTCACAATAATTGCTACAAGGTGTCCTATTTTTCTAACATTCGGCTAATCCTGACATAGGAGCGACCTCGCGACTTTGTTCTCTTCTGTGGTACACTGGACCACTCTGCTGAAAAACAACAACAGTTTACTAATTTTGCATAATAAAGTTAATTTTTTTTTGTTGTGGTTCGTTGGACCACACCACAGTGCACTGGACTGTAAAAAACATACACTAGACTTCTATATAGTATGTAGTACACTGGACCATAAAGGAAGTACACTGGACTTCCGTATGGTACACTTGACCAACGCTCATGAATAGTACACTGGACTATTCCTCGGTGCACTGGACCAATGCGCGCTAATGGTTCACTGGACCATGCCTCGCTAATGGTTCACTGGACTATGCCTCTCTAATGGTTCACTGGGCCATGCTTCGCTAATGGTTCACTGGACCATGCTTCGCTAATGGTTCACTGGACTATGCTTCGCTAATGGTTCACTGGACCATGCCTCGCTAATGGTTCATTGGACCATGCTTCGCTAATGGTTCATTGGACCATGCATCGCTAATGGTTCACTGGACCATGCCTCGCTAATGGTTCACTGGACTATGCCTCTCTAATGGTTCACTGGACCATGCTTCGCTAATGGTTCACTGGACCATGCTTCGGTACACTGGACCGAGAATGAAGTACACTGGACTTCCGCGTGGTACACTTGACCAACGCTCATGAATAGCACACTGGACTATTCCTCGGTACACTGGACCGAAAATGAAGTACACTGGACTTGAACTGTGGCAGCACACTCGACCTGTGTCAGCACACTTGACTTGAACTGTGGCAGCACACTCAACCTGTGTCAGCACACTTAACTTGAACTGTGGCAGCACACTCGACCTGTGTCAGCACACTTGATCTGTCTACAATACATATCAAGAGCCACCCTGTACAGAAAAATACAAGAACATTTTAACGATTATACTTTATTTTACTACAAACTACAAGTACGTTGTCTATTATGACACAGTTATAAATTTATAACTCTCAAATACTTTATACAGAGGTTCTGAGGCGGTCACTTGCTACTACGCCTTTTAAAACGTCTTTTGTCTTTATAATGTAGCAATAATTTTGTTACATTACACTCATTCTTGATATGCCTTTTTCAAAATTATTTTTACATAGCGACGCCATAAAATTGAAAGTTGTTGATAATCAATAACACTTTTTTCGTTTTGAATTCATAAAAATATCATATCGAAGAAAACATATTTCATTACGAATTTATTCTAATAGAATATATTGTGTTTTATTTATTAAAAGTAAGAACATATTTTGTTCTTACAATTGGTGACCCCGACTGAAAGGAACACAATTTTTATATTTAAGATAAGTAATTTTTTTATAATTTATCATTATGACAAATAATATTAAGCTCCCAGAATTTAGTTTAATAGATCCAGAGTTATATTTTATACAAGTTGAGAGACTTTTCTCTCTTAATAATATTAAGAATTCTCAAAAACAGTATGACTTATTGGTTTCTTCGTTACCAATGTCTATTGCCACACTCGTCAGTAATGTCATTTTTAATATTCCGGAAAACGATCAGTACGAAATTTTAAAAAAAGAAATTTTACTTAAATTTAATATTGACCAAAATAATAATTTAAAAAAACTTTTTTCAATTGATTCCAATAATATTGAGAAACCATCTTTTATTCTTAACAATATTCAACGTTATTCTAGAAATTTAAATTTACCAGAAGAAGCTCTTAAACAATTTTTTATTAATAAACTTCCTAATAATATTCAAATTTCCCTTATTCCAAATTTAAATCAAAATTTAAATTCCCTTGCTAATATTGCCGACAAAATTTTTTTAATAAATCAAAATGAATCATGCAATTCACTTAAATCTTTTACTGAATCTAGCTTTCATAAGCAACTTACCGATTCTATCGATAAAATTAATAATCGTCTCAGTTCTATCGAATCATCTTCATCTAATTTTGATTACAATAAACGTTTTTTGAATAAAAATTCTTACCAAGTTTCTTACAAGAATGAACCTTTTATATGCTTTTATCACAAAAATTTTGGCCGTCGTGCAAATAAATGTGACCCTCAATGTATTTTTTACGAGAAATCGGAAAACTAAATTTGTTCAGAATTGGATTGGTTTCTGAACATTCAAACACGCAAATCCAATCCCCTCACCTATTATTTTCTCTTGACAAAATTAATAATATAAAATTTCTAATAGATACGGGCTCAACCAACAGTTTTATACCAAGTTCAATTTCTGATAATTTTAAACAAGACATGAATTTTATTACTAAATTTTTTACTGCTGCAAACGGTTCTTATATCAAAGCCACTGGTAAATTAAACTTAAAATTAGATTTTAACCTAGGTAGAATATTCTACTGGAATTTTTTTGTGGCTCCAGTTCAATTCCCAATCCTCGGATTAGATTTTTTAACACATTTTAACATTTCCATCGACTTCTTTTCTAGGCAACTTTCTCTTGCAAATAACTTTGTGTCAAATATTTCCCTTACTAACCCATATTTAAAATTACTTGACAAATACCCTGATTTAACTAATTTTGACCTTAAGAAAAAAATTAATCATAATTTTTTTCACAGAATTTTTACTGATGGTAAACCAATTTTTTCTGCACCTAGAAGACTTAATCCTGAACAATACGATATTGCCAAATCTGAATTTGATAGACTACTTGAGTCAGGAATTGTTAGACGTTCTAATAGCCCCTGGTCAAGCCCTCTTCACATGGTCAAAAAAGAAGACGGATCTTATCGTGCCTGTGGAGATTATCGTAGACTTAATGCTATTACTATTCCTGACAGATATCCCATTCCTTTTTTACAAGATTTTACGTACAAAATTTCAAACAAAAAAATATTTTCTAAAATAGATTTAAAACAAGCGTATTTCCAAATTCCAATACATCCCGATGATATTCCCAAAACTACTATTATTACTCCATTTGGTTCTTTTGAATATTTACAGATGAATTTTGGTCTGAGAAATGCTGGTCAAACTTTTTCAAGATTTATGTCGACAGTTATTTCCGGTTTTAATTTTGTATTTGTGTATTTAGATGACATTTTAGTTTTTAGCGATGATGAAGAACAACATCTTAATCATATAAATTTACTTTTCAAAAGATTAAATGATTTTGGCTTAACAATTAATTCAAAAAAATGTATCTTTGCAGTGAAAGAACTCACTTTCTTAGGACACCTTGTCACAACTAACGGAATTAGTCCACTACCAGAAAAAGTCAAAGTTATTCAAGATTATCCTATTCCTGATTCTCAACGAAAGTTACGTAACTTTTTAGGATTAATTAATTTTTATAATAGATTTATTTATAATTGTGGATCAATTTTAGCTCCTTTAAATAAATTTATAATTCCTGGTAAAGCTACAGATAAACCTGTATCTCTTGATGTTCCAGCTTTGGAATCATTTAAGTACGCGAAGAACGCATTAGCACAATGTGCCCTTCTTTCGCATCCTGTTCGAGGAGCACCATTGTCTATCAGCACCGATGCTTCAGATATTGGAATTGGTGCAGTTCTTCAACAGAAAATTAATAATGAATTCAAGCCACTTGCTTTTTTCTCCAGGAAGTTAACAAAAACAGAAACAAAGTACAGTGTATTTTCACGAGAACTTCTGGCAATTTATTGCTCAATTAAGAAGTTCAGACATTATATTGAAGGTCGTCATTTTACAATTTTTACTGATCATCGTCCAATTACTTTGGCGTTGAAATCTAAATCGGATAATTATCTACCAAGAGAACTCCGACAACTTTTATTTATTCAACAATTTACGTCAGATGTGTGTCACATTAAAGGCAAAGAAAACATCCCTGCTGATGTTCTTTCAAGAATAAATATTATCAATGTTAAAACAAATAAAAAACGTATTAATCAAGTTTATTGCCCTGATGGCATGTCAATAGATTTCAATGACATTTCTATTGCACAAAGTAACAATCAAGAACTTTTAAAATTAATTTCAAAACCGAAATTTAATTTTAAACAATTTAAATTAAAAAACGGAAAAATGATTTGGTGTGAGTTTTCAACAAAGAAACCTCGTCCTTATATACCAGATGATTTTCGACGAAATATTTTTGATTCTGTTCATAATCTCGGTCATCCTGGTATACGTTCAACGCAAAATCAATTGGTCAACAGATTTTTTTGGCCAGGTATGAATAAACAAGTAAGAGAATGGACAAGGCATTGTTTAAATTGCCAGCAAAATAAGATAACGACTCATGTGAAACTACCAATTTTTCCTATTAAGGAACCTGATAACAGATTTGATCATATACATTTAGATATTGTATCTTTACCCTTTTGTAATGGATTCAAGTATCTACTGACCATCGTTGACCGTTTTTCACGTTGGCCAGAAGCTTTACCATTAACAGACATTTCAACTGAAAATATAATCAATGTTTTCATTTCTGACTGGATTTCCCGTTTTGGTTGTCCAGGAAAAATTACTACTGACAGAGGACTGCAATTTCAGTCAATCATGTGGAAACATTTTCTTAAAGAAATAGGTACTGAACATATAATGACGACAAGCTATCATCCCCAATCTAATGGCCTCGTCGAAAGATTCCATAGACGTTTAAAAGAATCTTTGAAATGTTCTAATCATCAAAACTGGATTGATGTTTTACCTTGGACTTTACTCTCTATTCGTTCTTCAATAAAGAAAGAAGTGAATGCCAGTCCTGCTGAGATGTTATATGGATCTTCCCTTAGACTTCCTGCAGAATTTTTTGAACAAAAACTATTAAATTCTACTGATAGTGATTTTATTAATCGTTTAAAAACAAATTTGCCGAAGTACTATTTTGATAAAGAGTTTCCTAAGTGTTCAAATCCACTAATTAATGCAGATTTTGTGTTTGTGCGAAACATTAACGCTTTCTCAAGTTTGAAACCATCATACAGTGGACCTTTTCGTGTTATTTCAAAAAGTGATAAATACTTTATTTTAGACATTAATGGTCGTCAAGATAGTGTTTCTTGTGATCGTTTAAAAACTGCAAACATTGAAAATTGACTCGTTTTCAGTGTGTATTATTTAATGATTTGTACATTATTTTGTTTATATTTAATATATTATCAGACAGCTAATTTTGTTTCCTGCGCGTGGTGTTTTGCAGTTGGTTTGGAAGTTCGAACCTTCCATTTCAATTTTTTTTCCACGCGCAGGGGGGGTGTAATGTAGCAATAATTTTGTTACATTACACTCATTCTTGATATGCCTTTTTCAAAATTATTTTTACATAGCGACGCCATAAAATTGAAAGTTGTTGATAATCAATAACACTTTTTTCGTTTTGAATTCATAAAAATATCATATCGAAGAAAACATATTTCATTACGAATTTATTCTAATAGAATATATTGTGTTTTATTTATTAAAAGTAAGAACATATTTTGTTCTTACAATAAAATGACGCTACTCTATAACGATCATTTCCCAACTCTTCCACTATTTGAACGGGACCAACATATTTTGGCACCAACTTTCCGCTCGTTAAATCTTTGACCAACAATTTTCGTTTCACCAACACAACATCTTCTACTTTATATTGTTTGGCCTTAGCTCGACGCTTGTCGTAATACTTTTTCATCCTTTTCGTATTTCTGTTCTTAAATATTCTACCGAGTTTTTCAAAAATTCACACTTTTCCAAATTAGGTGTCAGTCCAGCTAAACGTTCTAATCCTTCTTGTTCTGTTTTGGAGACAATAAGAATAGTGCATTTGATAATCCAAAAGGCATCCTTTTGTAGTGGAAGTGCCCTTCTGGGGTAATAAACGTTGTATATTTCTGACTATCTTTTGCCATTCTAATTTGATACTAGCCAGATTTTAAGTCAAGTATCGTAAATATTGTATAATCAGAAAGTCTCTCGAGTAAGTCTTCTATTAATGGCAGAGGATATCGATCTTTTATTGTTATCTGATATAATTTTCGGCAATCAACTACCATTCTAAGATCACCTGTTTTCTTTTTAATTAAAAGAATTGGACTACTATAATATTGGGAAATAGTTAGTTCTTTTATGTCTTTGTTTAAAAGGTCACTTATAATTTCACGAACTTTTTCTCTTTCAAAATAAAGATAAACTATAGGGTTTATATACAACGGGAATAGACGACTTAAGTTCAAAATGCATTTCAATGTTAATGTTACTTAAAAGATAAACATTTTCTCCAAAACACTCGGGATATCGTTCAATAAGCCGACTAACATTTTTGGTTAACTGTTTATTATCATTATGACTACAAGAACCTCGCGCTAAGCACATATATTTTTTTTTTTTTTTTGACTTCAAACTTTTGTAAACTAAGATTTAAAATACGCATCATAACTATCCCGTGATAAAATAATGTTTCATTCTATTAACTTTAAATAGTCAGACGTTTTATAAACATAAACAGTTAACACCCTCACACTCTGTTATCGGTTGACCTATTAACCCGTCAGTTGTTTAAGTGTCTGGCACCACATAGAATTCTGTCGTAACGGCAATTTCGTCTATTTCAATTTTTGTTTTTATTAAACCTAAAAGTTTGACTATAGCACCTCTATTCGCGTCTGACATTAAGGTCGAAGCCCTCTATTGGGCTTAGTCGCGAACTACCCGAGGAGGTTGTAGCAACAAAACAAAGCGTTGAATGAAGGTAAAAGTGCACGAAATATATGTTTTTCACGAATGACAGTTTACAAAGGTAAGCATCATGCTAAAAGATATTGTTCAGTTTTCACTTGAAGTTTTGTAATAAATAATTCTGTCGCAATACGACTTTTAACCGTTGTTTGCTTACATTAGTTTACATGTGATTTGTATTAAACAGTTTCAGAAATGCCTTACATGTGTTCAATTCCTTGTTGCCGAAATACTTCGACAGCATTTCCTTATCATAAATTTCCTGAAAATAGTGAATTGAGGAAGATATAGATGGATTTAACTGGAATAAGACTGATAACAGAAAGCACTCTTTTGTACAGTGATCATTCAGATGCTAATGACCTCTGTTGTCGAACGTCTATAATTTACAGGATGGATAGATTGTGGATTATAGACGCTCGATAACAGAGGTCATTAGCGTCTGACTATAATTTACAATTCATTCATTCATGCAGTGATCATTTTAACGGAAATGATTTTTTTCCGCGTCGTAAGTTCCTATTGCAACATTTGTGCTGACATAACAAAACGTTTTTAGTGAAATTTAATTTCGATATTTTCAGCCAGACGCTAATGACCTCTGTTGTCGAGCGTCTATAATTCACAATTCATTCATTCGATATTTTCAAGTTATGTGCAACGGTTAAAAGTCGTATTACGGCAGAATTATTTATTACAAAACTTCAAGTGAAAACTGAACAATATCTTTTTGCAATATGCTTACATTTGTATACTGTCATTCGTGAAAAACATATATTTTGTGCACTTTTACCTTCATTCAACGCTTTGTTCTGTTGCTACGACCTCCTCGGGTAGTTCGCGACTAAGCCCAATAGAGGGCTTCGACCTTAATGTCAGACGCGAATAACCAATGATTTTTATACACACTACACTTATTTTAATAATATTACAGCTGATAACAAAATCTCTGTTTTAGAATTTTTATAAAAATTTTCATTTATTTTAAATTTATCTATTCAATACTAGTTTTAGTTTGCTAATTTAATGTTTAATTGGATTTTTGTTTATTCCGACACTCGCTTTCGTTATGACCTCTCTTTTTACAAAACGAACAGTTTTTAACAGTATTATACTTTGGGCAGTCAATCTTTTTGTGTCCATCTTGACCGCACACAAAACAGTTAAATTGTTTACTAGCATATTTATCATGCGGTTGTTCGAATGGTCGTTTACTATTATTAGTAAAACTAAGAGTGGAACTGACTTTACGGTTGTAAGATTGTTCGCCATTCGCAATTAAAAATTGTAACAACTGCTTTGTACTTACGCAACCAGCCGCACGAATACCTGACTTTAAAAATGGATCATTGATGGTGTTTGTGATGATATCCACAATTACCCTGTCCTGTAGCTTGCAGTATTGACCCATTGCCAACTTTTGGTAGTAGAAATCAGTTAAATTTTGAGATGCGTCTCGTTCAATATTTACTAGATTCTTCAGTTTCTTGAAAACAGACTGCTGTACCGGGAAATTTTCTTGTAAATGTCCCTTCCACTCTTTCCATGAAAGATTAAGAGTTTCTTGGTTATTATACCACGTTTTTGCATTACCCCTAAGTTTGTTTATCATACAATACACACGCGCTTTTTCGTCCCAGTCGAACTAATCACCTGTAGCGTCAATACTATTTAACCACTGATTGACATTCACTGGTTCATCAAAGCTTCCACTAAACACAGCTACACTGTCAATTTTACCGTGATAAACACTACTAGACTATTTACTTAATTTTCTCTTTAACAGTTTTACTTAATGCCTTAGTCTTTTATTTTGGCGAGAATTATATTCACTATCACTACTGGAACTACTACTAGAACTATTACTACTACTACTACTATCTGAAGATGACGACCGCACGTCTCGTTTTGATTTAGTTTTCGGCATTTTATCGAATTTTTGAAAAAATAACTGCACAAAAGGCACTTAGAAAAACCCGAAAAACACGTAGTCGAATCCCACTTCTGATTTGTTAGGGTAGGGTCGGAATGTTAATAATAAAAAATCAAAATAAGTCAAATTCAAATTTCAAGAGCATTTATTGGTCCATACTATACAGCACATCTGCAACCGTTCAATCTGTATTCTAGACTCTCTGTGTAAGCGGTTCCCTTGTTCCCTGTTGCCACGCAGTGCTTATCATCTTAGACTCTCTACGTCTCCCGTCTGCCTCATCCCAGTCCGATTGACCAATCAGGTTCAGACCTCATGCGTTTTGACAAACCACAGAGAACCCGCAGACACGCTCACAATAATTGCTACAAGGTGTCCTATTTTTCTAACAGTACATATAATTGAACATGTCACTAAAAAGACTTAATTCAACAGAAAATAAATTTACAAAAAATTAAAGCACAAACTATGTACGAAATCGAACGTTACATTGATTACATCAAAATATCATTTCGATAAATTTTAGACACAAACATCAACACAGTCGATATATCGAAATTTATTCGAAACCTAAATTAAGCTTCGATAGCCCTTCGACACGAATCGGAGGTATAAAACTGAACTTTACTGGATCGCTTAAGATACGGGAAACACAACGATATTTGTAAACTGAAATTAGTTAGTAATGATCACAATACAATATATTATTATTGTGTTTGTAATATAAACAAAAAAAAAATAACGTACACCAATTTATATGAATACTAAATTATTGAAATCTGACCAACTAACAAAGTTTGACTTGAATTAAGCAAATTGCGAAACCGAATTTTTTCGACACGGTTAGATAGCGCATGAATACGTCTGTAATCCCTACATAGGAAATTAATATTAATTAAACTTCCTACTTACTAGAGAACCTCGCGTCAAGTGTTTCCATTTTTAGTCAAAATGTTTACTTTGATAAAATTCCTACTGTAGGGTGGCCTCTTTGGATTGTTCTAATTTTTTTAACGCATTTAGATAGCCTATCAATATATATAACTGGGATGCAAGGTAAAAAACTAAAGTCAATGGACTAATATGTTGCAAAATGGAAAATAAATATCGAAAACCAGCCTTTTTAGCAGTTTTTTACGATATTGAGAAATTTTGCACTTTTTCAAAACTCTGTATCTCGGTACCTATGGGGTCAAAAAATATGTTTTATCCATGAAGATTGTAGGAAATTTAATCCTTTACAATTTAATTTGAAGTTGTCCGCTAAAATCAACCGTTTTCGAAATATTTTGAAAAAAGTGCAAAAATGTTGGGGTTTTTCGCCCCCCACCAAAATTCCACAAGGTTTTTTTGTTGGATAAATTGGGTGTAGCACTAATGGACACCCACAAACAACAGGCCAAATTTTCATTAAGTTCGGAATTTTTTGAAGTTACCCATTGATTTGATTCTTTGACGATTGGACTAAAATTATTAAAGCAACTTACAATCTTCACCTTGACTGCCATAGCGGTCCCATGGGACCGGCTGATATACTTCATACAGCGCCGTGTCGGTCCCATGGGACCGGTAAGCAATAGATGTATTAAAGTATTTTTCATGAGCCGCCAGTCCATTATATCGTATTATACTTTACAGCAATGGACCGGGGCGGCCTTGCTAAACATTTTGCATGTAATGTTTTTCGATTTTGCTTTTTAGATGCTTAATTAAAATCCATATTTCGGCCAGGTTCGTAAATATTTACACATTACATTTTTTATATTAATTTATTTCATTTTTGAATAGAAAAAATACCTACATAGAAAATTACAAAATTATCAGAACATTTTAGTTTTTATTTTTTGATTAGAAAAAGTAAAGAAAACTACAAAATAATGAGAAAATTCTACAAAATCTACAAAAATGCTGGGTTTTATCAATAATTCGTCACTCAATGTTTTTGTGGATTTTGTTAAAGCACTGTAAACACAAATAGGGCTTTCCCACACAATCATTACAAATTGTGTTGACTTTTTTTGTCTTATTTTTTGCTGTTTTCGGGCCTTCCTTTGCAGATATTTCAGAATAACAGTTTTTGCAGTATTTACGGGTAGCATGTTTGTACCCCTCAACTTCCTTTAGTTCGTGTAGTCGTTTTCTTTTCACTTGTCGTTCTTCGTTTACAATATCCTTTTCTTTCTCGTGTTCTTCTTTGAAACTAATTAAATATTCAATAACTTTTTTTCTAAAATCAACAATTTTCATTTTAGTTCCTGTCACTTCAAAATATAAAACATATGCATTTACCATTGCAGTATTTAGCATCAGTTCCATAGCCAATTTCCTATACCATTTTACTGTTTTTAGGCGCGATCTTAGCGAAGCTAGAAGCGCCTATATACACTCGCTTTGTCTGTACGTCTGTGAATCTGTGAATCTGTCAATCTGTAACGGATTTTTTGTATCAGTCGTACAGCCCAAACGGGTTAACCGATTTTAAAAAACTTTTTTTTGTTCGATTCCTCTCGGGGTCTATTTGATCCTAACGTCGCCCGATTTTTGAATTTTGAATTTTGTCCTTGTCTGTTGCACAGTGTGATATGGATATTGGAAGATAGCGTATGCTCTGTCTTATATTGCATTATTTTAATATAGTTATTCAATTTTTTGACTGCTGATGTTTGAATTTAAGTTTAAAAACCCTGGCCTGCTGAGTTAAAATGACGTGTAACTAATTACTGACGTCAATCGGATGGCGAGACTTAGGGATCGGACCAAATTTTCTCGACGTTCATACCTTCCCGAACAATTTGACTTTCTCTGCCTGTATGCCCCTTTGTACGCTTATAACTCGAGAACCACTGATCCGATTTACATGATTTTTTTCAAGTAAATAACTTTTTATGCGACTGCGAGTTTTAAAATATTCTGGCATCACGCAAAAGCAACCGAACTGATTCTCAAATAAAAACGTATGTTCTGGCATCACGCAAAAATAAGTAGGTGATGCATTGTTTTTTAAACGGTGGTTTTATTTAGCTTGATCCCGTATATTTGTTACAAATCTTGCGACCGACTGAGTTGAAATTTTGCACACATGTGTAGCTCCGGTGACAATACAATATTATGGTAACTACCTGACCGCCCCGGCTTTCGTCCGGGTGTAAATCGTACTTTTGAATTTTCACCCACTTCCTATGATCCGATTGAGTTGAAATTTTGCACACATGTGTAGCTCCGGTGACAATACAATACTATGGTAACTAGCTGACCGGCCCGGATTTCGTCCGGGTGTAAATCGTACTTTTGAATTTTCACCCACTTCTCGTGATCTGATTGAGTTGAAATTTTGCACACATGTGTAGCTCCGGTAACAATACAATATTATGGTAACTAGCTGACCGGCCCGGCTTTCGTCCGGGTGCAAATCGTACTTTTGAATTTTCACAGGCAAAAGGTCTTTCTCCGGTAACGTTTCGGATAAATGTAATAAAATCAGACTAAGGAAATAAAGCACATTAAACAATAATTGAAAAGTCACGTCACGAAGTAGCGTAACGTCACTTTTGTAAAAATTATCCGATCCTTTTGAAAATTATAATTTGAGAGTTTTATAGGACACAAAAAAATAAAATGGCGTCAGATTTCAAAATGGCGGCCATATGTACTTTTTTGTAAACATTATCCGATTCTTTTGAAAATTAATATTTGAGAGTTTTATAGGACACAAAAAAATTAAATGGTGTCAGATTTCAAAATGGCGGCCATGTGTACTTTTTTGTAAGAATTATCAGATCCTTTTGAAAATTGATATTTGAGAGTTTCATAGAACACAAAAAAATAAAATGACGTCACATTTCAAAATGGCGGCCATTATTCATACTTTTTTGTAAAAAATATCCGATCCTTTTGAAAATTGATATTTGCGAGTTTTATAGGACACAAAAAAATAAAATAACGTCAGATTTCAAAATGGCGGAAATATGTAGAGCTCCTTCCTAAAAATTATACGATCCTTTTGAAAATTGATATTTGAGAGTTTCATAAGACACAACAAAATAAAATGACGTCAGATTTCAAAATGGCGGCCGTATGTACTTTTTTGTAAAAATTATCTGATCCTTTTGAAAATTGATATTTGAGAGTTTCATAGAACACAAAAAAATAAAATAACGTCAGATTTAAAAATGGCAGCCAAATGTATTTTTTGTAAAAATTACCCGATTCTTTTGAAAATCGGTATTTGAGAGTTTCATGGGACAAAAAAAAAAATAAAATGACGTCAGATTTCAAAATGGCGGCCGTATGTACTTTTTTGTAAAAATTATCCGATCATTTTAAAAATTGATATTTGAGAGTTTCATAGGTCAAAAAAAAATAAAATTACGTCAGATTTCAAAATGGTGGCCATATGTACTTTTTTGCAAAAATGATCCGATCTTTTTGAAAATCGGTATTTGAGAGTTTCATAGGACACAAAAAAAATAAAATGACGTCATATTTTAAAATGGCGGCCATATGTAGGTACTTTTTTGCTAAAATTATCCGATCCTTTTGAAAATTGATATTTGAGAGTTTTACAGGACACAAAAAAATAAAATTACTTTTTCAAAATGGCGCCCGTATGCACTTTTTTGAAAAATTATCCGATCTTTTTGAAAATTAATATTTGCGAGTTTTATAGGATGCAAAAAAATAGAATGATGTCATATTTCAAAATGGCGGTCATAGGTATATATTTCTTTGTAAAAATTGTCCGATTCTTTTGAAAATTGATATTTGAGAATTTAATAAGACACAAAAAAATAAAATGGCGTCAGATTTCAAAATGGCGATCAAATAATAACTTTTTAATTGTATTATTTATATCTTTGATAAATTCGGTTTTAATTACAATGCGTAAGAAGCATAGCTTCTGTCAGGTGTCTTACGACTTATCATGACTTTTTTATTTAGCCGGTTCCGATGAACGCTTAATAGTCAACCGTTGCTATGGAAAATTGTTTAAAAAATCACTGTACTATTTTTTCTATGTAATCCAATACCTACATATTTATATTAGGTCTTATGGCTCATAGCCTACTACAAAATTATAAATCTTCTCAGTGTTATTTTCCCTGTTCGATAAAACCGTTTACACACAGTACCTACACGAATATCGCGCCTTGTAATTCTTGAATTACTTGTATGCTCCAAAATTTTTCGTAATGGACTGGCATATGCTGCCATTTGATCTGACAGGTCAACTGCTGACTTCCCCTTATTGTAATCAATTACAATTTTTGGTTTACTTGTGATTTGCCCATTCTTTTTTTTAATCTCAACAATTTCGTCTGAATGTTTTGACGAGAGCATCAGTACATTTCTTTTATCTCGCCAATTCAGCACTGTAATTCCTGCCTTGTTTTCCATTGCTATCACTTCTCCTTTTTAGGCGCGATCTTAGCGAAGCTAGAAGCGCCTATATACACTCGCTTTGTCTGTGAATCTGTCAATCTGTAACGAATTTTTTGTATCAGTCGTACAGCCCAAACGGGTTAACCGATTTTAAAAAACTTTTTTTTGTTCGATTCCTCTCGGGGTCTATTTAATCCTAACGTCGCCCGATTTTTGAATTTTGGCCCCAGAGGGGAGCAAATTAGAAAAAACGGTGTTTTTTGTTTATAGTTTGCTCAATTTAAGTCAGATCGATTCGAAACCTGTCTTAAACGAAAGAGCAGAAAATTTTAGATAGATTTCATGTATAATATTGTGTCAAAACAGTTTTTTTACAGATTTATATGATTATTAAACTAAATAAATGCGACTTTATCTAATAAATCGCGAACTTGTTTCGGTTGTCCTTGTCTGTTGCACAGTGTGATATGGATATTGGAAGATAGCGTATGCTCTGTCTTATATTGCATTATTTCAATATAGTTATTCAATTTTTTGACTGCTGATGTTTGAATTTAAGTTTAAAAACCCTGGCCTACTGAGTTAAAATGACGTGTAACTAATTATTGACGTCGATCGGATCGGACCCAAATTTCTCGACGTTCATCATACCTTCCCGAACAATGTGACTTTCTCTGTCTCTATGTCCCTTTGTACGCTTATAACTCGAGAACCACTGATCCGATTTCAATGATTTTTTTCAAGTAAATAACTTCTTATGCGACTGCGAGTTTTAAAATATTCTGGCATCACGCAAAAGCAACCGAACTGATTCTCAAATAAAAACGTATTGTAACAAAACTCGTTGGTAACTTTGGTAAATATTTTTATTTATCTATTCTTTCACAACAGTGACAACCGTTTACATGCTTTGGACAATTATTGTTCCTCACTTTATTCACTGTTCGCTTTTTGTCTATTTTTCCGTTGGTCAGTTTTGCTTGACCGTTGGTCAATTTTTGTTGACCAACACTTCGTTACTACTTGACCACTGCTTGACCACTATGTGTCCACCATATGTCTGTGGCACGTATATTGTTCACTGGGTCCACTATATTATGTCTGTGGTGGTAGTATTTATTTGCCACCTGCAGATATCTTCCACACTGTCTGTCACTTTGCACCAGAAGATTATCTGCACTTAATCACTCGAAGATCTCGTCTGTCACTTTCAAATATCTTCCACACTGTTTGTCACTTGGTACTGGAAGATTATTTGCACTAGGTCACTCGAAGAACTTTTAACTCGCTGGTGGTCTATTTATTTCTTGTCGCACTTTTCACGTCTGCTCTCGTTGAGAATGTATACGTGACTCTCCCGTGTTTCATACTTGCTCTTGCCTATATGAACTTTCCTGGTCATTTTATATCCATGGTGGCGGGTTTTCTTATTGTTGTCAACCAGAATATTTCTTCGCGCTCAAGGCTGCGTGATCCATGTTAAGCCAACGAATCAAGGCTGCAACCAGCCTGCTTAGATTCGTTACATTGCCTCCCTCTTAGACCTGTCCTGTCCCAGGACAGATTACAAGCACGAAAGAAGGGGTCATGTCGATAGTGGCATCTCTCGCCTCGGCTGCATGTTCCTCTTGGGTAGAAATAGCAGTCTACACTCTTCTGTTGGCTCATGTGCGTTTTCAGCCCGAAACTGCATACCAGGATGTTCACTTCAGTATCTTCAAAGATTACTTCCAGCATGTTTCGTACGACTCTCCAATCCAACTGATCGAGCCCACAGCCCAGCTTAGGGATCGCTAATTTCTTGACACCGTCATGAAGTAGGTTGGCCTTTAACTCCATTAGGGTGTTCCACAGATCCACGTATGTAGGTTTCTGGTAGACCAATCGTTTCGTCACCAAATAGTAGATAGGACGGCACTGTTCTAGCAGCCGTAGTACCCTACCGACCGCAGGGACTTGTCTCCATAGTTCCTCTTGGCAACCAAATCGTCGTCGGAACTCACCCGCAATCCCTCTGGACATGCGCAGGTCCGCAGAGACACAGTGAGCGAGTGAGTAGCTGTCGGGGACACCAAAAAGGTCCTGTCGTTCTTCCTTGGTTACACCAAAACGGGCCTTTCTGGTCCCAGAGAAGTCGGCCATGAAATTTTCAAACTTCTGTCGGTCGTCCTTGATCGTTGTTTGCCCGACGATTCTTCTGGCCTGGTGGTCTTGTTCAGTCGTCCTGGCATAGTCTCCTTCGTAAGGCGCCAGTCGATTGGAATGCACTACTCTTGGTTTCCCTTGTGGCAACTTCCGCACACGATAGACGACATCGTTTATTCGCTTCATTACTAGATATGGGCCTTTCCAATCTTGTTGCAGCTTTGGCGACAGGCCACGTCGTCTCCGTGAATCATACAACCAAACCAAATCTTCTGATTGAAATCCACCATCTTGCGCTCGCACGTCGTACCGACTCTTCATTCGATCACTGGCCAGTTGGCTGTTCTTGCGGACTCGTTGATGTATATCGTCCAGCTTCTGTTTCAGTTTTGCGGCGTAGCTGTCTCCTACGACTTCTTCTTCCACAGGTGGTCGTCCAAACTCTAAGTCGCAAGGCAGTCGCAGTTCACGTCCAAGCATCACGCTGGCCGGTGTTTGATCGGTAGTCTCGTGAACTGACGCGCGATAAGCCATCAGAAACAGATGCAAGTACCGGTCCCAGTCTCGTTGGTGATCGGAAACAACTTTAGCTAGGTACTTTCCCATCGTCCTATTCATGCGTTCCACCATTCCATCAGACTGTGGGTGCAGCGGCGTAGTTCGTGTTTTGCGAATTCCAAGCAACCGGCACACGTCACCAAAGAGGGCGGATTCAAAGTTTCGGCCCTGATCTGAATGCAGTTCCATTGGCACTCCAAACCGACTGAAGAATTCTTTGACAAGCACCTCTGCCACAGTCGTCGCTTCTTGGTTCGGGAGCGCATATGCTTCCACCCATTTAGTGAAGTAGTCCATCGCCACCAGGATGTATTTATTTCCATCGTCCCTGTGTCCACCAGTAACTGGATGGTCTGGCCAGCGACGTTCCCATCGACGAATATGCTGGCCGCGCGGTCTTGAGGTGACACGGCATGGATAGTAATCTCCGGAGCATACTTTCTCCAGGTCGACGTTCGCTCCTTCTCGTCAACCTTCTTTAGTTTTCCGGCTTCTGTTTTTCACTGGTTTTCGGGCAGTTGCGCCGTATGTGGCCTCGTTCACCGCAGTTCCAACAACGGGGTCGCCACGGTTCTTGGGGATTCTTTTGGCGGCCGGTCTCCCGGAGAATTCTTCGCACTAACTCTGTCATGCGATCTTCGGAGCTCTCGGTTTCTTCCGCCACAGTCCGGACACGTTCGTGACCTCGTGATGCTTGCTTGGCGGCTTCAAATTCCATGGCATGGGCAAGCGCGTCATCTATGGTCTTCGATCGCGCCAGCCTCAAGCCCTGCTGAGTTTCGCCGTCTCGTAAACCATCAATGAACGTTTGTACCGCCAATTGCTCTAGGAACGACTCAGGTGCTGTCGGATACGCCAATCGTATTAAGCGCGCAACATCGGCTTGGAACTGTTGAAGCGTTTCTCCGTTCTTCTGGTTACGGTTCCGCAGATGTGCGTGGTATACTTGCTGGAGGTGAGCATCACCGTACCGTAACTCCAATCGGGAGACCAACAGGTGGTAGTCGTTTTGTTGACTTGCTGGGATTGCCTGCAGAATGTTTAAGGCATCCCCGCGCAAGGCTACCACCAGAGAGATGACTTTGTCGCTCTCAGACCATCCATTGGCTCTTGCAGCCGCCTCAAATTGTTTGTAGTAGGTCGACCAGGCCACGTTTCCGTCAAACGTCGGAGGTTTGACTCTCATGCTGGAGGTGGTTGTCTCTCTCTCTATCTCGGTTGCGCTTCTGACTTCAACAACCGGAACAGAACGTCTTCCTTCTAGCATTTCCATTCGTTCTTCCATCCTTCTGGCGTTTTCTTCTAGGGTGTCGAGTCGTCCATCGAGCACCCCCATCTTTTCTTCTATTATACTAGAAGTTCCGCATGGTATCGTCTCTTCCATCTTTCTGGTATTTTCTTCTTGCTTTTTGGCGTTTTCTTCTTGCTTTTCTTCCATCCTCTGCATCGTTGTCATCATCAGCGAGAGTGCATTATCATCGACTCCGCTGTCCGACACAGCGAACGGAAAGCTTTCTGGATCTTCGTCCTCCGCCACTAGCGCCTCTCTGAGCCGCTTTCGCAATACATCGTTCGTTCCTGATGTTTCCATGCTTCTTTTCTCAAGCTCTCGTTTGAGGTCCGCCTTTACCAAATCTTTCAACAGTTTTGTCGTCATCGTTACACCCCACACCTGACACCAGTGTAACAAAACTCGTTGGTAACTTTGGTAAATATTTTTATTTATCTATTCTTTCACAACAGTGACAACCGTTTACATGCTTTGGACAATTATTGTTCCTCACTTTATTCACTGTTCGCTTTTTGTCTATTTTTCCGTTGGTCAGTTTTGCTTGACCGTTGGTCAATTTTTGTTGACCAACACTTCGTTACTACTTGACCACTGCTTGACCACTATGTGTCCACCATATGTCTGTGGCACGTATATTGTTCACTGGGTCCACTATATGTCTGTGGTGGTAGTATTTATTTGCCACCTGCAGATATCTTCCACACTGTCTGTCACTTTGCACCAGAAGATTATCTGCACTTAATCACTCGAAGATCTCGTCTGTCACTTTCAAATATCTTCCACACTGTTTGTCACTTGGTACTGGAAGATTATTTGCACTAGGTCACTCGAAGAACTTTTAACTCGCTGGTGGTCTATTTATTTCTTGTCGCACTTTTCACGTCTGCTCTCGTTGAGAATGTATACGTGACTCTCCCGTGTTTCATACTTGCTCTTGCCTATATGAACTTTCCTGGTCATTTTATATCCATGGTGGCGGGTTTTCTTATTGTTGTCAACCAGAATATTTCTTCGCGCTCAAGGCTGCGTGATCCATGTTAAGCCAACGAATCAAGGCTGCAACCAGCCTGCTTAGATTCGTTACAGTATGTTCTGGCATCACGCAAAAATAAGTAGGTAGTAGATGCTTTGTTTTTTAAACGGTGGTTTTATTTAGCTTGATCTCGTATATTTGTTACAAATCTTGCGATCGATTGAGTTGAAATTTTGCACACATGTGTAGCTCCGGTGACAATACAATATTATGGTAACTAACTGACCGGCCCGGCTTTCGTCCGGGTGTAAATCGTACTTCTGAATTTTCACCCACTTCCCGTGATCCGATTGAGTTGAAATTTTGCACACATGTGTAGCTCCGGTGACAATACAATATTATGGTAACTAGCTGACCGGCCCGGCTTTCGTCCGGGTGTAAATCGTACTTTTGAATTTTCACCCACTTCCTATGATCCGATTGAGTTGAAATTTTGCACACATGTGTAGCTCCGGTGACAATACAATATTATGGTAACTAGCTGACCGGCCCGGCTTTCGTCCGGGTGTAAATCGTACTTTTGAATTTTTATCCACTTCCCATGATCCGATTGAGTTGAAATTTTGCACACACGTGTAGCTCCGGTGACAATACAATATTATGGTAACCAGCTGACCGGCCCGAGTTTCTCCCGGGTGCAAATCGTACTTTTGAATTTTCACAGGCAAAAGGTCTTTCTCCGGTAACGTTTCGGATAAATGTAATAAAATCAGACTAAGGAAATAAAGCACACTAAAAATTATTAGATCCTTTTGAAAATTAATATTTGAGAGATTTATAGGACACAAAAAAATAAAATCGCGTCAGATTTCAAAATGGCGGCCATATGTACTTTTTTGTAAACATTATCCGATTCTTTTGAAAATTAATATTTGAGAGTTTTATAGCACACAAAAAAATTAAATGGTGTTAGATTTCAAAATGGCGGCCATATGTACTTTTTTATAAGAATTATCAGATCGTTTTGAAAATTGATATTTGAGAGTTTCATAGAACACAAAAAAATAAAATGACGTCAGATTTCAAAATGGCGGCCATATATACTTTTTTGTAAAAATTATCCGGTTCTTTTGAAAATTGATATTTGCGAGTTTTATAGGACACAAAAAAATAAAATGACGTCAAATTTCAAAATGGCGGCCATATATACTTTTTTGTAAAAATTATTGGATCCTTTTGAAAATTGATATTTGCGAGTTTTATAGGACACAAAAAATGAAATGACGTCAGATTTCAAAATGGCGGAAATATGTAGAACTCCTTTCTAAAAATTATACAATCCTTTTGAAAATTAATATTTGAGAGCTTCATAGGACACAAAAAAATAAAATGACGTCAGATTTAAAAATGGCGGCCGTATGTACTTTTTTGTAAAAATTATCCGATCATTTTGAAAATTGATATTTGAGAGTTTTATAGGTCACAAAAAAATAAAATGACGTCAGATTTCAAAATGGCGGCCATATATACTTTTTTGTAAAAATTATCCGATCCTTTTGAAAATCGGTATTTGAAAGTTTCATAGGACACAAAAAAATAAAATGGCGTCAGATTTCAAAATGGCGGCCATAATATGTACTTTTTGGTAAAAATTATCCGATCCCTTTGAAAATTGATATATGCGAGTTTTATAGGACACAAAAAAATAAAATGACGTCATATTTCAAAATGGCGGAAATATGTAGAACTCCTTTGTAAAAATTATCCGATCCTTTTGAAAATTGATATTTGAGAGTTTCATAAGACACAAAAAAATAAAATGACGTTAGATTTAAAAATGGCGACCGTATGCACATTTTTGTAAAAATTATCCGATCCTTTTGAAAATCGGTATTTGAAAGTTTCATAGGACACAAAAAAATAAAATGATGTCAGATTTCAAAATGGCGGCCGTATGTACTTTTTTGTAAAAATTATCCGATCCTTTTGAAAATTGATATTTGAAAGTTTCATAGGTCACAAAAAAATAAAATGACGTCAGATTTCAAAATGGCGGCCATATATACTTTTTTGTAAAAATTATCCGATCCTTTTGAAAATCGATATTTGAAAGTTTCATAGGACACAAAAAAATAAAATGACGTCAGATTTAAAAATGGCGACCGTATGGACATTTTTGTAAAAATTATCCTCGAAATTATCCGATCCTTTTGAAAATTGATATTTGAAAGTTTCATAGGTCACAAAAAAATAAAATGATGTCAGATTTCAAAATGGCGGCCATATATACTTTTTTGTAAAAATTATCCGATCCTTTTGAAGATCGGTATTTGAATGTTTCATAGGACACAAAAAAATAAAATAATGTCAGATTTCAAAATGGCGGCCATATATACTTTTTTGTAAAAATTATTCGATCCTTTTGAAAATCGATATTTGAAAGTTTCATAGGACACAAAAAAATAAAATGATGTAGATTTAAAAATGGCGGCCGTATGTACTTTTTTGTAAAAATTATCCGATCCTTTTGAAAATTGATATTTGAGAGTTTCATAGAACACAAAAAAATAAAATGACGTCAGATTTCAAAATGGCGACCATATGTACTTTTTTGCAAAAATGATCCGATCTTTTTGAAAATTAATATTTGCGAGTTTTATAAGACACAAAAAAATAAAATGATGTCATATTTCAAAATGGCGGTCATAGGTATATATTTCTTTGTAAAAATTATCCGATCCTTTTGAAAATTGATATTTGAGAATTAAATAAGACACAAAAAAATAAAATGGCGTCAGATTTCAAAATGGCGGTCAAATAATAACTTTTTAATTGTATTATTTATATCTTTGATAAATTCGGTTTTATATACAATGCGTAAAAAGCATAGCTTCTGTCGGGTGTCTTACGACACATCATGACTTTTTTATTTAGCCGGTTCCGAGTAACGCTTAATAGTCAACCGTTGCTGTGGAAAATTGTTTAAAAAATTCACTGTACTATTTTTTCTATGTAATCCAGTACATATTTATATTAGGTCTTATGGCTCATAGCCTACTACAAAATTATAAATCTTCTCAGTGTTATTTTCCCTATGTTCAATAAAACCGTTTACACACAGTACCTACATGAATATCGCGCCTTGTAATTCTTGAATTACTTGTATGCTCCAAAATTTTTTAATTTTCTTTTCGGTGACTTCTTTGGGCAACCCTTTTCTATTCTTTCGAAGTGTACCAATCAAATAAGTTTGCCGAGAAATCAGTATCTCCGCTAGCGGTAAACTAGTATACCAGTTATCAGTGCAAAGGGTTCTTCCACAATCTAATATCTTGTCACAGAGGGACAAAATCACATTTATAGGAGTTGTGCATTCTTGATCCAAATTTTTTCCAGCGTATATTTTTAGACTGTAGGTATATCCTATTCCAGAACAAAGTTTAAAAATTTTAATTCCATACCTGTGTCTTTTTTGTGGGATATATTGTTTCATAAGCAGCCTTCCGCGAAATGGAATTAGAGACTCGTCTACACAAACAAGCTCTGTTGGTTCATATACCGATTGAAAATTTTCCTGTAGCAACTCTCCAAGCTTTTGTACTTTATGTAACCTATCTCCAGGCTTACATTTTTCGTTATCTGCGAAATGTAACATCCGCAGAAGTATTTCAAACCGGTTTCTGCTTATTACCTACAGAGGCTGGGAAAGAAATTTTGTACAACAGGTCTTGACTCCAATAATCAGCAATCACAGGCATTTTTACTAGCCCCATCCAGGCAATCAGTCCAAGCAATCTTTTAATTTCACTTTTGTTCGTTGGAACCCAGTCGTGCAATCTTGAACTATGAGAAGTGTCATCTGCATTAGTTATAATTTGCGTAGCGTATAAGTTCATTTGATCTGCTATCATTTGAAATATTCGATCGTCGACAACTGCGGAATAAAAATCTCCAGGTTCACTTAGTGAAAGCATTCCTGCAACATTTGGATCAACTCCTGTTTGCCTATTAAATTTAATAATTTTAGGCTGATTTCCTTGAGGTGTTTGCCAAGGCAACTGACTTTCACTATAGTCTAAGGTGGTTTCATCGTCAGAATCTTGTCATGGAACAGTTCATGACAACAGATAATATTCTTTATCTAAGGTTGCCAATGCTAATTTATATTCATACTCTATGGTTGCGCGCTCGTTTTAATTCCGGTGCGACGTAATTCATTATCATTGCCAAGTGCCTCTTGTGATCGGCTTGATGTCGATTCTTTCTAGTTTGCTTGAACCGCGGCTCGCAGCCAGTTTCGCCGAGACGGAATCACATATCTCGGGACGAGCTGGGGTTTTATGGATAATTATCGCCCATCGGAGTCCCCCAGAGCTTTAATTATCTTCAATTAATCAAAAACAGCTAAGTAGATATTTGTAAATAATTTAGAACTAATATAAGTGATGAATGAATGTTGCGTGAAAATTATAAGCATGAGTTTATAACATGGCCGTCTGCCATTTTAGAATAAAAATTTCATAAAGGTAATATAAATGATTAATGCTGTCAGCAGCGTCATTTACGATATTACGTTTAATTACAGATAAAATTTAATATATAAAATTTAATATTTTAATATAACCTGTTGATCAGTGTTGTATTTTAAAAATACACCGACCACGTGTATGATAATAATTGTGGAATAAAATCTGGATATATTTTGCCAATCATATACAATCAATTCATGGCATAGTTGTATTTTAACAGAATTGAATTTAATATAAAATTAATCAAAGATATTTTGATTCGCACACGCGATTTGATAATCAAAATAATATGGCCTTAACAAACCAATGTATAGTAGAATGAAGTATCACCAATTTGGTATATCACCAATCTTTACAAATTGGTGGAATTTGTTAATGAATTAATTGAGATAAGATTATACTGTTCTTTTGATCGATAATTTTAACCTATAAGAATCATCTGTCTATTTTCTTATGTCACAGATGGGTTATTCTCACCTGTGTTTAACTAAGGTAATTTTTCATTATTATCAACTAATTTTGGTTTCTATTGTGATCTAGTGTGTTTATAAAGAGATTGCACTATTTTTGATTAATTTTTCATGTAACCTTGGTTGCCTACCGCTTACTATAATTTCGGTAGACATCATATTAATTCTTTTTTCACTTAAATTTTATACATTTTTGTATGGACAATTTTCTTATTGACAGCGACCACAGACGGTAGTTCCTGCGAATTATTTCCTTACCTATGTTAACACTTAATGGTCATAGAAAATAGCATATTAACAATTAACAAGATAACTGATTTACTCAAATAAATGAATTTGAGTTTCTTTCGGTTCCTTATTAACAATTAACAATCTTATAATCCTGTAGTGGTTTTTTGACTATCAGACGTGACTACACCTTTTCTTTGACGGTTGTTTCACTTCACTTCGTTAACCATATTTATACCATATCACGGACTACTATCACTTTAACAGACAGCTTGACAGATTTATACTATCGATTTTTAACGTATTACTCTTTATTAACTACTTTGTCAGTAACTTCTTATTATTTGCCTTCCTCTTTATACACTAGGTTACATATTAACTCTAATTGTGCATCTTCATAATTGATAAAAATTGTTCAGTACCAATAAGATTTTGATACAGATAGAGATTTGTAAATTATAATGCTCTTCAGCGGTTTTCAACTTTTTAATGTGTTGAGTTAAGCAGTATGTCTGCTTAACTGATTTAAATTGTTATTGCAGTAACGTTTGTGATTTGTAAAATTCTTGTTAAATTTATAGCAAGTTAATATATTATGATTGTTAAAGATACATAAAATTGTTTTTTTTCATGTATGAATGAATTAATTGATGAGAACCTTTGGATCTGAATAAGTTTAGTGAAGATTGTTCGAATCAATCTAAGACATTTTTGTTCAACTAAGCATCTCTCACTGTTAATATTAGAACAGTGGACTTCGTTAAAATAAGTATAACCTTTTGTAGAAAACATATTTCACTTTGTCTCGATAACAAGGACCCTCAATTGAAGTTCCACCCCTTTCTTTCAACACTTTGGACGAGTAAACATCCAAAGATAAATTAATGTGGGGAACCCAACCCTACCTTTATGCTGATAAAACTCGAACATCCAAATTCAGTTATAATTTGTAATTGTCGACAGCATAAAAATTATTCCACCACAATCTTCAAGAATTGTAGTTGTAGATGTTGCCGGTAGATTTGACGACAAAGGACGTGCAGTGGACTCATCATCGGAATCTTCGAGAATTGAAGCTGTAGAGGTTGTCGGTAGATTTGACGAGAAAAGTTCAGTAGACTCACCAAAATGCGCAGCTTTATCACAATTTAAATTAATTTCTACAAAATAAAACCGAGCAACAATATTATGTAAAGACAAATGTGAATAATACTTACCATACTCTTCATCTTCAGATTCTAAATATGTAGGATCCTTATATGAATCGTCAGAGTCCTCACCAAATTCTTCATCAGACATATCCAAGAAGTCTGCTATTTCTTTTTCGGTCAAACCTTTTTTCATAGCCATTTTTACGATTTTATGTTATCAAAACTCATAAGCTACAATAAACAATAAACATTCGAAACATACACTTGCAAAAACACACATGACTTAAACGTGCTGTAACATCAAATAAGCTGGCCGGCACGGCGTGTGTGGACCGACAATGGCCCGGGCCGGCGCTATGTTTCAATTAGTATGCGTTAGCGCCGCGGAGGTCCCATGGGACCGGTAACAGAAAATTTTAAATATCTCAAAAAATATTTTGTATTTTTGAAAACCATAATTACAAAAGTGTTTTAGAAGTTATTAATTATTTAAAAGTATATTCGGCCCCATGGACCTTTTTTTGAAATTTATATCGGCAGTCAAGGTGTTAAGACGTTAAATCAAAATTCGTTAATTGTATTTATAATGAGAACAGTACTTATCCAATCGGGGGGTACTTTTGAAAAATTCCGAACTTAATGAAACTTTGGAATGTTGTTTGTGGGTGTCCAGTAGTGCTACACCTAATTTATCCAACAAAAAAACCCAGTGGAATTTTGGGAGGGGGCAAAACACCCCAAAATGTTTGCACTTTTTTCGGTTTTTTCGAAATATTTCCAAAACGGTTGATTTTAGCGGACAACTTCAAATTATTCTTCATGGTTTCCGGGCTTGTAGGCCGTGGTCCGGTGGTATTTCTACCTGACGTTTCGTCTACAACTGCGGTAGACATTCTCAAAGGCGATGTGGCAGCGGTCGAAGTGTCCTCCTTGGCGGCTAACCTGTGAGCCGCCAAGGAGGACACTTCGACCGCTGCCACATCGCCTTTGAGAATGTCTACCGCAGTTGTAGACGAAACGTCAGGTAGAAATACCACCGGACCACGGCCTACAAGCCCGGAAACCATGAAGAATTGGAACAATGCCGGCCGTGAAAGCTTGCACACTTGGATAACTTCAAATTAGTAAATTGTAGAGGATTAAATTTCCTACAATCTTCATGGATAAAATATATTTTTTGACCCCATAGGTACCGAGATACAGAGTTTCGAAAAAGTGCAAAATTTCTCAAAATCGTAAAAAACTGCTAAAAAGGCTGGTTTTCGATATTTATTTTCCATTTTTATTTATTTTCCATTTTGCAACATATTAGTGCATTGACTTTAGCTTTTTACCTTGCGTCCCAGTTATACAGAGTATCTGTAAATACACACTACTACCACATGTTCTTGAGTCCAAAATAAACCGATTTAAGCAAACTTACCTTCTTACAAAATTGCTTAGTTTGGGCGCTATACGGCCCTGAAGTTACAATTTTGAAATCGTTTTTTTGTTATAAATTTAAAATGGCTTGTGCGATTTTGCTAAAATTTGGCACGTTGACATAGTTTTATGGAACAAAAAAACCCACATCAAAATTATGATTAATATTAATCCATAGGCGTAGAACTCGGGTTTTTTAATATTTGAACGTTTCATATTTCTACGCCAATGGAAGAAAGGGGGTTTAAGTATAAAATTTAGATTCAGTAACTTATTTGCTACAAAAAGCTAATCTTAATAAGACTCGGTTACTTTCATGGTTTTTGAGAAATTTGTATTCTGATAATTCGCAGTAATTTTTACAAAATGAAGTACCTAAAGCCACTAAAACATGAATAGAAATAAACAAATATGTCATAAAAAGTGGTCAACGTGTCCACCATTTTCACGCATACAAAGATTTATACGACGAAGAAAATTAATTTACTCTTTGCATAACTTCTTCATTATCTCCAGTTTTATTCTTAGAAAAAAAGCATGGCCATCTTATTTGTTTATTGATCAACTTATTATTATCAACGTATTATTATTGATCAACTTATTATTAAAACGCAAATTTCTCAAAAACCATGAGAGTAACCGAGTCTTGTTAAGAGTAGCTTTTTTATAGCAAATAAGTTACTGAATCTAAATTTTATACTTAAACCCCCTTTCTTCCATTGGCGTAGAAATTTGAAACGTTCAAATATTAAAAAACCCGAGTTCTACGCCAATGGATTAATATTAATCATAATTTTGATGTGGGTTTTTTTGTTCCATAAAACTATGTCAACGTGCCAAATTTTAGCAAAATCGCACAAGTCATTTTAAATTTATAACAAAAAAAACGATTTCAAAATTGTACTTCAGGGCCGTATAGCGCCCAAACTAAGCAATTTTGTAAGAAGGTAAGTTTGCTTAAATCGGCTTATTTTGGTCTCAGGAACATGTGGTAGGCATGTGTTAAGTGTCTTTGAGGTCACCCTGTATATATACATATATACATAATATATAAATAGACATTTCCAAAAATGGTGCGAAAGTGTTCAGGAGACTATGAAACGTCGAGAAATTTTGGTCTGACCCCTAGGTCCCGCCATCCGACCGACGCAAATAGTGTATGTGCCATATGGCAAATACACTAATAAAGCGCCGCGTCACGTATACCATAATAGACCCGAGAGCTAGTGACAATTTTTTAGTGTTATTTATTCAAGGCCTTATTTTTGTTGATGGAGGCATATTAAAGTGCCCTGAGTAGAGGATTTTGCTAGATAGCGGTATGGGAGGGATGCAGACCGCCCCCAACATGTAACAAAAAAAATGATCACAATTATTATTACTTTAAGTCTGAAATTGTTTGCATAGCTTGCTGGTGACCCAATAATGCCATAATGTATATTGCGAGACCTTGCTTTTTGCCAAATTTCATGATTCTAGGTCAACGGGAAGTACCATTTAGGTTAAAAAGTCAACATCAACCGATATCGACAAACTTAACTTCAGTCATTTTTTTGGTCACTTTGATCTCGCGCCGCGACTGAATGTAATTCAAATGACGTAAGATAAAACGCTGCAGGCTCTCGACTAATATTTTTTGAGGTTCTGGTTTCACCTAAAAATGTCATGTTAAAGGTATAGTTTAGTTCGCCCATCCTTTATTTTTGTGCTTGCCTAAGAGATTACCTGCGTAATAAGTTTTTTTAGGGTATTTAAATCCTTCTTATAGAATAATTCGTTATCAAACAGTAAACATGTTTAAATATCAATCATTTACAAATATTCAGTCAGTTATGATGTGTTTGACATTGTTCAAATATTTGAATAGGAAATAATGTACATAAATATAAATTGCAATCATATTACATATAGCCCGGGAGTTTGCGTGGCAAATGAAAAAGTCATAGTAAGCCGGCTGATTGTGATATCGATAGTTGATCTCGTACAACTAATCAGTGAACCGACCGTCAGCTGCTCAAGTAGAGGTGGGTTTGGGTGTGGAAGATTGCGAAAGTAGTAAAAAATAAAAATTTTAAGTAATAGTACGCCGGCTGAAACTTTTTTATAAATAGTTGACATCATAATGAGTTGAAAAAAAATTGTCAGCTGCTGTCAGTGCAAAAAAGTGAAATGTGCAATATTTCACGTGTTTTTTTACAAGTTCATTCGAGCAGCTGACGCACAATCCATCTCCCCGATGCAGCTGACAATTTTTTTTTAAGTCACTATGATGTCAACTATTTATAAAAAACAAGCCAAGAGGTGGGTAGTTTATTAGGACAAAAGTGCGACCCTTGAGGTCCACACGACGAAATTCCCAGTTTGATAAATATTTAATAATAAGAATTAAATTAGATATTACACAGAAAAATAATCATTTTAATCATTAAAATTGTGGAGCATACAAGTAATTCAAGAATAATATTACAAGGCGCGATATTCATGTAGGTACTGTGTGTAAACGGTTTTATCGAACATAGGGAAAATAACCCTGAGAAGATTTATAATTTTGTAGTAGGCTATGAGCCATAAGACCTAATATAAATAGGTATGTATTGGATTACATAGAAAAAATAGTAGGTACAGTGAATTTTTAAAACAATTTTCCATAGCAACGGTTGACTATTAAGCGTAACTCGGAACCGGCTAAATAAAAAAAGTCATGATGTGTCGTAAGACATCCGACAGAAGCTAAGCTTCTTACGCATTGTATATAAAACCAAATTTATCAAAGATATAAATAATACAATTAAAAAGTTATTATTTGATCGCCATTTTGAAATCTGATGCCATTTTATTTTTTTGTGTTATTAAATTCTCAAATATCAATTTTCAAAAGGATCGGATAATTTTTACAAAGAAGTATATACCTATGACCGCCATTTTGAAATATGACGTCATTTTATTTTTTTGCGTCCTATAAAACTCCCAAATATTAATTTTCAAAAAGATCCAATAATTTTTACAAAAAAGTGCATACGGGCGCCATTTTGAAATCTGAAGTAATTTTATTTTTTTGTGTCCTGTAAAACTCTCAAATATCAATTTTCAAAAGGATCGGATAATTTTAGCAAAAAAGTACCTACATATGGCCGCCATTTTAAAATATGACGTCATTTTATTTTTTTTGTGTCCTATGAAACTCTCCAATACCGATTTTCAAAAAGATCGGATCATTTTTGCAAAAAAGTACATATGGCCGCCATTTTGAAATCTGACATGATTTTATTTTTTTGTGTTCTATGAAACTTACAAATATCAATTTTCAAAAGGATCGGATAATTTTTACAGAAAACTACATACGGCCGCCATTTTGAAATCTGACATTATTTTATTTTTTTGTGTCCTATGAAACTTTCAAATACCGATTTTCAAAAGGATCGGATAATTTTTACAAAAAAGTACATATGGCCGCTATTTTGAAATCTGACGTCATTTTATTTTTTTGTGTCCTATAAAACTCGCATATATCAATTTTCAAAAGGATCGGATAATTTTTACAAAAAAGTACATATTATGGCCGCCATTTTGAAATCTGACGCCATTTTATTTTTTTGTGTCCTATAAAACTCTTAAATATCAATTTTCAAAAGAATCGGATAATTTTTAAAAAAAAGTGCATATGGCCGCCATTTTGAAATCTGACGTAATTTTATTCTTTTGTGTCCTGTAAAACTCTCAAATATCAATTTTCAAAAGGATCGGATAATTTTAGCAAAAAAGTACTACATATGGCCACCATTTTAAAATATGACATCATTTTATTTTTTTTTGTCCTATGAAACTTTCAAATACCGATTTTCAAAAGGATCGGATAATTTTTACAAAAAAGTACATATGGCTGCCATTTTGAAATCTCACGTCATTTTATGTTTTTGTGTTCTATGAAACTCCCAAATATCAATTTTCAAAAGGATCGGATAATTTTTACAAAAAAGTACATACGGCTGTAACATCGAGAAATTTTGGTCCGATCCCTAGGTCCCGCCATCCGACCGACGTCAATAATTAGTTACAGGTCATTTTAACTCAGTAGGCCATGGTTTTTAAACACAAAAATCAAACATCACCAGTCAAAAAATTGAATGACTACATTAAAATACTGCACCCGTTTTGTTTACCAGTTTAATTAAAAATTTTCGCAGCAAAATAAAAAAACTCGGGTCGCAGTGACAAACCCTGCCGACAATATAGTGTATTTGCTAATACTGGCATTGTGGCTTTATTATGTGAACTTAAGTTTGTTTTTGAACAAAATAAAAAATTTAACCCCTTAATACATCCCTTAAAACAATATTTTTTTTCTTAATTTCAATATTTTTATCAATGCAACCTCGGTACCAAATTAAATACACCCTTCAGTAAGTAAACCACTATCCGCAAACTAGTGTTTTCATAAAATTTGTAAATCCGGTCCTGTGGGGCCGATTTTATTAAAATTTAAGCAGCACATTTTAATCGTTACTAAAGGGTTAAATTTCAATTTTGAAACGATTCTGAGAATTTTTTCGGCATTTTTGATCCCAAAAACCACCCATAAAATGGTCCGATAGGGCCCATTTTAAATAGGTTTCGTGCGGTGATGGATTTCAACGTGCCAACCAAATTTCGTTAAAATCAATTAACTCTTTCGAAAGTTATTGCCCGCACACACACACACACACACACACATATATATACAGGGTGTCCACGGAGACGTTGGCTAACATGGGTATCTTTGTTATTAGTGAGGATAGAAAGTCGGTTAAATAGGCAAAGTAGTGCAGAATGATGTGCCCATTAACGTCCCGTCGAAAAAACAATTGAATTTTGACACACTATGGATTTATTTAGAAAATAGTGAAAATTGCCATTTCTGAAAACTGGCCATAACTTTTTTATTTATGAAGATATATGAAAATTTCTTTAACTATTTTTTGATAACTTTTTAAGATCTTTTCAGTGGCGTAGGTTTATTTTTACTTCCCACCTCTACTATGGTAGGGAAGTAATGGATTTAGTCCGAAAAAAATATTTCGAGATTTTAACAGATTTCACGTTTTGCGACCCTAGCAATCGTTTAAGATCATTTTCTGACTGATGTCTGTATGTGTGTGTGTGTGTGTGGTCAATTTTTCGCCTTCGATATCTTAAGAACGGAACAACATACGGGCTTGCCGATTGTTCTGTTGTGTTTATCAGCCTTTAACTTAGATCTGATTAGATTTGAGTCAAATCGGTTCAGTGGACCCTGAGATATTAAAAAAAACGTACTCAATGTCACGTATTAACATAGGTAAAAAAAAATATAA
Source organism: Mongoloraphidia duomilia (assembly GCA_039654895.1). Lineage (NCBI taxonomy): Eukaryota > Metazoa > Arthropoda > Insecta > Raphidioptera > Raphidiidae > Mongoloraphidia > Mongoloraphidia duomilia. Next base: position 22,761,450 of record CM077521.1, on the reverse strand, counting down.
ATGAATTCTAGATGTTATAATATGAAAAAAATGTAAATATTTTTTTCTCTAAAATGTATAGTTTTCGAGAAAAAAAATATTTTACTGAAAAAAAATAAAAATTGTACGTAAATCAAGGTAACCATGATTTTTGCTATAATATTAAGCTGGCCATCAGTAGATCACCAAACAAAAAAGAGGGCCATGCTTTTTTCAAAGAATAAAAATTAAATTGTGTTTTAAAGACCACCAACAGCTAAGGTTATTTGGGCCTAGTCAAAGAATAAAAAAAAGAGTGTTTATTTTTTGCAAATATTTACTAGGTGGGAAGTATAGGACTGGTCATCAGTCGAATTTTTTTTATATCTACTACATAATGAGATATTGACATGAACTTTGGTTTTTCTTATGGACGCCATTTTGGATTTTTTGATATTCGAATTCTTCTTATTTTTCTGATTAATTTGGTGTATCACATGGCACATTTAAAAAATTTGCAATAAACGTCCCATATTAGAGACATTAAAAACAACTGACAGTCAAATATAATTAAGTAGTGCGAAATTTTAAAGTGTAAAATTAATAAATAAATCATTGTTTGGCAGAATGTCACTATCAGTTGTTTTTATGTGTTTGTAATATGGGACGTTAATTGCAAATTTTTTTAAATGTGGCATATGATACACCAAATTAAGCAGAATTCAAATATCTAAAAATCCAAAATGGCGTCCATAAGAAAAACCAAAGTTCATGTCTTTATCTCAATATGTAGTGGATATAAAAAAAATTAACGTACGCCACTGAAAAGATCTTAAAAAGTTATCAAAAATGGTTAAAGAAATTTTCATATATCTTCATAAATAAAAAAGTTATGGCCAGTTTTCAGAAATGGCAATTTTCACTATTTTCTAAATAAATCCATAGTGTGTCAAAATTCAATTGTTTTTTCAACGGGACGTTAATGAGCACATAATTCTGCACTACTTTGCCCATTTAACCGACTTTCTATCTCCACTAATAACAAAGATACACATGCTAGCCAACGTCGCCGTGGACACCCTGTATATATTTGTATATATATATATACAATATACATATATAAATAGACATTTCCAAAAATTGTCCCAAAGTGTTCAGGAGGCTATGAAACGTCGAGAAATTTTGGTCCGACCCCTAGGTCCCGCCATCCGACCGACGCCAATAGTGTATGTGCCATATGGCAAATACACTAATAATATAAGTCAGAGCATACGCTATCTTCCAATATCCATATCACACTGTGCAACAGACAAGGACAACCGAAACAAGTTCGCGATTTATTAGATAAAAACGCATTTATAAATTTTAATTTTCATATAAATCTGTATAAAAAAACTGTTTTGACACAATATTATACATAAAATCTATCTAGAATTTTCTGCTCTTTCGTTTAAGACAGGTTTCGAATCGATCTGACTTGAATTGGGTTTTTAAAGGAATTTTTTTTTTTAATTAAATGGAAGGACCACATACAAGTTTTAGAGCAAAACTGTTTTTTTTAATTTTTTTGCTTACTAATTAAAAAGTTATATTTAAATAAAAATTAATTTTTAAACTCAGTTCCGATAACGCGCCGAAAGAATCCGAACGTGTGTGACGTCATTATGTTATCTATGGTCTTTGTATCCATGGTTACCAAGTTAAAAATTTATTATTTTTGATAGTATGTGTAATACATATACACAAATACCAACAAATGCAGACACATTTTAACATAACGACGTCACAAACATTCCTGGCGCGTTTTGAAGTCACGTGATATTTTTTAAATTTTTATACATTTTAATTAATTTTTAGTAATTTATCTATAGCATTAAAAAAAATTTTCTTTTCGATTTTCAATATTATTTATGTTAAATTATTAGAAAAAATTAAAAAATTAATATTTTTTTTTAAACTTAAATACCTAATTGAGCGAACTATAAGCAAAAAACACCGTTAGGATCAAATAGACCCCGAGAGGAATCGAACAAAAAAAAGTTTTTAATAATCGGTTAACCCGTTTGGGCTGTACGACTGATACAAAAAATCCGTTACAGATTGAGATTCACAGATTGACAGACGTACAGACAAAGCGAGTGTATATAGGCGCTTCTAGCTTCGCTAAGATCGCGCCTAAAAACATAATTATTATTTATTTTTAACAATAATTAAAAAAAAAAAACGGCTGAACCGATTTTTATAAAATTTATGTCGGATCAAAATGATGTTAACATTGTGTAAAATCTATTTTTTTGGAGTCTATTTGGTTAAGAAAAAAGAACGGCTGAACCGATTTTGAAAAAATTTCTTTCAGGTCATATTTACGTTAATACGCGTCGATTGGCACCCTAACGTAGTCGATATCATTTTTCATTCTCGAGATTTCGTCTTAGAAAGAAATGGACACATACGTACACACACACACACATACACACACACAGTCATCTTTCTAAAAATAGAGTAAAAATAATGTAGTGACCTTGAAACATAAAAATTTGTTTTACATTTTGATTTCGATTTTCGGACCCATTACAATAACTTCCAATGGGAAGTTAAAAAAAGTTTCAGCCGGCGTATTATTACTTAAAAAAAATTTTTTTTTACCACTTTCGCAGCCTCTCACACCCACTCCCACCGCGGGTGCGTCTGCTGACGCTTGGTTTACTTATTAGTCATACCAGATTTATCGAAAAAGATAACAATCGATCGGCGTAAAAACACTACCTACAATGCAACGCAAACTCCCGGGCTAATATTTTTAAGATATTTTATAAGTAGGCAATAGTTACTGACAGCAAATATCCGAATCGCGTCTATAACATCTGTCATAAGTACGTCATAACTCATAAATAATAAATGTAATAATTTTTATCGTGTATCGGATATTTATTTAAAAAATATAGGGGATGCAGTGTGAAATTTAAGAGTTGCACGGCGCGAGAAAGATTTGTCTTCAAAAAATTATTTTCTTTTTAAACGGTTTTATTTAGCCTGAAATCGGTCGTCTATAACATCTGTCATAAGTACGTCATAACTCATAAATAATAAATGTAATAATTTATATCGTGTATCGGATATTTATTTAAAAAATATAGGGGATGCAGTGTGAAATTTAAGAGTTGCACGGCGCGAGAAAGATTTGTCTTCAAAAAATTATTTTCTTTTTAAACGGTTTTATTTAGCTTGAAATCGGTCGCAAGATTTGAAACAAAGCCATATAGTACGGGAGGCAGCGTTTTATTTTAGGTAAATATTTCATACCGACAAATTCATATTTCTAGTAATTGTTTAAGTATCAACAGCAACCAAAGTGAGCGTCAGTCGTCGCAGCCGCGGTGGGTGTAGTAGCTAGAGGGTGTCGAAGTCGCTAAAAAATTAGATTTTAAAATTATTTCCAAATTATTTCATACCGCACCAAACTTAGTATGGTGATTCACAAAAATTGTTAAGGAGAATGTACCCAACAACTTTTGTTTGGAATATTTTTTTAAAATTTCTTATTATTCAAAAGTTATAAATTCTCAAAAACGACAATTTTAGGGGTGGAAACGTTTTTTTCGATTTTACAACAAAACGGTCAATCGGGGGCGAAAAATGGTTACCTATGACACAAGTTGTAACTTTTGAGTTTCTCTACAATATACATATATTCAAAATTTTGTTTGCATGCTTGATACGAATATAGAGGGCGCCAAAAATCGACCGAGGTCAATATTTTTGAAAATTTTTTAATTTTGCACGTAACTAATTAATTCAAGTCATTGCATTTTCATCAAAACATGATTAGGGGGTTTTCGGGGTCACTGATTAAGAATCCGTTATCAGAATTTCAAAAAAACAAAATGGCACATCCAATATGGCGGACGTCATTCATTTAATATCATCACATTTTCACCAAATTCGTCATTAGGGGGTTGATTAAAAATCTGTTATCATATTTTCAAAAAACAAAATGGCAGATTCAATATGGCGAACGTCTTTCATTTAAATTCAATTCTCACCAAATTCATTATTAGGCGGTTTTCAGGGTAGACGCTAATTAAGATTACGGGTTACCCCGCATTCTTTGAGGTATTCTGTAGGAAAGAAACTAGTTTCGTATTAGATACACTTAGCCCTCAACAGTCGACGTTCGACACAATGGAGTCGCTAGGAGAAAGTATAGTACTGGCCGCTAAAGCTCACCCCGCGGGACGCGTAGGATTCATATAAAAATCCGCAGGGTTTATATCAGTGGCGGCTCCTCTATGAGAGCTGCGGAGCTGCCGCACTGCCAGAAAATAACGCTCAATTAAAAAAAAATTGTATTATAAATCTAAATAAATTGTATTATAAATCTGCATAATATGTTTTAATTTCATAATTATGAAGCCTAATTATGAAGCCATCACATAGCATTATTATAAATGACGGCATGCCACGGGGCCTATATTCTATAAACCTTCCGGAGCCGTACTAATTTCACTACGCAAGTGACGCGTTCTGCATTATATTTTGCACCAAAATCAGTGTGTGAAAGAGAGTAAAGAAAGTACAAAAAGAGACAGATTTGTATGCATAAGCAAGCTTTTCAGGTTCGCAGGACGCGGTACAGTACGAACTCTTATTTAATATATCTAGTCTGTTGGCATATGCACACAGGGTAACCGTATTATAATAGCTGTGTGATTAGATGTATTTGTAGTCTAACGGATAACGTAGTGGCTTTATAACCAACAGGTTTCGGGTTCAATTCTCAAGACAAGCATACTTTTTTTTTTAATAAATAATTAGATATAAATATCATAAATAAATATATTTAATAAATTAATCCCTATATTATTAAACGAGTAAATCTTGTATATATGTTTCTATGTATCTATATAAATATTTTCTCGAAAACGGCTCTAACGATTTTGATCAAATTTACCGAAAAGGGGTTTCGGGGGGCAAAAAATCGATTTAGCTAGGTCTCATCCCTGGAAAAATTCGTTTTCTTATCGATTTTATCATTTTAAAAAACAGTTTTTTTAACGTCATAAAACAGTGTCGTATTGTGAGTAGGCTTTGGAAAAAACAAACTATTTTCATTATTTATGTCAAATCTGACAGTCAATCTTTAACTTATTAAAATAATCAGTAATTATTTGAAAAGTAAAAAAATAGCAACAATAAAATCTAAACATAATTATGTAAGTAGTTTTAGATAAAATTCAAATAAATAGGTAATATGTTATTTTTATATTACCTATATAAAATATGTATAGGTAAGTACGTTAAATGTAGTATGACGTATCTTACCTAGACCTTTTTTTCTCAAAAACGACTAACGATTCTGATGAAATTTACAGAATGGGGATTTTTCGGGGCGAGAAATCGATCTAGGTAGGAATTTTGGTTCCAGAGGGGAGCAATTAAAAAAAAGGTGTTTTTTATTTATTATAACTCGCTCAATTAAAGTCAGATTGATTCGAAGTCCATTTCTACATAGATTTTATATAATATATCACAAGTGTTAAAATTGTAATTGAACACTAATATAAGAAGTGTCTTGCACCATATGTAAATAATAACAAAACGGCGGCCCGAAGGGCCGCACTTCTGGCGCCGCGGGTCTGTGTAAAAACACATCGATTTTTAAAAACTATGGTGAAGATACATGCAAAAAAAGTTTTGCGCAGGTTATAGTCTGACGTTTGTTATTAAAAGAATCGATTTTTGTGAGTTTTTTAGTAGGTACCTATGCAAAAAAAATATTTGAAATTTACTGGAAGTTGTTAAGATGACATCACAGAGAAAAAGTACTTCGATAAAGTTGATATTTGGTATCAATGCTTAAAATTGGATTGTTAAAATGGCAACGGGCGAGCAAAATTTCATCTGATTCGAACATTTTTACAAGATATTCAATCTATGAAAATCGGTTTTTGCGAGTTCTTCAGTCAACAAAACAATAACGGCGGTAGATTTGAAAATGGCGACCTAAATAATATTTACAGGAAAAAATGCTTGATTCAAGTTGATACTTAGTTTTTACGCTTAAAAATACACATAGGTAGTTAAAATATTTAACAGAAACAATTATTTTAAATTATGTTTCAGAAATAAATTCGTTTCGGAATAATATTCTGAGAAAATAATATCTCACAGCATACAAGTACTATTTTTATTGAACTCATCCGAGCAAAGCTCGGCACCCAGATATTAATTTATTAAATTAAATTAATTTATTTAATATCTTTGTTTTATTATTTTATCGTCTTTTACAAACGTTTAGTACTAGCACGCGGGATAAAATTTTTGGAGTTATTTTTGTTTTGTTACGTAAAAGAAGTATAGCTTCTGACGTGCGTACATAGTACACACACACTCTTTTTAGGCGCGATCTTAGCGAAGCTAGAAGCGCCTATATACACTCGCTTTGTCTGTACGTCTGTGAATCTGTGAGTCTGTAACGGATTTTTTGTATCAGTCGTACAGCCCAAACGGGTTAACCGATTTTAAAAAACTTTTTTTTGTTCAATTCCTCTCAGGGTCTATTTGATCCTAACGTCGCCCGATTTTTGAATTTTGGCCCCAGAGGGGAGCAAATTAGAAAAAACGGTGTTTTTTGCTTATAGTTTGCTCAATTTAAGTCAGATCGATTCGAAACCTGTCTTAAACGAAAGAGGAGAAAATTCTAGATAGATTTTATGTATAATATTGTGTCAACACAGTTTTTTTAAGCAGATTTATATCCAAAACCAAATATATAAATGCGACTTTATCTTATAAATCGCGAACTTGTTTCGGTTGTCCTTGTCTGTTGTACAGTGTGGTATGGAAATTGAAAGATAGCGTATGCTCTGTCTTATATTGCATTATTTTAATATAGTTATTAGTGTATTTGCCATATGGCACATACACTATTGGCGTCGGTCGGATGGCGGGACTTAGGGGTCGGACCAACATTTCTCGACGTTTCATAGCCTCCTGAACAATTTGGCACCATTTTTAGAAATGTTTATATATATGTATATATATATATATTTATATATATATATTTATATATATATATTTATATATATATGTGTTCGCACGATAACTCTCGAAAGACTTAATCGATTTAAACGAAATTTGGTACACACGTTGGAATCCATCACCGCACGGAACCTATTTAAAATGGGCCATATCGGATCATTTTAAGGGTTGATTTTAGGGGTTGAAAAAAGTTTTTGGGCCCAAAAATACCGAAAAAAATCTCAGAATTGTTTCAAAATTGGAATTTAACCCTATGGTAGAGGTTAAAATGTGTTGCTAAAATTTTAACAAAATCGGCACAACAGGACCGGACTTACAAATTTTATGAAAACACTAGTTCGCGGATAGTGATTTATTTGCGACGGGTGTATTTAATTTGGTACAGAGGTTGCATTGATAATAATATTGAAATTAAGAAAAATAATATTATTTTAAGGGATGTATTAAGGGGTTAAATTTTTATTTTGTCCAAAAACAAACTTAAGTTCACATAATAAAGCCACAAGGCCTGTATTAGCAAATACACTATATTGTCGGCAGGGTTTGGCACTGCGACCCGAGTTTTTCAATTTTTTGACTGCTGATGTTTGAATTTAAGTTTAAAACCATGGCCTATTGAGTTAAAATGACTTGTAACTAATTATTGACGTCGATCGGATGGCGAGACCTAGATATCGGACCAAAATTTCTCGACGTTCATACCCTGGCTTTCGTCCGGGTGTAAATCGTACTTTTGAATTTTCACCCACTTCCCGTGATCCGATTGAGTTGAAATTTTGCACACATGTGTAGCTCCGGTGACAATACAATATTATGGTAACTAGCTGACCGGCCCGGCTTTCGTCCGGGTGTAAATCGTACTTTTGAATTTTCACCCACTTCCCGTGATCCGATTGAGTTGAAATTTTGCACACATGTGTAGCTCCGGTGACAATACAATATTATGGTAACTAGCTGACCGGCCCGGCTTTCGTCCGGGTGCAAATCGTATTTTTGAATTTTCACAGGCAAAAGGTCTTTCTCCGGTAACGTTTCGGATAAATGTAATAAAATCAGACTAAGGAAATAAAGCACACTAAACAATTGAAAAGTCACGTCACGAAGTAGTGTAACGTCACTTTTGTAAAAATTATTCGTTCCTTTTGAAAATTAATATTTGAGAGTTTTATAGGACACAAAAAAATAAAATTGCGTCAGATTTCAAAATGGCGCCCATATGTACTTTTTTGTAAACATTATCCGATTCTTTTGAAAATTAATATTTGAGAGTTTTATAGGACACAAAAAAATTAAATGGTGTCAGATTTCAAAATGGCGGCCATATGTACTTTTTTGTAAGAATTATCAGATCCTTTTGAAAATTGATATTTGAGAGTTTTATAGGACACAAAAAAATTAAATGGTGTCAGATTTCGAAATGGCGGCCATTATACAGGGTCTTCAAAGTTAAGTCGGCACTATTGCTAACTTCGTTATTTTTGGATCTACAAAATTGGTTAAATTAGCAAACTAGAAGTATTTTTTCCGCTGAATAAAACGATGAAAACAGAAAAACAATTGAACATCGCGTTTTCGAGTTATGATTGCCAGAGTCACTAGGAGTGTTTGTAAGCGGGCTACAAAATGCTTGGACCAAGAGGATAATGTCTTTGAGAATCTTATTTGAATTTTGTTTTCTTCCAAGTTATAGAATTATTTGAAATAAACGATATTTTTCACCTCATGCATATTCTTCTCACTTTCTATTTTATGGTGAGCCAAAGTTGCCACTAACACAGCTACCTTTAATTTGAATTTGAAAAATCATTATTAACTTAGTCATTTTTGACATAAGGATAGAAGACTATGGGACACTTTTTGTTCAGAATTCAACTGTCTATCGATTGTGAATATCGTATACTAGGTGTCTCATTTAAAAAAATAGAAATTTTTGACATAACTCGAAAACGCGATGTTCAATTGTTTTTCTGTTTTCATCGTTTTATTCAGCGGAAAAAATACTTCTAGTTTGCTAATTTAACCGATTTTGTAGTTCCAAAAATAACGAAGTTAGCAATAGTGCCGACTTAACTTTGAAGACCCTGTATATACTTTTTTGTAAAAATTATCCGATCCTTTTGAAAATTGATATTTGCGAGTTTTATAGGACACAAAAAAATAAAATGACGTCAGATTTTAAAATGGGGAAATATGTAGAACTCCTTTCTAAAAATTATACGATCCTTTTTAAAATTGATATTTGAGAGTTTCATAAGACACAAAAAAATAAAATGACGTCAGATTTCAAAATGGCAGCCGTATGTACATTTTTGTAAAAATTATCCGATCCTTTTGAAAATTGATATTTGAGAGTTTCATAGAACACAAAAAATAAAATGACGTCAGATTTAAAAATGGCGGCCAAATGTACTTTTTTGTAAAAATTACCCGATTCTTTTGAAAATCGGTATTTGAGTTTCATAGGACACAAAAAAATAAAATGACGTCAGATTTCAAAATGGCGGCCGTATGTACTTTTTTGTAAAAATTATCCGATCATTTTGAAAATTGATATTTGAGAGTTTCATAGGCCACAAAAAAATAAAATGACGTCAGATTTCAAAATGGCGGCCATATATACTTTTTTGTAAAAATTATCCGATCCTTTTCGGTATTTAAAAGTTTCATAGGACACAAAAAAATAAAATGATGTAAGATTTAAAAATGGTGGCCGTATGTACTTTTCTGTAAAAATTATCCGATCCTTTTGAAAATTGATATTTGAGTTTTATAGGACTCAAAAAAATAAAATGGCGTCAGATTTGAAAATGGCGGCTATAATATGTACTTTTTTGTAAAAATTATCCGATCCTTTTGTAAATTGATATATGCGAGTTTTATAGGACACAAAAAAATAAAATGACGTCAGATTTCAAAATAGCGGCCATATGTACGTTTTTGCAAAAATGATCCGATCTTTTTGAAAATCGGTATTTGGAGTTTCATAGGACACAAACAAAATAAAATGACGTCATATTTTAAAATGGCGGCCATATGTAGGTACTTTTTTGCTAAAATTATCCGATCCTTTTGAAAATTGATATTTGCGAGTTTTATAGGACGCAAAAAAATAAAATGATGTCATATTTAAAAATGGCGGTCATTATGTTGTGTCTTTTTGAGTCAACATAATACTCTACATTGTCGACACAACATTGTTTTGTTTTGGCAGTTTCTATTAGCTACGCTTTTGAAACAAACAAGTAATTCAAAATTATAATTTCGTTGTGATCAGACCTATTTTAGACTCGTCTTGATTAAATCAAATTTTGTTGTGTTTTATTTATTTATTATTAATTTTATATAAGGATCTACGATAATATTAAATCAAGTCAAAAAGATCTTTATAATAGGTATATATTTCTTTGTAAAAATTATCCGATCCTTTTGAAAATTGATATTTGAGAATTTAATAAGACACAAAAAAATAAAATGGCGTTAGATTTCAAAATGGCGATCAAATAATAACTTTTTAATTGTATTATTTATATCTTTGATAAATTCGGTTTTATATACAATTCGTAAGAAGCATAGCTTCTGTCGGGTGTCTTACGACACATCATGACTTTTTTATTTAGCCGGTTCCGAGTAACGCTTAATAGTCAACCGTTGCTATGGAAAATTGTTTAAAAAATTCACTGTACCTACTATTTTTTCTATGTAATCCAATACATATTTATATTAGGTCTTATGGCTCATAGCCTACTATAAAATTATAAATCTTCTCAGTGTTATTTTCCCTATGTTCGATAAAACCGTTTACACACAGTACCTACATGAATATCGCGCCTTGTAATTCTTGAATTACTTGTATCCTCCAAAATTTTTTTTAATACAATAATAAATATTGCTATAAAAATCACTTTATTTACGATTTTAGCGCTAGCGACATCAATGTATAGACAAATTATTCAGATCAAAAATACACTTAAAAATTGCATCAAATGTATTTTTGAATTTTTTTTTTCGAGGTTCCCTCATTAGGGGGGGGCTACTCCAATCTCCAGGTTGACTCTGCAGAACACCCATTTAAAATGTTCACGCGCCGCCACTGGTTTATATCAACCCGCGGATGAGCTTTGGCGGTCGGTACCTTACTGTCGGATCAACAATTGTTATTGGCTACATTTCGTTTCTTCTTTTTGAAGAGAGAGAAAGTTTTGCGACTTTTTAAATTTGCATGAATGGTGATAAAATTTTATCCATATACAGGGTGAGTTCGACCACCCGTATCAGTCGTTTTTTTCGAAAACGGTTAGTCGTAGAGAGTTGCGTCAAAAATTTGTATTATAAAAGCCCTAATAAAGAATTGAATGGTGATAATTTTTTTTTCCGGGAAGGTCGGCTTCCCTATTAGTTTGCTCCAGAATGTCCAGAACTCCGGAATTATAAATGTAACGATAGGTCGAAAGTGGTATTGTTGAAAAGATCTTTAAAAAATAAGCAAGTTTTGTAGGAACATTTTTTTTATTACTGCCACCCCTGTAAATTTCTATAAGTATAATTAATATAAATTATTATATGTTCAAAACTCCGGAATTTTAGAAAGCACGATAGGTTGAAAGTGGTGCTGTTGAAAAGCTCTTTAAAAAATATGCAAGTTTTGTAGGAAAAATTATTTAATTACTGCCACCCCTGTTAAGTAGCAATCGTTTGAAATTATTAAATCAAAATTTCATAATAACGATCGAAGTCGGCATTAAAAATCTGGCAACCTTCGACATTGTCACAAGTGTTCAAACTGTCTTCCATTTACTCTTTAATACATACTACAGAGCTCTTCTGGTTATACTGTGAGTGTACTTCTTCAGTGTTTAATGATCGGTAGATAGGTAACTAGATTTTAAATGTGGACTTTTAAAAAATTCGTTATTATGACATTTTAATTTAGTAATTTCAAACAAATATTACTTAACAGGGGTGGCAGTAATAAAAAAAAAATCCGTACAAAACTTGCTGATTTTTTAAAGGTTTTTTCAACGATACCACTTTCGATCTATCGCTACATTTATAATTCCGGCGTTCTGGACATTCTGGAGCAAACTAATAGGGAAGCCGATCTTCCCGAAAAAAAAAATTATCACCATTCGATTCTTTATTAGGGCTTCTATAATACAAATTTTTGACACAACTCTCTACAACTAACCGTTTTCGAAAAAAACGACTGATACCGGTGGTTGAACTCACCTGTATATTAATACGTAAACAACGAAAGTTCTCGTCCTTCATTTTGCTATTTATACTAGACCGATTTTGACGATCGAGGTGATAACGGATTCTTAATCAATAATCGGCGACCCCGAAAACCCCCTCTAATGATGAATTTGGTGAAAATGCGATGAATTTAAATGAATTACGTTCGCCATATTAGATCCGTCATTTTGTTTTTTGAAAATATGATAACGGATTCTTAATCAGCGACCCCGAAAACCCTCTTATGATGAATTTGGTAAAAATGCGATGAATTTAAATGAATGATGTCCGCCATATTGGATCCGCCACTTTTTTTTGAAAATCTGATAACGTATTCTTAATCAGCGACCCCGAAAACCCCCTAATCAAGTATTTGGTAAAAATGCGATGACTTGAATTTAGGTATGTGCAACATTAAAAAATTTTCAATAATATTGGCGCCGGTGTAACAGTCAAATCATACCCCCGGGATAATCTTACCGGGGGGGTAAAATTATCCTAGTATAATTTTACCCCCCGGTAAAATTATCCTAGAATAATTTTACCCCCGGTAAGATAATACTAGGATTATTATACCCCCCGTATGGGGGTAAAATTTTCCTGGGAAGATTTTACCGGGGGCATCATTTTCCTGGGAAGATTTTACCGGGGGTATCATTTTCCTGGGAAGATTTTACCGGGGGTATCATTTTCCTGGGAAGATTTTACCGGGGGTATCATTTTCCTGGGAAGATTTTACCGGGGGTATAATTTTTCTTGTAAAATCTTACCGGGGGGGGGGTATAATATTCCTGGGAAAATTTTACCCCCTATTAAATAAATAAACGAGGGGGGTAAATTTATCCTATAAAAATTTTACCTCACGGTAAAATCTTTCCAGGAAAATTGTACCCCCCGCTAAAATTTTTCTAGGAAAGTGATACCCCCCCCCCCGGTAAAATTATACTGATCATATTACTACATTTATCTTTATTATTACAATAATAATTACCTTAACATATTAAAATAAATGTTTTAAACACATTTAACTAACTGTCATATTATGCCTAATTCTATTTTGTATCAAAACGGTATCGCGTTTGTGCTGGGTCAACAATATTATAAATTTTTAAAGTCGAGTGCTAAAGAAAGTCATACACAATACCGTCCCACGTGCGGTAAGGCTCTTGTAACAGCTTAATGAGTAAAAGCAAAAACCTTTACCCAACAAAATTATCAGTTGTGTAAACATTCTATGGATTGTAAGATTTTTTATTTTCTATAATTTGGGCATTTGTAAAGGCACTGATAATAATGTACTATCGGTTTTTGTGCTGCAATATCAATATCAAAGATTTTTGAGTGATGTTTTCATTAATTGTGATCAAATGCATTACCGATGCCGTGGAAAGGACGTACATTTTGTTTTGTAAAAACATTTTGTTCTGTTCTCAGAATTTTTTCAACGTGCGTAAGAGCTATGAGTAGGTAGGTAGCCAGACCTAGTAGGTCTGAATAGATGGCCAGAACCCAAAACATATATTATATACAAAAATCCAGTACAAAGGAAATCGTTTAAAATATGTTATCATTTGACATTTGCGAAGGAACCAAACAGTGATATTTTTTTGTGTTTATAATATTGCTAGGTACAAACATCCACTACTCCCCCGACCCCAAAAAATTTATATACAAAAATCTATTATGAAGGAAGTTATTTGAAATATGTTATCATTTATAAAGTAACCGTTACAATACATTATACTTATACTTTAATTATTATGACAAATTATTCAAAAACAAATATAAATCGTTAGTAAATATCATCAGGATTGATGATATATAACTTTCCCCGGTCTTTATTTTCATTAAATTCGTGCGAGGAATTTCAGATTTACAGCAACATTTATTCGCACAATAAAGTTAGTATACTTAATTTACGTCTATTCTCAACAGAATATAACAGAATATAATTCATAACAATATAAAATGCAATTCTACCAAAGAAAACAAAAAGATTTTACTAGCAAAATGATACCCCCGGTAAAATCTTACCAGGAAAATTTTACCCCCCCAGGAGGATACAATATTCCTAGCACACCGGTGTGCCAGTAAAATCATACTTCCGGATAATCTTACAGGGGGAGGGGGTAAAAATATCCTAGAATAATTTTACCCCCGGTAAAATAAAACTAGGAATATCGTACCCCCTTAACAATCACTATTTACAATAATAAAGTCAAACAATGCCCGGATAATCTTACCGGGGGGTAAAAATATCCTAGGATAATCTTACCCCCGGTAAAATAAAACTAGGAATATCGTACCCCCTTAACAATCACTATTTACAATAATAAAGTCAAACAATGCCCGGATAATCTTACCGGGGGTAAAAATATCCTAGGATAATCTTGCCCCCGGTAAAATAAAACTAGGAATATTGTACCCCCTTAACAATCACTATTTACAAATTACAATAATAAAATCACACAATGATCTCTATAATTGATTGTGGATCATAGATGGTGACACGCCGACAATTCTGTTTCTTAAAGTGACTGTAAAAAGTGAGGCAACTAGAATTTTTACTACTCCACCAGTTCAAAAATTTTTACCCATTGAACGAATTAACCACTAAACGAATTTCAAAAATGGCACCAGTTTATGTAGGCCTCCGAATGGATAATGAGATGGTCTGAAATTATAGGTACAAAAAAAAATTTGGGGTGGACCACCCTTAACATTTAGGGGGATGAAAAATAGATGTTGTCCGAGTCTCCACCCTACCCGATAAGCACACAAAATTTCATCAAAATCGGTCCACCCGTTTCGGAGGAGTTCAATAACGTACACCGTGACAAAAATAGGGGTTGATCGTAGAGGGGTGAAAATTTAGGCTTGTATGTATTTGTGTATGCTGTATCATAAAAAATTAAAAACAAAAAATTTTGTCCAAAAACTAAAAAAAAAATTTTTGGGGTGGACCACCCTTAACATTTAGGGGGATGAAAAATAGATGTTGGCCTATTCTCAGACCTACCCGATAAGCACACAAAATTTCATCAAAATCGGTCCAGCCGTTTCGGAGGAATTCAATAACGTACACCGTGACTATATATTAGACAGGGGTTGATCGTATAAGGGTGAAAATTTAGAGTTGTATGTATTTTTCAATGCTGAATCATGAAAAAATTAAAACAAAAAATTTTGTCCAAAAAATAAAAAAAAAAATTTGGGGTTGACCACCCTTAACATTTAGGGGGATAAAAAATAGATGTTGTCCGATTCTCAGACCTACCCGATAAGCATACAAAATTTCATCAAAATCGGTCGAGCCGTTTCGGAGGCGTTCAATAACGTACACCTAGACACGAGAATTTTATATATTAGAAGACAAGTCGGTTGTACCATGACTACATCGTACACCCTGTATAGCTAAAAATAATTTTAAAGTGTAATGCTCTTATTCCAATCCGACTTTTATTTAAAACTTTTTTTCTAAAGCTCATAATAAATAAGATATCGCCCGAGACATTATTAGTAATTCACCCTGTATTATATAGAGCTTTAACTATAATAATATAGAGGTTACTATAATAATATGATCAGGATATCTTTACCGGGGGGGTTTCGTTTTCCTAGTAAAATCTTACCGGGGGGTATCATTTTCCTAGGAAGATTTTACCGGTGGGAGGTAAAATTTTCCCAGGAATATTATACCCCGCGGTAAGATTTTACTAGGAAAATGATACCCCCGGTAAGATATAACTAGGAAAATTTTACCCCCCTCAGGAGGGTATAATATTCCTAGTTTTATCTTACCGGGGGTAAAATTATTCTAGGATATTTTTACCCCCACGGTAAGATTATCCGGGGGTATGATTTTACTGGCACACCGGTAAAATAAAACTAGGAATATTGTACCCTTAACAGTCACTATTTACAAATTACAATAATAAAGTCAAACAATCCCTGGATAATCTTACCGGGGGGTAAAAATATCCTAGGATAATCTTACCCCCGGTAAAATAAAACTAGGAATATCGTACCCCCTTAACAATCACTATTTACAATAATAAAGTCAAACAATGCCCGGATAATCTTACCGGGGGGTAAAAATATCCTAGGATAATCTTACCCCCGGTAAAATAAAACTAGGAATATTGTACCCCCTTAACAATCACTATTTAAAATTACAATAATAAAATCACACAATGATCTCTATAATTGATTGTGGATCATAGATGATGACACGCCGACAATTCTGTTTCTTAAAGTGACTGTAAAAAGTGAGGAAACTAGAATTTTTACTACTCCACCAGTTCAAAAATTTTTACCCACTGAACGAATTACCCACTAACCGAATTTCAAAAATGGCACCAGTTTATGTAGGCCTCCGAATGGACAATGAGATGGTCTGAAATTATAGGTACATGGTGTTCAATTTATAAAAATACAAGTCGGTTGTACCATGACTACATCGTACACCCTGTATAGCTAAAAATAATTTTAAAGTGTAGTGCTCTTATTCCAATCCGACTTTTATTTAAAACTTTTTTTCTAAAGCACATAGAGACATTATTAGTAATTCACCCTGTATAGATAGATAGATAGATAGATATTTATTTTGTCAATAATTGAGATACAGATCTATTTGACACGTCAAAAAAAAAGTTCACATTAAAAGAAATATAAAATTACTGGCAACATATAAATTCATCTACACTGTAAAATGCTCGCTCTAATAAGAATTTTTTTATATTTTCCTTAAAAACTGCGTAGGTATTATTTTTTAACTTATCCGGTAGTTTATTGTAGATGTAGGCTGAATAATTTTGTGGGCAATGCTTGTATACATCTTTTGTTGCCAATGGTAGTTTTATGGCTTTTTTTCCACGAGTATCATAGCCATGTCCATCCTCTGCCAAGGCATAGCTTGCCATATTTTTGCTAGCGAAAAGTAATAAGTTGAAGAGGAAAATACATGGAACTGTCATAATTTTTTCTCGGGGAAAAACATCTCGACATGACTGTCTTCTATCCATTTTGAACATGGCGCGTATTATCGATTTTTGTTTAATGAAAACGCTTGCGAAAAAGGCACTATGACCCCAAGCTACAATACCATACCGTAGCAAAGGATAGACATGACCATAATATATCGTTTTCAAAATATCAATGCTGGATAAAGCATTAGCCCTTCTCATGACATAAACGAATTTCGATAAGCTTTTACACATGCTAGAAATATGATTGTCCCATTTTAGGTTGCTTTGTATCTGAATGCCCAAAAATTTATTCACCTCAGTCTCACTAATTTTTATGTTGTTGATGACTATATCGGTAGCAAAATTGATCCTGGATTGAACAGTCTTGAAGTACATTAATTTGGTTTTCTTTTCGTTTAAAATAAGTTTGTTACTTAAACACCATTCTCTTATTTCCTGTAAAGCTAATGTTGTTTTTAACTTCAGTTCTTCAACACTAGATGCTGTAATTATAATGTTCGTATCGTCAGCATAAATTATTATTTCAGAGGTAGGTCGTTTATATATAAAAGAAATAATATCGGCCCTAATACAGACCCTTGAGGTACACCGATATTAATTTGACGGGAATCCGAACAATGGCCATTAACGCATACACGCTGAGATCTGTTTTTCAAAAATGATGCAATCCAGGAAAGACTGTTACCACGGATACCTATTCTTTCTAATTTGCATAGCAGTAGTATATGATCAACAAGATCAAATGCCTTTGAGAAATCACAAAAAATTGCTGATACATATTTATTTTCATTTAAATTTTTAGATACTAAGTCTATGAATTTATATGTTGCCGTTTCTGTGGACTTAGACTGACAGAAACCATGTTGTGATTTATTAATTATATCATTACTGTCTAAAAACGATTTAATTCTGTGCAGAAAACAATATTCTAAAATTTTAGAAAATGTTGATAATACTGAAACAGGTCTGTAGTTAGAGATCTCTGATTTATCTCCACATTTAAAGAGAGGAGTAACTTTTGATTCTTTTAAAATATCAGGGAATTTACCACTAGAAAAAGACAAATTAATTAGATGAAGTAAGGGCGGTATAATTAAATAAGATGTTTTTTAGTAACATACTGCTAATTTCATTTTGTCCACAAGAGGTTGAGTTTTTCAGTTTCAAAATTATTGCATGCAGTTCATGCTCACTTATTGGCGTAAGGAACACTGTGCCCAATATATCCATAGTATTATTGTTGTTATTACTATTGTTATTAAAATTGGTTAACATTGATATATTTTTTATAAGAATCAACAAAGTAATTGTTGAACATATTACTCACTACATCTGGTTCATCTGTTTCAGTACCATCAACATTAATTATTGTCAATTTATTATTAAAAAATCTAGGTTTAAAATTGAATTCTGAGTTGACAACTTCCCATAAAGCTTTATTTTTATTATTGCTGCCATTAATTTTATTAATAAAATCAAGTTTTTTAGAATCACGCAATAATTGATTATAGAAACTTTTATATGACAAATAAGCGTCTTTGTAGGTATTATTAGCCTTATATAAATTAAATAACACCATCAATTTATATATATATATATATAGAGCTTTAACTATAATATAGAGGTTACTATAATAATATGATCAGGATATATTTACCGGAGGGGTTTCGTTTTCCTAGTAAAATCTTACCGGGGGGGGTATCATTTTCCTGGGAAGTTTTTACCGGTGTGAGGTAAAATTTTCCCAGGAATATTATACCCCGCGGCGAGGGGTAAATATCTGAGGATTTATGGTGTACAACGTGAAGGAATTACGAGGATTTATGAGGATTTATAAGGATTTATGAGGATTTATGAGGATTTATGAGGATTTATGAGGATTTATGGGGATTTATGGGGATTTATTGAGGATTTATCGAAGATTTACAGAAGAATTAACTCAGCTGCTTATGTTATGCGCATGCGCGTAACATTTTTTAATTTGCCCGACCGCATAAACCGGCGGCATTGTGAATAAAATTTGTTTTTGGTGGTGTCATGCAAGTTTGTGTGAGTTCCAAGGTAAGTTTATTATAATATTTATCTCGTGTTGGCATTATTGTACCACATACAATAGGGTATTTGACTAAACCAACACACAAACAAACAAACTCTTCAGCTTTATTGTTATAATATATATAGTCCAATCAAATTGTCGAAAAAAATAGGTCTGAAATTGCGTTAATTAGAAGTTTGATGAAATTTTAATTGTAGATAGGGGGTGCCACTAGAACACTCCAGCCAAGTTTCCCCCCTCGGATTCCGCAAAGGGTGGCCGCCATCTTGATTTTAAGGGATGAAATCATTTATCTTGGTAAATATTGCTTGAACGTGAAAAATTACTATTATAAAAATTATTAAGGAGGATGTATCCAACAACTTCTGTTTGGAAAATTTTTTGAAATTTCTTATTCAAAAGTTATAATTTCTCAAAAATGACACTGTTGGGGGTGGAAACGGTTTTTTCGATTTTACAACAAAACGGTCAATCGTGGCGAAAAATGGTTACGACAAAAGTTGCAACTTTTAAGTGTTTCTACAATATACGTGTGTTCAACATTTTTTTTGCTTGCTTGGTGCGAATATAGAGGGCGCCAAAAGTCGACCGGCGCCAATATTTTTGAAATTTTTTTAATTTTGCACGCAACAAATTAATTCAAGTCATCGAATTTTCACCAAATGCTCATTAGGGGGTTTTCGGGGTCGCTGATTAGGAAACCATTATCAAATTTTCTAAAAACAAAATGGCGAATCCAATATGGCGGACGTCTCCCATTTAAATTCATCGCATTTTCACCAAATTCATCATCCGTCATTTTGTTTTTTGAAAATTTTATAACGGATTCTTAATCAGCGACCCCTAAAACCCCCTAATCGTGTATTTGGTGAAAATGCGATGACTTGAATTAATTTTTTATGTGCAAAATTCAAAAACTTTCAATAATATTGGCGCCGGTCGACTTTTGGCGCCCTCTATATTCGCACCAAGCAAGCAAAAAAAATGTTGAACACATGTATATTGTAGAGAAACTCAAAAGCTACAACTTTTGTTATAACCATTTTTCGCCCCAATTGACCGTTTTGTTGTAAAATCGAAAAAACCGTTTCCACTCCCAACAGTATCATTTTTGAGAATTTATAACTTTTGAATTATAAGAAATTTCAAAAAAAAATTAAACAAAAGTTGTTGGATAGATCCTCCTTAACAATTTTTGTAATAGTAATTTTTGACGTACAAGCAGTATTTACCAAGATACATGATTTCATCCCTTAAATTCAAGATGGCGGCCACCCCTTGCGGAAAATTTCATCAAACTTCTTATTAACGCAATTTAAAAGTACCATTTGAGTGGATTTATAAGGATAAACACAGGTTTGTTATTGTTTATACGTTCGATGAGTTATGGGGATTTATGAGGATTTACGAGGATTTATGAGGATTTACGAGGATTTATGAGGATTTACGAGGATTTATGAGGATTTACGAGGATTTACGAGGATTTACGAGGATTTATGAGGATTTATTGGGGATTTATATGGAATTATAAGGATTTATTTGCCAAAAAGGATTTATGGTGTACACAATTTTGGGCAGATATTTACCCCTCGCCCCGCGGTAAGATTTTACTAGGAAAATGATACCCCCGGTAAGATTTTACTAGGAAAATGATACCCCCGGTAAGATTTTACTAGGAAAATGATACCCCCGGTAAGATATAACTAGGAAAACTTTACCCCCCTCAGGGAGGTATAATATTCCTAGTTTTATCTTACCGGGGGTAAAATTATTCTAGAATAATTTTACCGGGGGGGTAAAATTATACTAGGATAATTTTACCCCCCCCCGGTAAGATTATCCGGGGGTATGATTTTACTGGCACACCGGTCGACTTTTAGTGCTCTCTGTATTCGTACCAAGCATGAAAAAAATGTTTTAACTCATGCGCATTGTAGATAAACTCAGAATCTACAACTTTTGTCATAACCATTTTTCGCCCGTTTTGTTGTAAAATCGAAAAAACCATTTCCACCCCCAAAAGTTGTCGTTTTTGAGAATTTATAACTTTTGAATAATAAGAAATTTCAAAAAATGTTCCAAACAAAAGTTGTTAGATACACCCTCCTTAATAATTTTTGTGATAGTAATTTTTCACGTATAATAGTATTTACCAAGTTCATGATTTCATCCCTTAAATTCAAGAGGGCGGCCATCCCTTATAGAATCCTACGGGGGAAACTTGACTGGAGTGTTCTAGTGGCACCCCCTTCCTACCATTAAAATTTCATCAAACTTCTAATTAACGCAATTTAAAAGTACTATTTGACTGGATTACTAACGCATTTTATTTAACATGAAAAATTAAGCAAGTTTCCATAAATTTGACTATTTATCTTTTACCGTTTTTCAAGTAATAGAAAAAAATGAATTTCATTTGAACCACTTTAAGGGCCTATGCCTCCCTAAGGGTGCATTTTAGGCCAAATGTTTATATGAACTTTTTTACTTATTTTGATGAATACTATACGCTGTAGAAATTCGGCCCCTATTTTATATTGTATTTTATATGTATTGTAACGGATCTAGCGCATCGTTTGACGTCGACCAACATTCTAGAATATTAATTGATCGCGCAGCCTTGAGCGCAAGGAATATTCTGACGTGGCAATAATGAAGAAAACGCCACCATGGACTGACAAGGAATTGAGAAGGTTATAAATGTAACTGCATCGATTGTCGGATTCATTCTACTCTGGAAAGTCGACGAGAGCAGATGAGAGAACAGTAATAAATAAGTACCAGTGCTAAATAAATAGTGACAGATAAATAAGTGGCAGACAAATAAGTGACAGATAAATAAGTGACAGACAAATAAGTGACAGATAAATAAGTGACAGACAAATTAGTGCCTGATAAATAACAGTAAGTGGACAAGGACAGTGAACATAGTGGTCAAGGACACTGAACATAGTGGTCAAGGACACTGGACCTAGTGGACAATTGGTGGTCAAGAATATTGGAAATAATTAATGAACAAGTTGATAAACGATAATAAAGAGTGTGTTGGTTCGATGCACCGTTGGCATTAAAATATTATGACCCTAAACTATCCACCAGGTAAAAAGCAAGGTCTGGCAGCACAAGTAAAGGAGAAAATCCTAAAATCACAAAAAGTAAACATTAAAGGGGATTCTATACCTATTTTGAAATTCGCAAACTCACTCATCAAAAACCTAAAGGGTACTTCCCGTTGACCTAGAATCATGAAATTTGGCAAAAAGCAGGGTCTCGTAGCAATCAATTAATGATGAGGTATGAATTTTTTCCTATTGGACTGAGAAAAAAATAAAAAACTGTGATGCGGAGGATCTTTCTATTAAAATTAAGAGCTCATATTTGGTGAGAATTTTTTTAAGGTGTCTAGAAACCCATTTTTCCATGTCACTTGTAAAAAAAAATAATTGATTTTTTTGACCCACCCTAATCTACAACCTCATAATCCTGTAAAAAATTCAAGCTTCTAACTCGATGTAATAAAAAGATACGGCCTTTCAAAAATCGTGTATAGACGACAAGCTAAAAACATATAGTTATGGACGCAAACCAATTCGCTTTACGCGCCATCATACGCGACAGGGCCGCCGTAAGCGGGCGTGCAAAGCGTGCACCGCACAAGGGCGGCACGCCCGGGGGGCGGCAAATCGAGCGACTCATACCTAATTCAAGTCATTGTACCCCTGGCCGGTCGACTCCTACGCAGAGGGCGTGCATAGGATACCAACTTGGGGCGCCTAGCGCGCTCCAAGGACTCCTTGGAGCGCGCGAGGCGTGCCCGTTGAGGAGATAAGAAAATATGTCATGGCATAGAAAAAAATCCGACCGAATGACGTTAAAACCGCCATCTATTGGCATCCGTTAAAACTAAGAATCTTAGTTTTAAAATAAATGTTTTATCTTAGTTAAGTTGTTTTTTTCCCCACCATAATGAGAAAACATTAATTATCCTTTTTTTGACAAAACTCAGAACATGAGAAAACATTAATTATCCTTTTTTTGACAAAACTCAGAGTAAGTAGTCGTAGGGCGGCATAATCGGTATTGCACGCGGGCGACGAAACAGCTAGCGGCGGGCCTGATACGCGATGGCTGTAAAATATATCGGGGAATTATTACTGACAAAGATAATTATTTTTACGGAACCCTCAGGGCACTTGACCGTTTTTTTTTTGGGTAATTTTACTGAGCTAGTTGTTGGAAAGCCACACAGCAAAATGTCGTCATTCATTTGTTTAAAAAATCAGGAAGGGGCAGTTTAATGACAAACAAAAATCCGCGGCATTAGCTTGATGTCCGGAATTATTTCGCATTTTCTGTTATTTTTCCAAAATTAATTATTTGCAGACAAATAGCAGTTTTATATAACCAGTAACGTTGTCGGCTAGTAAATCCTCGTAATTTACACTCCGGTTGTCAAAACATAATATTAAGCGGTTGTTATCGCACACTATCAGTTCATTAAAACTATTTAATGTGACAGATGTGATATACACTTGTTTATTTTATGTAAACACAATCGCATATGCTCTACCAATATTTTTATTGAATGTAAAGCCTATTTAACATTGCAACATATACAAAATATATTAACTTGGCATAATGTGTGTGCTCTATTATCGCTTTACGCGCCAGTAGTTAAAACTAGGTTAATTTTGCAAGAAATCGATTCAAAATGTAACTTCTTGAAAAGAGAAGATTCTGTTCTATAAAATGAAATCATTTTTAGAATGACTCCGGGCGCTAAAGCAAAATTCAATAATAATTTAATGTTTTTCAATTTATTATTTTCAATAATAAATAATATAAAGAAAAAATTAATAATTTCTATATTTCATATTACTCTAAGCTAGGCGCGAACCTGGGATCTTGTACACAATACATATACAGACCGTTGTATTTACCCACGCGGCCACGGCCTCTCGATGTGTGTCACCGCTTAGCAGGCTACTTATACAAATATACAATGTACATTATAATATACTATGTGCACTATACAATACCTACCTGCTGGTTACTAAGAGTAGATACAGATGGTGATCTTAAATGCAACCTATTGGTCCCATATTGTTAGACAGAGATAGAAAATAGCCAAGTTGATGAACATTTCAAAAGATGGCTCTTATGGCCACGGAATGCACTATGTTAGTGAGTTACTACCGCCCTGTGTTATTCGTTAAAAATTAAAAAAATTTCATTTTCCCAAGCTATTTTTAGTGTTCCGTACCAAAATAGGAATGAGAATCTCCTCCTTTTTTTAAAATCGGTTAAAAATGGAACACTTATGGCCTCACTTCGGTGTCTGTCCGTCTGTCTGTCACAAGCTCCCAGAGCCAAAAGGTACAAGCTAAAGACTCGAAATTTGGCATAGTTAAAGCTTGTTATGGCCCAAGGATTTGGTTTAGATACGGATAAAGAATTCGGATAATTACGAGTAATAATGGGAGGTCAAACAGGTTATGAAACAATGAGAAAAAATCAGCCCCACCGAGTGTGTCTGAAGGGTGTCTAATGAAAACTTATAGTGACCGATAGAAAACAGTATGAAATTTGACCGACTACCCGTTATGCAATTAAATTGAAATTTTGCACACGTGTATAAGTCCGGTGACAATAGGTGCGTTCCACTTGGCGACCATTGCGCCCACTACGCTCACGCCTTATGGCCGCGCTAATTACGTTTGGTCGTTGTAGGCGTTGCGATCGCCAAGTGGAACGCACCCAATGCAATATAGTATGTCTAATATCGCTCTAAATCCAAAATGGCGGACGTCCCAAGATGACGGCTCACCTTTTTCTTTACAACTCCCTTGACATGGGTATCAAATGAAAGGATTTCGTGAGTAGAATACGATAAGCTACGTGGTGTTACTCTAAATTCAAAATGGCTGACAACTAAAGATAGCGGCTTGCCTTTTTCTTCAGAATCCCTATAGGCTATTGGTTATGTCATATAGAAAGGAACTAAGACGTTCACGGGTTTTTATTAAGAATCGGTCAAAGGGTCATTTAAGAAGAAAAAACCGCAGAGTGCTATTAAATTAGACGGTGGAATTTGGAGATAGGGGTGAAAATGCACCCTTTTCAATTTTTTCAATATATCTCGCAAACGAAGCAAAATTTCGATATACTTTATATGAAAATTTTTGTAGAGAATTGAATTTCCCATCAAAATGGCATATTTAAAAAAATTTAAAACATTTTTTTATGCCAAAAATGTTGAAACAAAAAGAAAAAAAAGCCAAAATTTCGCTTTTTTGACTTTTTCTGCTTTTTTGTCTATAACTTTTTTTGGGTCAGAGATAGGTATAGGCATTACTTTGTAGAAAAAAAGTAGACAAAATTTCCTTTAAAATGCTGGGTCGAAAATTTTTTTGGGTTAAACATTGACCGAAATATGGCCACTCGAACATAGCTTTTTTTCGATTTTTATCCCTCTTCTACAGATATTGTTTTCATTCTCATTTTGTTGAAAAAATTATTATTACTCAATAAAAAAGGTATTTTAAGTTTATTGGTTGATTAGCCGTTAATTTTAAAGAAAATTTTGTCTATTTTTTGTATGGAAGTTCATTCATTTTTGAAGTTAGAAGCATGAAATTTTGCACAGGAGTTCCTTATATAACGTAGGTGAGCAATGATGTATTAATAAAATTCGAGCGAACGAGCGAAGCGAGTGAGTAATGTATTAATAATATTCAAGTGAACGAGCGAAGCGAGTGAGTTATTAATAATATTCAAGCGAACGGGCGAAGCGAGCGAGTAATGTATTAATAATATTCGAGCGAACGAGCAAAGTGAGTGAGTAATGTATTATTAATATTCGAGCGAACGAATGAAGCGAGTGAGTACTTAAGTGTATTAATAAAATTCGAGCGAATAAACAAATCAAATAATATTCGAGCGAACGCGCCAAGCGAGTGAGTAATGTATTAATAAAATTCGAGCGAATAAACACCACCAGCCTGGTTTCGCTTCCCAGGAGGAGAATTTCTCGCGTGGGAGATAATAAATCGTAATTCGAAATATACGTGGGCGAAGCCACGGGTAACGGCTAGTTAACCAATAAACTTAAAATACCTTTTTTATTGAGTAAAATATATTTTTTTCAACAAAATGAGAATGAAAACAATATCTGTATAAGAGGAATAAAAATCGAAAAAAAAGCTATGTTCGAGTGGCCATATTTCGGTCAATTTTTAACCCAAAAAAATTTTCGACCCAGCATTTTAAAGGAAATTTTGTCTACTTTTTTTTCTACAAAGCAATACCTATCTCTGACCCAAAAAAAGTTATAGGCAAAAAAACAAAAAGTCAAAAAATTGAAATTTTGGCTTTTTTATTTCTTTTTGTTTCAACATTTTTGGTATAAAAAAAATGTTTAAAATTTTTTTAAATAAGCCATTTCAATGGGAAATTCAATTCTCTACAAAAAGTTTCATACAAAGTATATCGAAATTTTGCTTCGTCTCCAATTTCCACTCCCCCTAATTTAATAGCACTCCGCGGCTTTTTCTTCTTCAATGACCCATTGACCGATTCCTGCATTAAAAACCCGTGAACGTCTTAGTTCCTTATTGCTCTGTATTTTTGAACATAATCAATAGCCTACTATGAGATGGGTATCAAATGAAAGGGTTTGACGAGTAGAATACGATAAGCTACGTGACGTCATTCTAAATTCAAAATGGCGGCTTACCTTTTTCTTCAGAACCCCCATGACATGGGTTTCAAATGAAAGGGTTTGAGAAGTAGAATACGATAAGCTTAGTACAGGATCCGAAGTAAGCTCGTCCTTCACTCATCTGCTTACCGGATGAAAAGTATTTTTTATCCAATCAAGTTGCGACGTTAAGAGAAATGAATGCGAATCCAGTATAGTAATAAATGTTATGTCATATTATAATAATTATTTAAATTATATAGGCACGCCAGTCAAAGAATTTTCGAGAAATAATTGTATCGGTCGTTTTAAACTTTTTCATTAAAAAGATTTTCTAGTTACAATCTCGCACTCTCCTGGTTAACTCGTTTTGTTTTTAATAAAAAAATAGGAATTTGATTATTAAAATTTTTCTCTTTAGTACTATTTCTGTCAATTACTACATACCTAGTTCTGCAATATATATATTACTCTCTTGTTGTAAACAGCGTTATAATAATCGTCTTTGTTTTATATTGATGGTTTTATTAAAAGATTTATTAAAATAATATATATTAAGTTAATTTTAAACATTTTAAATATTATTACATGATTCCTTCATCATGTCCAGTACAAGTCTATCTTTTTATTTTTATTAACAATCTCACTTGATAATTTGATATTAAATTATGTAATTCATCTCAAATTCACCAGCATAAACCGAAACATCGAGGGTAAAGATAGAAGGCCATATTGGTGGAACATCGAAATCGAAGAGCAGAGGAAACGATGTGTTGCGTTCAGGCGTGAACTTACTAGAACAAGGGGTAGAAGGATAAGCAACGCCGATGACACGGAGCTGGTTGAAAGTTATAAACTTGGTCGGCGGAAACTTCGGAAGTTAATTGATGAATCGAAGCGTCTACATTGGCAAACTTTGCGTGAGCAGCTTGAGAATGACATATGGGGTGATGCATATAAAATAGTTATGGGCAAAATCAACCAAATACCTTATAAACTCGACAGCGATAAGAGAAAAGAGATTGTGAGCCAACTTTTCCCAAGGAGAGTAACACACTGGACAGACCAAGAAGTTAGTAGCGAGGTAAGATTCTTCGATCTAGATGAGCTTCACGAAGTCGTGGGTGCGATGAAGAATGGAAAGACGCCCGGTCCCGACGGAATCCCGGTAAAAGCGGTGAAGAAGGCGATAAAAGTTGACCCAAACTGGATTATCGGAATATTGAACGATCACCTGAAGACCCAGGAGTTTCCCGCAGCATGGAAGGTATCCAGGTTGGTGTTTGTGCCTAAACCCAACAAGCCTCTAGATCAGCGGTTCCTAACCTTTTTCAGCCGCGGACCCCCAAGGAAATCAAGCATAATGCCAAGGACCCCTGAGTGAAAAAAAGGTGCAATTTTCGGACAATATTATATTTTAGTATTCCTTCATTAAATTAAAAAACAAAAAACAAGCGTAATAATTACGAGATGTTTGGCGTAGGTAATTTATTTATTTTTGTTAATGCTCTAAGTAAGATAGATGCGTATGGGACCGCGGACCACCAAACATATGCTCGCGGACCCCCAGGGGTCCGCGGACCACAGATTAGGAAACAATGCTCTAGATCATCCAGCGGCTTTTAGGCCCATTTGTTTACTTAACACCATAGGCAAAGTTTTTGAAGGCTTAATACGGCTCAGATTGGAGCGAGAACTTGAAAATGGGAACAGGTTGTCGGATAGGCAATTCGGCTTCAGAAAGGGGCGATCAACTATGCAGGCGGTAGATGTGGTACTAGAAAAAGCGGAGACTACTCTATGTAGATGGTGTGTACTCATTACTTTGGATGTTAAAAATGCATTCAACACCATATTGCATAGTGTGATAATAAGTAAACTGCAGAAGAAACGAATCTCAAATTATCTTATTAACATTATAGGTAGCTACCTCAAAAATCGAGTTTTGTTATTGGTAAAGGAGAGGCAGTTGATATAGTAACGGGTGTACCACAAGGTTCTGTTCTAGGCCCAACACTCTGGAACGTTAGCTATGATGACGTTCTTGAAACGGAGTTGCCAGGAGGGGCTGAATGCATCGGTTTTGAGGACGATCTGGTGGTCATAGTTACGGCGGATGACGAATCTGTATTATTATTTAGAGTCAATGAATCACTCAGACGAGTGGATGCCTGGATGAATGCAAATCATCTTGAGTTGACTCCTGAAAAAACAGAGGTGGTGATAATGAAGGGTACGAGGAAAAGAAAGAACATTCAATTTCAAATACGTGAGCAGACAGTAACCTCGACTAAAGCCATCAAATACCTCGGGATAATTATTGACGAAAGGAGGAGATTTGGCGAACATATAAAGAGGGTGTCAATAAAAGCTGACAAAACAACTGCGGCGCTGGCGTGCCTCATGCCTAATATTGGAGGGCCGCCTAGTTACAAAAGAGAAGTGCTGAGCGGTGTAGTTCACTCTGTTTTATTATATGGGGCTCCCGTCTGGAAAGTAGCACTACGCTTCCAAAAATACAGGGGAATACTGGAAAGAGCGCAGCGTAAGGCCCTGCTTAGGATAGCTAGTGCTTACCGTACAGTGTCAAACGCGGCCCTGCAGGTAGTAACCGGGATTGTGCCTATAGACCTCATGGTGGAGGAAAGGTACACCTTATATAAGGAAAGAAACGGTCATTGTGCGGTCTCAAAGGAAGTAACGAGAGACGATTCATTAGTTAAATGGCAAAAAAGATGGGAGGATTGGGAAAAAACGGGCCAGTGGGCTAAGAGGTTAATCCCGGACGTTATTAACTGGACTAAGTGTAGGCATAGAAAGATAAATTACTTCGTAACCCAGGTATTTACAGGCCACGGTTCATTTAGATCTTTCACCAAGAGAATCGGCAAAACAGAGGACGATTTATGCGTGTACTGTGGTGTTACTGACACGCCGGAGCACACGTTCTATGTTTGTGGACGGTGGGAAAAATACCGGAACCAAATGAATGGGAAACTCGGCTTTGCACTGGAAGTTGGAAACACGGTGGATACCATGGTCAAATGCGCTGACCATTGGAATATTATCAGCGGAGCAATGGAAGAAATAATGAGGTCAAAAGAGCTTGAGGAGAGGGAGATTCAAGTGAGATCTCAACAATTACCGTAATATCGTGTTCTCAGGTGACCTGGTATCCGCGATGTGTGTCGGTGACGACGATTCCGCGCTACTAGGGGACGAAAGGTAGGGGTTTTTAGTCGGTAAGAATCCGACACTACCCAGGCTGGGTGTCTTATGTAAGATTTTCCCCTACTGCAAAAAAAAAATTATGTAATTCAATACAACCTATTATAAAATGTACAACATCTTCCCTTTACAAAATTTAAATTTAACGCAAAGTGTAAAATTTTTTAACATTAAAATTTATACTGAAATACAAGACATATTTTTAAAATGTTAGCCTGTCAGGAGGTTTTGAAATCCGTCTTGATCTCGTCATATTCAAATTATCATTAATTCTTTGATTTTGATTATTTTCCAGGTTTTTAGTATTATTGTAGTTATTAGTATTACTGCTAATAACTTCATAATCATTTCTTCTGCTTTGAGGCACATTAAAAGATTTTCGCAAATGAAAGCTACTTGGATGTTTTATTCTATCATTTTCATCTTTTATAATAAATGATCGAGGAGCTTCAGTTTTCTGTATAACTATAGCAGGTTTCCAAATATTGTCTTCACGAAAAACTATATTATCACCAATATTAAAATTAACATTTCTATGACGAGTTCTTGTATCAAAATATTTCTTGTATTTCATTGTTTTTTGTTCAAGAGTTTGCTTAAAGTTATTGACAATTTTTGGTTCTAAAAGTTTATTGGCTATTGGTAATTTCGTACGAGTTCTCCTACTAAACAATAATTGACTCGGAGAATAATCAGTACCTGTTACCGGAGTATTTCTATATTCTAACATCATAAGTTCTTTACTTATTTTACTTTCCCTTGATTTTTTTAAAATATTTTTAGCGTATCCAACGGCTCTTTCTGCTTGTCCATTACTTCGTGGAAAACGCGGGCTAGACGTAATAATTTTAAAACCCCAATCTCTACTGAAAATTTTGAATTTAATTGAATTAAAAGGCATGTTGTCTGCATAGAGAATATCGGGAATGCCATGGATTGAAAATATTGTTACCAAAATTTGAATTATTGTTTCAGAATTTTTCGATCTTACTTTTATAAGCTCAATCCACTTTGAAAAGTAATCTACAAGAACTAAATAAGTTTCAGCGCTATATTCTAATAAATCACATGCTACTTTTTCAAAAGAAAGATTTGGTATATCTATTTGCAACATTGGTTCATTTATAGTATTATTTCTAAATTTTTCACAAATTCTACATCTGGCAATAATATTTTCTATATCAGCGTTTAAATTTGGTCAATAAAATAAAGATTTAGCTCTCGCTTTAGTTTTTACAATGCCAAAATTCGATTCATGTAAATTTTTTAGCATTTGTTCTCTTAATGAAAATGGAACAACAATTCGATCATTGAAATATACCAGACCTTCTTCTACAATGATATTATCTCTATTTTTAAAATAAAATCTGACATTTTCATTTACTTTTGATTTTGAGTTAGGCCAACCTATTTTATACATTCTTAAATTTCTTTTTAAAATTTCATCTTTTTCAGTTTCTCTCTGAAACTCAGTTTTTCTTTCATCAGACATATTGAATATTGATTGTGTGTACAACATCATTCAAACAACTATCAGTTTCATTTTTACATGCACTAGAACAAGCTCTGCTTATAGCATCTGCAATATACATTTTGTTACCGGATTTAAATTTCAAATTTATGTTATATTTCATTAATTTCAATTTTATACGTTGCAATCTGTTAGAAGGAATTTTATTAATTTCTTTCATCATTATATTTATTAACGGTTTATGAGCAGTAAAAATAATTATTCTTTTCGAATAAATATAATGATGAAAACGATTGCACGCAAACAAAATTGGTAGAAACTCTTTTTCTATTTGAGCGAAATTTATTTCTCTGTCTGACAGTGACTTTGATGCAAAACATACCGGTTTATTATCCTGCGATAACATACAACCAATGCCACTTTTTGAACTATCAGTTTCTATAATTATTTCTTTTGAAGCATCAAAATTTGACAATACCGGGGCATTTACAATTTTATTTTTTAATAAATTAAAGCATTTTGTATGTACTTCTGACCAAACAAATTCAACATTTTTCTTTAATAATTCTCTAAGCGGACTTGTAATTTCAGCTAAATTAGGAATGTAATTTCTCAAATAGTTAATGATTCCCATAAATCTTTGTACCCCTTTTTTGTCTCTAGGTAATTCATATTCCGTAATGGCTTTAATTCTATCAGGGTCAGGTTCTACTGTACCCTTTTTAAAAATTTGCCCTAAATATTTAATTTCATTTAATCTAAATTGAAACTTTTCACCGTTAAATTTAATATTTTTTTCACGAGCTCGATCTAATACCTGCTTTAAAATTCTGTCATGTTCTTCCTGTGTTTCCCCATAAATTAGCAAATCATCTATATATATGAACACGTTATTGATATCTCCAAAAATTTCTGTGTTATATCTTTGAAAAACCTCACTTGAAATTGATAATCCAAATGGTAGTCTTTTGAATGCATAAAAACCAAACATTGAACTAAAAGTACAATATTCTTGACTTTTTTGATCTAATTTAATCTGCCAGAAACTATTTCTTAAATCTAACACTGAGAAATAAGCCCCATTTTTTAAATTTGAAGTTAAATCACTTATAGTTGGAATAGCAAAAGGTTCTTTTTGAATACTATTATTGAAATCTTCAGGATCTAGACATGCTCTTAGCCCCCCAGTAGGTTTTTCTACAATTACAAGTTTATTAATCCAAGCAGCAGGATTTTCAACCTTTTTAATTATATCGCCTTAACATAATTGATCAAGCGTCTCTCTAAATTTGTTACGCAAATTTATTGGAATTCTGTTAGGTGGTTTAGCTGTTGGAGATACATTCTCTTTTAATTTAATGGAATATTCTCGTGGAAAACTACCAATGCCATTAAAAACATCTTTATAATTGCTTAAAATTTGAGCTTTACTAGTTAAATTTTGATTTCCTTCATAAATTTTATTCTTTTGCAATAATTCTAACTTAATACATGTGTTTAAACCTAAGATTGAATTTGAATTACCATTTGTTATTATAAAATTTTCAATATAAAATCCATGTTTTGTCTCTAATTTTAAATCGACTTATCCGCAAATTTTTACTTTAAACCCTCCGTATGCCTCTAAATTTGTATTACATTTTTTTAAGTTTAAAATATTATTGCTTTGTTCTTTTATTTTCTTAAACACATTAAAATTAATGAGATTAACATCAGAACCAGAGTCAAGTTTCCATTCAATAACAGAATTTTCAACTTTTATTTTTTTGTGTTCTATGAAACTCTCAAATATCAATTTTCAAAAGGATCGGATAATTTTTACTCAAAAGTACATACGGCCGCCATTTTGAAATCTGACATCATTTTATTTTTTGTGTCCTATGAAACTTTCAAATACCGATTTTCAAAAAAATCGGATAATTTTTACAAAAAAGTACATATGGCCGCCATTTTGAAATCTGACGTCATTTTATTTTTTTGTGACCTATGAAACTCTCAAATATCAATTTTCAAAAGGATCGAATAATTTTTACAAAAATGTACATACGGCCGCCATTTTGAAATCTGACGTCATTTTATTTTTTTGTGCCTTATGAAACTCTCAAATATCAATTTTCAAAAGGATCGGATAAAGTTTACAAAAAAGTACAAATTATGGCCGCCATTTTAAAATCTGACACCATTTTAATTTTTTGTGTCCTATAAAACTCTCAAATATCAATTTTCAAAAGAATCGGATGATTTTTTAAAAAAGTGCATATGGCCGCCATTTTAAAATCTGACGTAATTTTATTTTTTTGTGTCCTGTAAAACTCTCAAATATCAATTTTCAAAAGGATCGGATAATTTTGGCAAAAATGTATCTACATATGGCCGCCATTTTATAATATGACGTCATTTTATTTTTTTTGTGTCCTATGAAACTCTCAAATACCGATTTTCAAAAAGATCGGATCATTTTTTCAAAAAAGTACATATGGCCGCCATTTTGAAATCTGATGTCATTTTATTTTCTTGTGTTCTATGAAACTCTCAAATATCAATTTTCAAAAATATCGGATAATTCCAAGTCTTCATGGTTTCCGGGCTTGTAGGCCGTAGTCCGGTGGTATTTCTACTTGACATTCTCACAGATCACAGGTCACACTGACCTGTGAGCCGCCAAGGAGGACACTTCGACCGCTGCCACATCGCCTTTGAGAATGTCTACCGCAGTTGTAGACGAAACGTCAGGTAGAAATACCACCGGACCACGGTTTACAAGCCCGGAAACCATGAAGACTTGGAACAATGCCGGCCGTGAAAGCTTGCACACTTGGATCGGATAATTTTTACAAAGGAGTACTACATATTTCCGCCATTTTGAAATCTGACGCCATTTTATTTTTTGTGTCCTATAAAACTCTCAAATACGAATTTTCAAAAAAATCGGACAATTTTTTCAAAAAGTACATAATTTGGCCGCCATTTTGAAATCTAACACCATTTTATTTTTTTGTGTCCTATAAAACTCTCAAATATTAATTTTCAAAAGGATCGGATAATTTTTACAAAAGTGACATTACACATGTGTGTGAAGTTAGCTCCGCCATTTTTTTTTTAGAAAAAAAATGTTGTGCTGCAATGTGCCCAAGATGTGCTATTATGTGCCGTAAAGGAAAAAAATTAATCTCAAAAATTACGATTTTTATAATCAACATCATTTTTTGGCGTGAAGTTAGTTCCGCCATTTTTTTTTTTTTTAAAGGAAGGGTGTGCTGTAATGTGCCCAGGATGTGCTATTATGTGCCGTAAAGGAAAAAAAATAATCTGAAAAATTTCGTTTTTTTGAGTCAAAAATTTTTTTTTTAAAAAGTCAGTCCTGCCTTTTTAATTGTGCTATAATGTGCCCGATGTGTGCTACGATGTGCCGAAATAAAAAAAAATTTCTTTAAAAATGTAATTTTTATAAGCAAAAATATATTTTTGGCGTGAAGTTAGCTGCGCCATTTTTTTTTTTAAAGGAAGGGTGTGCTGTAATGTGCCCAGGATGTGCTATTATGTGCCGTAAAGGAAAAAAATAATCTCAAAAATTTCGATTTTTTTGGTCCAAAAAATGTTTTTTTCAAAAAGTCAGTCCTGCCTTTTTAATTGTGCTATAATGTGCCCGATGTGTGCTTGGAGCTTTGGTTCGTTCGAGATTATTTTTTGGTTAGGGTGGATTTAGCGTCGTTCCAGGCGGAGTGTTTCCAGCAATTGAATATCACCAAGATTTGTTACTTAAAAGATGACCCCGTATTAAATAATGAACTGGGGGATAGCGTTATTTATCTATTAAAATTGCGTTTTAACAAATAATACTTACGCAAATCAGTGGCGTCGAATAATGTTTTGTTGTCAACAATAAATTTCGATAACAAAAACAATTTACTTGAAGTTATTTGCGTCCTGCTTTTAACTAAAATTCCCGGCTATACTTACGCATATCAGTGGCGTCGAATATTGCTTTGTTGTCAACGATAAATTTCGATAACAAAAGCAATTTACTTGAAGTTATTTGCGTCCTGTTTTTAGCTAATATTCCCTGCAATACTTACTCAAATCAGTGGCGTCGAATCTTGTTTTGTTGTCAACAATAAATTTCGATAACAAAAACAATTTACTTGAAGTTATTTGCGTCCTGCTTTTAACTAAAATTCCCTGCAATACTTACGCATATCAGTGGCGTCGAATATTGTTTTGTTGTCACGATAAATTTCGATAACAAAAGCAATTTACTTGAAGTTATTTGCGTCCTGTTTTTAGCTAATATTCCCTGCAATACTTACTCACATCAGTGGCGTCGTATATTATTTTGTGGTCAACAACTCATCGATATAACCAAGCCAATCAATTTGAGTTACTTAGTGGCGTACAGTGTTTAATATTATTCCGATATTTTACTAGAACAAAGTTACCTAAAGAACAGCTTATCATAAATTAACTGATCTGAGGATTGATAATTTCTGGCTGCTGATTTTATTCCGCTATCTCTATTCTTAAGTTCGAATAAAATTGTATTCTGTCCATTTCAGCCCTGTTTTCGTTTTTTAATGTGTTTGTGAATTTGTGTCAAAATGAAGTTTACCGCTTGCTGATGATCGGTAAAATTTGATAAGTAGGTTTGCTGGTGTAATGAGCTAAACTCTTATTATGCCGCAGGTGAATACTGAAGCCGAGATAATTATTTTTAGTATCGATTATCCCTACCGAATACCGAATATTAGTGGTTACCGAATTATCGCATAATTATTTGTTATTGAATATTTTTTAGGATTAGCGCTTTCAGTGATTTCACGGTGCCGAGCGGTTTTTCGTATTTATGTGTTGGATGATAGTTACTGCATGTCGATTAGTTTTAGTCAAATTTTCACGAGTGCCTGGCTGGTGACTGGTCAGAGTCTCTCAGCGTCGACAACTGAGTGGGACTGCTCTTGGGCATAAGTCGTGGCGCCCTAACAATTTCAGTCGGTAGCCCTTGAGTTTCAACCCTATACCTTGATTACGCCTGGGAAGCGCTTCGTGAAGTTTTGAAATTTTAGTAGTTACGATTTTTAGTTGTGGTGTTTTTGGGCAACATTTGGGATCCCGTGTTATTAAGATTGTTTCCTTTATTGGATTGTTCGGATCTACTTTTCATTGTGTTGTGTCCTATATGTCGAGTGGAAGGTGGTGGGTTTTTTTAGTGGTTGGAAGGTCGGATTTTTAAGCCCAGTTCAGGGCATTTTTCATTTTTTGCACTCAATTTGAATCACGCAGTGAGTTGGATTTTTTATACTTGTGAATCACATATTATCAATGTTCCCAGACCCAGCGCCGCAATAAGAGCAGCCGTGGCCAAATAAAATATAATTGACCCAGGTTAGATTCAACCCCTAGGGCATTATAATATATATATATATAGTGATATTGCGTATCACTTTAATTATTATTGCATACTCTTATAACTATTTATTTATTGGCAATCTGATCTAGCAGTATTTGGGAGCGGCTTTGTTTATGTAATTGACTCCTATAAAAATAGCATGCTGTGTTCACGTTTTATTTTCTGATTGTTAAAATGCAAAATTTGCTTCTCAACGGGAAAAAATAGAATAATTATTATTAATTTTTCACTTAGAGTCGTAAGTCGTAATTTTAAGTGCTCGGTTTTTTCATTTTTCTAATTTTCTTTTAAGCCATTTCTAAATGGTCATTTTGTGTTAATAATTATTATTATTTTTCACTCATAGTTTTAAGTCGTATTTTAAGTAACCGGTCTTTTAATTTTCTATATTTCTTTTCAAGCCAATTTCCTTATTGGCTCATTACATTACTAATACATAATATTAATTTAACTTCCATGGCGCTACTCCGTCTTTAATTTAAAATGTTCAGATTTTCTTTCATAAAATCTTTCATCCCATTTCTATATGGATTTTACTTGGTAATAAATCGTAATTTAAGTTGTTTCGTACTTCTGGGTACAGTCTGGTAAAGTATGTATTTTAATTAATTAACCATTCCATTGTTAGCCACAAGGCAAGTATTACAAGTATTTCATTCGATTTATAATTTAATTTTCCAATAACATTATCTTGTTAACTTAGCTTATAATGAGCGAGTTCACCTAATAATTTTCTATTTTATTAAACTAAATATTAAAAACCATATTTGTTTCCTTTCTAAGGAAGGCACTTGTCTTTAGTCAGACGCGCTGAGAGAATTTCTGGGATGTTTGTAATTAAAACACACTAGGGCCCGCTTAACATCATTCTCCCGGTGCGGTCATTCAGAACCAAGTATTTTCCCGTTTTCCCCTTCCGTTTCCTATCCACAGGTGAGACGCCAATTTACGTCACGACAAGTTCCACTGCAGAAAAAGGATAATATTATAAATGGTAGCAGAGCGTAGTTGGCGAGTCTTGAGTTCCTGTTCTCCTTCGTTTTCCGCCATGCCGAGAAGAAGATCTCTCTGTTCCCGAGCTTCTCCGCATGCGCCGACTTCACCAGCTCTCCAGATCCTCGCATCGCCTGTGTCTGTGCCAGTGATTAGTGCTCCTTCGGAAAAATCGCCCGGTGAGTCACTCTCATTTACTGTGCAGGATCAGAGCCAAAATAACTTTCTTTATTCAGAAATATGACTTCCTTGCGAAAGTACCTAGAATTATAATGTTTAATTAAGTTAATTATAAGTTTTCCGTGCCCTGCAGTTGGGGGCGTTCCTAACAAGAATACCAACGCAGTGAGTCCCTGCTTTTCGTAAGAGGCGAATAAATGTTGGACAATAGTTTTAAGTAGTTTTCCGTGCCCTGCAGTTGGGGGCGTCCTTACAAGAATACCACCGCAGTGAGTCCCTGCTTTTCGTAAGAGGCGAATAAATGTTGGACAATAGTTTTAAGTAGTTTTCCGTGCCCTGCAGTGGGGGGCGTTCCTAACAAGAATACCACCGCAGTGAGTCCCTGCTTTTCGTAAGAGGCGAATAAATGTTGGACATTAGTTTTAAGTAGGTTTTCTGTGCAATAAAATATGTGGACAATGGTCTTATGACCCCTTTTCTAGTCTTCCTAGACATACGACCGGCTATGACATTATTCTTTATTATAAAAGAAAATAAAAATGGATTTGACATTATTTTAGTTTCAAGTTTGTCTATTCCTATAGATATTTTGATCTGTATTCCTGATAACTATAAGTCAGCGATACATTAATGTAAAACAAAAGCAAACCTGTTATTGATTGTCCAAGTGGTCAATTTTAATTTAATTTTTCCAAACGGTGTTTGTGTTTTTCAAATAGTCTGCAATTTTTGTGGCAGTGTCCGTTGTAATTTGTCGGCTTCTCTCGGTCAATTCCAGTTGGCTATCTTCTCCGTCGGGAATTACTCCAGTGTCATTCAACACATTAGTTCGACATTTGTTTACCGCACTTGTGTGGAAAGTTCTACAATCAAGATTTCGAATATTTTATTATTCGTCACAAAACAATTTCAATCAATCTTAAGAAAAGTAAAGACAACGAATTTCTTTATTTATCAATAATTATTACCTATGCGAAAAGTCAAGATTTCGAATTTTGTTTCGAACTAACATTTTCCTTTCAAGCAAGTCATATGTTCCTCAAGAATTTGTTGGTCATTTGCGGCGAGTCGTCTTGGTGAAGAATGCCAGCTCGACTGTATTGTTGTAATTAGATCAGATGTTATTATTTTCTCTCATCTTTATCTTATTTTCTCTCATTTCCTTATGAGTTTTCATTCCGTTTCGGTTCAATGACGGATCTGTACCTTCTGTACTTTTTGAATTATTTTCTTAAATAATTACATTTTTGGTATCTTCCTGAAGTACAAATTCTTCTGAAGATAATACTGGGTCATTATTATGGGGTAATGACACGTCTCCTGTGAATTATGAAGAATTTTGAATTATGACAATCAGAAGTATAAAATGGTCTTCTGTACCGCAAACTTAAATATAATATTTGGATTCACTCAAGTTATTTATTTATGATCGGATCATTCCCGAATTATGATCGATTTCTTCGAGATGTCTACCAGAAGTTATTGTGGTCTCAAGTTTTCGAAGTTGTAAAGTGCTACGGTTACGTTTACCAAAACATTTTTTAACCTAACCTACATTTAAAGTTTACCTTCGAGTCATAGTTAATTTACGATTCCAATCAGTGTCAAACTTCAAGATACTGTGTCCGGAAGAATTTATCTTGCTCACGTTGAACATTTAAAAATAGTTTAAGTTAATTTTAAAACATTTGTGACATAAACTCTAACAAAGAAATTTTGTAAACAAACAAAATGACAATTGACTTTGTTTCAAAGCAGTGTTAACTTCAAGTTCCAGTGTCGGGAAAAACTTTTCAAGTTTGTCGAACACTTTAATAAAGTAAATAAAAATATAAGTTTAATTTAATTTCGAACTTTATATTCAAAGTGAAATAAACATTAAAATAATTTTAAACAATAAACAATGTTATTTGACAATACTTAAACCAGTGGTTTCTAACATTGAATTTAGTTATGCAGTGATGGTGTTCTTTCAAACATCTATCTTCCTTGTAAACAAGAGGTACTCAATTTTCTGTCTTTATAACAATTCCTATTGTGTCTCTTTCTTTCTATTTTGAACATTTCTTGAACTCTGCGATCCGGCGTGGCTATCTCCTCCGACATTTTCGTATGTTATCTCTTTAGTCACATTCCGTCAGCTGTTGTTTTGGGATTTGTTTATTATGGTTTTACCCAACAATTAGGTAATTAGTAGAATGAAAATAGTACAACACTAAATTTGCTTCCAGAACAAGATATAAAAACTCTTTCTTTAATAAAAAGAGATGGACGACATGTTTCGAGAGCTTAAGCTCTCGAAACATGTCGTCCATCTCTTTTTATTAAATAAAGAGTTTTTATATCTTGTTCTGGAAGCAAATTTAGTGTTGTACTATTTTCATTCTACTAAGTATTGAACAAGAAGCAAAAAACGAAGTCTCACTATACACAATTAGGTAATTGTTTTAGGTGGTACTTTCACAAGGTTAAATTGTTTGCTTATTTGTTTTAATTCGCATTTTGCGATAGTCAAAGTATAAATATCTTTGCTCGTGAAAACTTTATTGTTATCAACAATTTTTATTTGTTGTAGCGCCTCCAACTACTCATAGTGGGGGTGAATGTGATATTGCGTATCACTTGTAATTATTATTGCATACTCTTATAACTATTTATTTATTGGCATTCTGATCTAGCAGTATTTGGGAGCGGCATGTTTATGTAATTGACTCCTATAAAAATAGCATGCTGTGTTCACGTTTTATTTTCTGATTGTTAAAATGCAAAATTTGCTTATCAACGGGAAAAAATAGAATAATTATTATTAATTTTTCACTTAGAGTCGTAAGTCGTAATTTTAAGTGCTCGGTTTTTTCATTTTTCTAATTTTCTTTTAAGCCATTTCTAAATGGTCATTTTGTGTTAATAATTATTATTATTTTTCACTCATAGTTTTAAGTCGTATTTTAAGTAACCGGTCTTTTAATTTTCTATGTTTCTTTTTCAAGCCAATTTCCTTATTGGCTCATTACATTACTAATACATAATATTAATTTAACTTCCACGGCGCTACTCCGTCTTTAATTTAAAATGTTCAGATTTTCTTTCATAAAATCTTTCATCCCATTTCTATATGGATTTTACTTGGTAATAAATCGTAATTTAAGTTGTTTCGTACTTTTGGGTACAGTCTGGTCAAGTATGTATTTTAATTAATTAACCATTCCATTGTTAGCCACAAGGCAAGTATTACAAATATTTCATTCGATTTATAATTTAATTTTCCAATAACATTATCTTGTTAACTTAACTTATAATGAGCGAATTCACCTAATAATTTTCTATTATATTAAACTAATTATTAAAAACCATATTTGTTTCCTTTCTTAGGAAGACACTTGTCTTTAGTCAGACGCGCTGAGAGAATTTCTGGGATGTTTGTAATTAAAACACACTAGGGCCCGCTTAACATCATTCTCCCGGTGCGGTCTTTCAGAACCAAGTGTTTTCCCGTTTTCCCTTCCGTTTCCTATCCACAGGTGAGACGCCAATTTACGTCACGACAAGTTCCACTGCAGAAAAAGGACAATATTATAATATATATTATAGCAATCGCCCCACGTTTGGACGCGAATTTATAGCAATGACTTTTGCTCCTAAAGACCCGAATTTAATCGGTTGCGCGGCTAGCTACCGACGGCGCGGGGTCATGGGTCGGAGAACAAAAATTATTATCTAGCGATACGATCGCTCTTTCCCCTATTCATAAAAAAGAGGATCCAGCTAATATGGCAAATTACCGACCAATTACATTAACTTCTGGTTTTTCAAAAATTTTTGAATATGCGTATTTAAAACGCCTCGAATCTTTCCTAAATGTTTGTAAAACTTTGTCTGACAACCAACATGGTTTCCGTTCAAGTTACTCCACCATGACAGCTGTAAATTCATTCTATAATAAAATTATTTATCATTTAGAAAATGGTGAATGTCCAGCCGGTATCTTCTGTGATCTCAGTCGGGCATTCCACTGCGTTAATCATAATAAATTGTTATTGAAAGCAGAGAGATATGGTATTAAAGGTAATGCTCTGGACTGGTTACAGTCTTTTTTAATTGGTCGTCAACAATTTGTATCCATTAAAAAACTTTGTAATAATACTATTTATACTAGCAGATCAAATTGCCTAGATATTGATATAAAAGTACCACAGGGATCTGTTTTGGGACCTGTGTTATTCCTATTATATATTAATGATTTGGAAATTTATCTCAATACTGAGTTATCGTGCACTTTGTATGCTGATGACACATCGATTATTCTTAGTGACAAAGATTCCTCTTTGCTTACCACCAAATGTAATCTTAATTTGAACAAATTAGTTGAATGGTTCAACAACAATTCTCTATACTTAATTAAATCTAAGACACATTACATTAGATTCCATAATTATCAAAATACGAACTTAATGGATTTAAACATTCAATGTAACGGTGATCCTCTAGAAAGAGTTAACTTTACCAAATTTCTGGGTTTATATTTGGATGACCATCTAAATTGGAAAGAACATTGTACTCGGCTATCTTCCAAACTTAATTCCATCTGTTATCTTATTAGATACATAAAAAATGTTCTAACGGACATTCAACTAATCAATTTCTACAATTCTCAAGTTGTTTCTAGATTAAGATATGGTATCTGCTTCTGGGGAAACTCAGTTTTATCTAATGACGTCTTTATTTCTCAGAAAAGAATAATTCGTGCCATGGTTGGTATTTCTTCTAATGTATCTTGTCGCCATTCTTTCAATAGTCTTAAACTTATGACTCTTTGTCAAATTTTCGTTTACGAAATTTCTTTGTTTGTTTTTAAAAACTTTAACCAGTTTGTCACGAATGGTGATTACCATTCTTATAATACGCGTTTTGGAAATGATCTGAGTTCCTCCTTTAACAAACTTGAGGTTAGTAAAAATTCTCCTTTAAACATAGGTGTAAAAATCTTTAATAATCTTCCAAATCACATTAAGAATTGTAAGAATCTAAATATTTTCTCTCGTTTTTTAAAAGCGTTTCTTCTGGGGAACACATTTTATAATTTGTCCGATTTTTTTTAATTTGTAATTTCGATTGTTCTATTGTATCTGTATGACGTTTTCTAAATGAGTTTTCTCTTCGAATGAAATAAAGAGTTTATTATTATTATTATTATCTTGTTTTTAGGAAAGCAGCCCTAAAATTTAAGTACAGGAAAAGCCCTTAATGGGCAATAAAAAACCCAACCACCTACCACTCGACACTTAGGACAACACAAAATGTGAACGCACACAATAAATCGTGCGTCACAATAATTCAATTTAAATTTGAAGTCACCTCTACACTCAGTATCACCTAACCAGAGACGGACCTCGTTGGAAGATTACTTAGTGGGCCAGATACCGACCGAGAGATCAAAGGGCGCCAGAACTTATAGGGCCACACTGCGTAAGTCTCAGGTCGTCCAAGCTGAGACGCGAGAGTGGTCACAGTTAAGGATAATTCGAAAAGGATAACCACGTTGGCCAAAAGAGATCCGAAAAATATTCCGGAACAGAGTCCAGAACCACAATCACAGTTATATTAAATCCCAGGCCTAACGCTGTTACTTTCTTAGCAAGATAAACAGAAAAAATCAGAGGTGATTTCGATGGCCAAAACCACACGATAACTTAACCTAAACTACCAACAAAACACAGATTACCAACACAATATCGGGACACACAGTATTCGAGATACCAAAAAATAAAAAGGCGGCCCTGTAATCACAGATCCTACGGAACTTCCAACAATCGAGACAAAAATCCTAATTCAATAGGCCTCGAAGCCTCATAAGAACCTACTTAATCAATTCGTAATAAGATTCAAAATATTCTGGAAAATTCCCAATGTAGTGCAAGAAATCCTACAGGAATACAATCGACGCACTATTATTCATGTTAATTCTGACGTAACTATCTAAATTGACCTAGTACTATGCAGAGTGGTCGACATTCAAAAATGTAAAATGTTCATAAAATATTAGATTTGATCCTTTAATATTTTCGGGATATATTGTAGTACCATATCTATCCCACTGGGATAGACACTTGATAATATTCGGGGATACTTTATGCGTTGTCACTTATGATAGCGAATATTAAAAATTTCGGGATCATTGCAAAATCTTCAAAATTTCTGGAATAAAATAAATTATTCCCGTATTCCAGAATCAACACAACCACACGGAAATCCAAAAGCAGGAGCCTATAATCCCTAAACGAGGAGAAGCGCTTGG
Source organism: Mongoloraphidia duomilia (assembly GCA_039654895.1). NCBI lineage: Eukaryota > Metazoa > Arthropoda > Insecta > Raphidioptera > Raphidiidae > Mongoloraphidia > Mongoloraphidia duomilia. Next base: position 22,716,905 of record CM077521.1, on the reverse strand, counting down.
CCTCTTTATGGTTATTGTTTGCACGGTAAGCTAACTAAATCGAATAACAATAATCCAACAATGGAAATACGGAAAATAAATCAATTTTCGGGAATTAGGAAAACTAGGAAGGTCGACCAATACAGGAATCGAAGCAGAAAACAACGCCGAATCCAAAATCCAAGACTAAAACAATACAGCTTCAAAACGAAAAGTACAAATCAAAATCCAAAATCCCAAAAATAAAAAGTATTTTTATCGCTAGAATATTCAATCATTAATTTTGATTGTTTCACAGCTCGATATTTATCACGCGGCCGCCGTATCTCGTCTATCGACATGCCAACGCTTACCAAAGTATTCCGTATTTTTCCTCAGCGTTCTCCCTTACACACACAATAAAAATAGTACGTATCGTCTTGCACTCATAGACATCATATGTCCCAGTCGTGTTCATTTATGTTCTAGTTTGCCTGGTTCGTTTTCAGACGCTCGCTAATCAGCCCTGACGTCATCATATCAATACAGTGGTGTCCCACTTTCCTCTCGAATTCATGATAAAACATAAAATGCATTGAAGTTAAAATTATACCGCTATATACTAGATGTGCTAAAGGGCTAATTGCCCCCCTAATTACGACTAAAATTAGCCCCCTATAATATACATACATATATATATATATAAACATTTTCAAAAATGGTGCCAAATTGTTCAGGAGGCTATGAAACGTCGAGAAATTTTGGTCCGACCCCTAGGTCCCGCCATCCGACCGACGCCAATAGTGTATGTGCCATATGGCAAATACACTAAAAGCTCGGGTCGCAGTGCCAAACCATGCCGACAATATAGTGTATTTGCTAATAGAGGCCTTGTGGCTTTATTATGTGAACTTAAGTTTGTTTTTGGACAAAATAAATAATTTAGCCCCTTAATACATCCCTTAAAATAATATTATTTTTCTTAATTTCAATATTATTATCAATGCAGCATCTGTACCAAATTAAATACACCCGTCAGCAAATAAATTCACTATCCGCGAACTAGTGTTTTCATAAAATTTGTAAGTCCGGTCCTGTTGTGCCGATTTTGTTAAAATTTTAGCAACACATTTTAATCTCTACCAAAGGGTGAAAATCCAATTTTGAAACAATTCTGAGATTTTTTTCGGTATTTTTGGGCCCAAAAACTTTTTTCAACCCCCAAAAACAACCCTTAAAATGGTCCGATCGGGCCCATTTTAAATAGGCTTTGTGCGGTGATGGGTTTCAATGTGTGTACCAAATGTCGTTTAAATCGATTAAGTCTGTCGAGAGTTATCGTGTACACACATATATACAGTGTGTCCACAGAATCATCCTCAACATGGGGATCTCCGTTGTTATGGAAGATAGAGGTTTGGTTAAATGAGACAAAATGTGCAAAATCTCCAGTACTACTACCCTGCGTAGTCAAACTTTCTATATTTTGCTTGGTTCGCGACCGATAGTTGAAAAACGAGATTTACCCATTTTCGTTTTTTGTTTATAACTCGCTTATTAAGTAAGTTAGAAAAAAAATATTTTCACTTTCTTAAGGCCCTTTTTTATGAAGATTTCAAATCTCTTTTCATATTTTTATTTACTTTTATAGTTTTAGAGATACTTGTATTAACTTTGTTTTTTTAAATACACGTCAAAGATGGCCATGACACCATTCGAAAGAGATTTTTTTTCTTTTTAATTTGATATGAGGGTTGATGAATTTATTTTCAAAAATAACAGAGTTATACGTAAAACACTGATTTTTAATAGTAGGCTATGCTAAATTAATTGATAAAACAACAGAAGGCTTAGCAAACAGTTGAAATTCGCGTTGGCTTAGTACACGGCTGTTTTGTTTTAGCTGTCACAGTGTAGTTTGTTGCTAGTTTGTCAGTTTACTAAGTGATTTATTAAATTTACTTTTGTTATCATGGAACCATTTTGTAACAATGAAAAATTTGATATGTTATCTTGTTACATTCTATGTCACAAAAATTCGACCAGAGCTGCAGAAATGTACTTCGATCAGTATCCAGAACGAAGACTACCTCATTCGTCTATTTACAGAAACTTACGAGTAAATTTAATAAACTATGGATCATTTAAAAAGCCGTTTACTAAGTCAACGCGAATAAGTGAAGAAGACAAAACTACTGTTTTACGATCAATTGTTGAAAATCGCTTATTTTTCATTGTTACAAAATGGTTCCATGATAACAAAAGTAAATTTAATAAATCACTTAGTAAACTGACAAACTAGCAACAAACTACTCTTTGACAGCTAAAACTAAACAGCCGTGTACTAAGCCAACGCGAATTTCAACTGTTTGCTAAGCCTTCTGTTGTTTTATCAATTAATTTAGCATAGCCTACTATTAAAAATCAGTGTTTTACGTATAACTCTGTTAGTTTTGAAAATAAATCCATCAACTCTCATATCAAATTAAAGAGAAAAAGAATATCTTTCGAATGGTGTCATAGCCATCTTTGACGTGTATTTAAAAAAACAAAGTTAATACTAGTATCTCTAAAACTATAAAAGTAAATAAAAATATGAAAAGAGATTTGAAATCTTCATAAAAAAGGGCCTTAAGAAAGTGAAAATATTTTTTTTCTAACTTATTTAATAAGCGAGTTATAAACAAAAAACAAATATATCTCGTTTTTCAACTGTCGGTCGCGAACCAAGCAAAATATGGAAAGTTTGACTACGCAGGGTAGTAGTACTGGAGATTCTGCACATTTTGTCTCATTTAACCAAACCTCTATCTCCCATAACAACGGAGATCCCCATGTTGAGGATGAGTCTGTGGACACACTGTATATAAATATAATATATACCTATACATAAAAATTTTCAAAAATGATGGCAAACTGTTCAGGGGGGTATGAAACGTCGAGAAATTTTGGTTCGACCCCTAGGTCCCACCATCCGACCGACGCCAATAGTGTATGTGCCACATGTGGCAAATACACTAATAATTAGTATTACACACATAAGTGGAAATATTTCACTAACGGTTCGTTTGCGGACCTGTGTTTATTAAAATTTTTCGACTTATTTTGGGTTATACTATATGCCCCTGAAATATTTTACCCTTTTTTTTCAACACCCTGTATAGTGAGGTGGCTTAGTGAAATTATCGATACCTGGCGGATAAAAGCACCAAATTTGGTATGATGGTACCTTAGGCCTTAGGGTATACTTATAAATGTTAGCCTAGGAACGCTATCGGTTTTCTAAAATACAATGTTTGGCGGCCGAAAAACCACGAAATTTTACCACCTTTTTTGGTTTTTTAGAAATATCTCAGAAACGGTCGACTTAAGCAATTATTCCACTATATAATGTTTTAAAGAGGATTACATTTCCTACAATTTTCATTCCCATAATTTTTTTGTGGTACTAATGGTAAGCGCGCTACAGCTTCTTGAAAATCACGCACTGTTTGTAACCATGGTAGCCAGTGGTTTAAATGTAATGTCCTTTTCAAAAGCTTTATTTATTGTGTTCTTCATCGAATTTTAAATTGAAAATACATATGTTCATAAAGCAAGGAACGCCCTAAATCGTGCTTTTTGTCCCATATCGATATCAATGTTGAAATCATCACAGAGTTTTACGTGTTTTTTTAACACACGTTAAGAGTACCTTCCATACCGAATTAAAAAATCCGTCCAAGAATCTATAAGAAATTGAATGCCCTAAGGCCTAAACGATGCTTTTTGTCCTATCCCGATATCTACCTTAAAAAATGTTCAAACTATAAGCATTTAAGTTCATTTAAAAATCAGTTTTTGGAGTTTACTCCTTAAGAATCGATTTTCATATAAGGCCCCCGGTATGGAAATTTTATGAGGTGTAAAATTTATACAAGCGTTGACTAAAAAGCGTTACGTTTTTCTGCGCAACGTACCTTGCGCACCTTTCACTTGTATACAGCCGACGTGTACAGGGTATGCTGCGCGATAGCTGACACTTAAGTAGTAAACTCCAGTCGTGTGTCGGAGCTGACACACACACTTTTTTTTTCTTCTATTTGGCAATTTTTCATTCATTTCGCTTGGACTTGCTTATAATTTAAAAATGTCTGAAGTTATCGAGATGAGACAAAAAACATCGTTTTGGGCATTAAATGTCCCTTAGATTCCTAGACTTTTTTTATTCCGTATGGAAGGTACTCGAAACGTGTGTTAAAAAAACACGTAAAACTCTGTGATGATTTCAACTTTGACTGCCCATAGCTTCTCAATTTTTAAAGATATCGATATAGGACAAAAAGCACGATTTAAGGCATTTCTTGCTTTATGAACATATGTATTTTCAATTTAAACTTCGATGAAAAATCCCCCCCAGGGGGAACATTCGAATGTCGTTGTTGAGTTATCGCAATTGCATTCCAATGTTCTCTGGGAATTAGCGTTTCCAGGTGCCCGAGCACGCACCAGTCGGTTTGAGTATGCCGGCTGGGTGATTCATTTAGGGACTATTGTGAAGTAAGGACAGTCGCAACTTTTTTCTTCTTCCGTTCTTTCTTCTTTTTGTTGTTGTTAGCGGCATTGTCCCTCCGTTATGAGTACACTTTTGTTGCTGTCCTTTGTTTGTAGTAGTCCCTATTAGTACACCTGCGTGTTTGCCGTGCGCGGTGACGCGTAAGGAGGAAACGAGGATCCTGGCAGTTGAGGTTCGCCTTCGTGCACAAACACACTGCTTTGGCCTCCGATTCGCTGTAAACGGGCGGCTAGACCTAACCCAGTCTAGTCAATTGGCTAACGTCGCGAATATTTAGTATCCCGGCGGGTTGAGCCAGTGTTTTTGGGTGGAGTGGCGCCGTCTCTGGAGCTGACTATATCACCGTGTAGCCCTGGCGCTCTGTACCGGTTTGCGGTCATCATCCCCTTGTTGGAATCTGTGGTGGGTGGGGAGCACGACTGATGAATATAATATAATTATTATGGCAAATTTTCCCCCTTTAACCACAGAAAATGTGTAAGAAATGTGATTCTCTTTAAAACATTACATATTGGAAGAATTGCTTAAGTCGACCGTTTCTGAGATATTTCGAAAAAGTGAAAAGGGTGGTAAAATTTCGTGGTTTTTCGGCCGCCAAAAGTTGTTTTTTAGAAACCTTAGAGGGCTCCTAGGCTTACATTTATTTTATTTTTTTTTTTAAATGAGGGGTAAAAATTCATTTAGGGACACCCGCATTTGCGGATAGTGTGGGACTCGGCCGCAGCAATACCCACTAAAAAAGCCCCTCCTCTTCGTCCTGCCAGCCTGAGACCGCTTACGCATTACTTCGGGCTGGCAGGGGTCTCTTAATTAACATCTTCATTCGCCTTCTGTCTGAGAATGAACGTGAGCATTAGCTCCACCGCTCTCCAGCCCTTCTCATCCTTCAGCATTCTCGGCACGATGGTATCCGCAGTCAGCCATCCAACCTGGGCAAAGCAAACAGTACGCTCCTTCACCCACTGACTGCAATTGAACACAGTGTGCTCCGGCGTGTCCTCTTCACCGCAATATGCGCAACATGACGTATCGCTACAATGTTTTCGGTGAAGGTAAGCCCTGAATTTTCCGTGCCCAGATAGGAACTGCGTCACAAAGAAATTCACCTCTCCGTGCTGCCGCTTCAGCCACTCCATTACATTCGGAATCAACCGTTTTGTCCAGACCCCCACTGTTGCGTTCTGTCAGCGGTCCTGCCATGCCTCCATTAGTTCCCTCACAGGATTGTACATCTCTCCTTTGCAAGCAACGATATAGGTGGGGTGCCGGCGATAACGAAAACCGCCTCAGCAGACACCGTTCTATATGCGTTGCAGATGCGGAGCGACATTTTCCGCTGCACTCTTTCTGAGCAGTCACACGCCTGAGCCGTCTTTAGGGCTCGCTCCCATATAGGTGCGCCATATAACAGGCTTACATTTATTACTATACCCTAAGTTACCATCATACCACATTTGATGCTTTTATCGCCAGGTATCGGTACTCTTGTAATACAGTTCTAAGCTACCTCACTAATAATGATTTCAACATACGAACTCAAGTCCAAACGCGTAAGTAGGCTATGCAGCTTACTAGAGATACAACGGTGTAACCATGGAAACGAAACAATCTCATCTACACTAATATAATAGAGCTGAAAAGTTTGTATGCATGTATGTATGTTTGCCCGCGCTAATCTGAGAAACTACTGAATCGATTTCAAAATTTTTTTCACTGTTTGATAGGTGATACTTTGCTTTAGAACATAGGTTACAGCCGGCCTGGCTTCGCCCGAGTAATCTATGTATTAATAAAATTCGAGCGAACGAGCAAAGCAAGTGAGTAATGTATAAACAAAATTCGAGCGAACGAGAGAAGCGAGTGTGTAATGTATTAATAAAATTCGAGCCCCCAGGGGGAACATTGGAATGTCGTTGTGTATCACAATTGCATTACAATGTTCTTTGGGAATTGGCGAACCCAGGGAAACCCGAGCACGCACCAGTCGGTTGTGTACCCGGCTGGGTGATTCATTTAGGGACTATTATGAAGGAAGGACAGTCGCAACTTTTTTTCTTCTTCGTTTCTCTCTTCTTTTTGGTTGTTGTTAGCGGTCTTGTCCCTCCGTAATGGGTACACTTTTGTTGCTGTCCTTTGTTTGTAGTAGTCCCTAATAGTACACCTGCGTGTTTGCCGTGCGCGGTGACCCGTAAGGCGGAAAAGAGGATCCTGGCAGTTGAGGTTTGCCTGGGTGCACCAACACACTGCTTTGGCCTCCGCTTCGCTGTAAACGGGCGGCTAGACCTAACCCAGTCTAGTCAATCGGCTAACGTCGTGTTTATTTAGTATTCCGGCGGGGTGAGCCAGTGTCTTTGGATGGAGTGGCGCCGTCTCTTGAGCTGACTATATCACCGTGTAGCCCTGGCGCTCTGTACCGGTTTGCGGTCATCGTCCCCTTGCTGGGCTCCGTGGTGGGCGGGGAGCACGGTTGATGAATATAATACAATTATTATGAGCAATTTTCCCCCTTTAACTAGCCCTCCCTCTAAGAGAGGGCGTAAAGATGAAGGTTTTAATTTGTTATTTGGCAATGACTCGGCAACTGTTACTCCATGTAACAAATATTTAATCATGAATAAAGATAATGGAAATTTCAATGGTGACAGTCCTTTTTACATTAATAAACATCTTGATGGCTTGTTTGGAACTTTTCCAAGTATAAAAAAGTTGTGTGATGGATCTTTATTAATTGAAACATCTTCCCAGCATCAAGCTGAAAAAGTATTGGCATGCATAAAGATAAAAGGTGTAGATATGTCCACAGATGTTCCTGTAAAGGTAGAACTGCATAAGCAGCTGAACTTTTCAAAAGGCATTATTTATTGTTTCGATCTTCTTAATTGCACAGTTGAAACAATAAAAGAGGAACTTAAAGACCAAGGTGTTACAGACGTATACAGAATCCACGCACGTAGAGACGGTCAACTAGTACCTACACCGTCTCATATTCTTACGTTCTGTACACCGCAGCCTCCGCCATTAATTAAAGCAGCATTCTATTCTCTGAAAGTTCGTCAATATATACCATCTCCTTTGCGTTGCTATAAATGTCAAAAGTTTGGACATTCACAGAACAGCTGTAGCTTTGCCAGTCTCTGTGACAATTGCGGTCAACCTTTGCATGAGGATATTCCGTGAAAAACGGTATCTCACTGCGTTAATTGCGATGGAACCCACTCTGCAAGATCTAGAGAATGTCCACAATACAAAGTGGAGTTCAAGATCCAGGAAATAAGAACAACTGAAAAAATTTCTTTTGCAGAGGCCAAGCGCAAGTATAGAGAATCTGTCCCTTCATTTACGCGTTCTTTTGCAACCATTGCTGCCGTTCCTGTCGTCAAGGTAGACATGTCAACACAGACATGTGACATGTCTACGCAAACCGAAGTTTCCCAATCAATTTCTAAAGTCGTTGCCAAAAAAACCAATAAGAATAAGAACAAAAAAAGTCCAGATAATAGATCGAAATCTCCGGTTAAAAAACCAACATCACCGGTAAAATCTCAAGTTGAAAAAAATATAACTATATCTCCGGTAAAGAAAACTAAAATTATCTTGAACCGGGATAATAGTCATAAAATGACTATTACACGTACTCGCGTCGACCATAGCAGCAGTGCAGACTCTGCTATGGACGAAGATATTAGCAGACCTCCCCATCATCGGTCTGATGCAGCGAGGAAAAAAACGAGGTAGCTCCTTTTTTACTAATTATCACATTCAATTTCTTACAGTGGAATATGAACGGTTTTTATATTCATTTCAGTGAATTAAAACTCCTCCTTAACGACCATAATGCTACTGCTATTAGTTTACAGGAAACACATTTGAAAGACACAAACACTCCAATTCTTCGTGGTTTTACGATTTATCGTAAAGATAAACCATTCGTTGAACGTGCCAGTGGCGGAGTGGCAGTTTTAGTCCGAAATAATGTGTTTTCCGAAAGTGTCCCATTACAATCTGACTTGCAGGTCATCGCTGTCAGACTATATGCGCCGAATCCGGTTACTTTGTGTTCAATATTCATTCCTCCAACAGAACAACCGACACTTGCAACCATTGAATCTGTTATAGATCAGCTTCCACGCCCCTTTATCATCATGGGGGATTTTAATGCCCATAATCCCACTTGGGGTTCTAATCGTGTGGATGCTCGTGGAAGACTAATGGAGACGTTGATTCTGAATCAAAACTTGGTTGTATTGAACACAGGTTCCAATACACATTTCTCGACTGCTAATGGGACATTTTCCGCTATAGATCTTACTCTCTGCTCTTCTTCTATCGCCCCATCCTGTGAATGGGAAGTAAATGCCGATCTTTGTAGCAATGACCATTTCCCAATCATTTGTCGTCTTCTTTCATTCCATGTCGATGAAAGACGCTCCCCGAAGTGGAAAATAAAAGACGCTAATTGGTCACACTTCCAACAAGTGCTAAAAGTCGGCGAAATGAACTTTGGCAATGTCGATGCTGCTGTGGAGCATTTCACGGATGCGGTCATCGAGGCGGCTTTAGCTGCAGTCCCACGCACGTCAACAACACCGCGACGTGTGCCTGTTCCCTGGTGGAATCAGGCTTGTCGGGATGCCATCCGTGAACGTCGTAAAGCTCTCCGTCGCTTCAAAAATAATATGACGGATGAAAATCGTATTATTTTCATGCAAAAGTGTTCCATTGCCAGACGTATCATAGCAGAGAGTAAGAAGCAGTCATGGAGTGAGTTTGTTTCCACTGTAAGAAGTTCTACTCCCGCCCGCGAAGTATGGGAGAAAATTCGGAGGATCTCTGGCAAACAGAGTTTTAATTATATTTCTGGATTGCTAATGAGGAATGATATAATTACGGCGCCTGAAGAAGTCGCTGATCACATGGGTTCATGCTACGCAAAAGTCTCGAGTTCCGCAAACTACCTTGAGCGTTTTTCTGCTCAGAAAAATCAAGCAGAACAAGTTGCATTAAACTTTTCCTCAGAAAATGAGGAGAACTACAACGTACCTTTCTCCTCGTGGGAACTGCAGTCGAGTTTGCATGATTGCCATGATACTTCTCCAGGATCTGACGATATTCATTACCAATTTTTGAAAAAGCTACCTCCCTCCGGATCGATATTTCTTCTCAAGATGTTTAATTTAATCTGGTACACCAATACGTTTCCTACCGCTTGGTGTAATTCTATTGTAGTGCCGTTGTTGAAGCCCGGTAAAGACCGGAAACAAGCATCAAGTTATCGTCCTGTCTCACTGACTAGCTGTTTATCAAAACTCCTCGAACGTATGATCAACCGACGATTGGTTTGGATTCTTGAATCCAAACGATTGATCACGAATGCCCAGTGTGGCTTTCGTAAGCACCGTTCAACTATAGATCATCTAGTCAGGTTAGAGTCCGCAATACAGGACGCTTTTCTTAACAAGCAGCACTTGGTAGCGGTCTTTTTCGACCTTGAGGCTTACGACACTACATGGCGGTATGGAATACTCCGAACACTACATAATTGGGGTATCAGAGGACATCTTGGGAATTTTATAAATAATTTTTTATTCGAGCGCTACTTCCAAGTCCGTATCGGCAACACTTTGTCTAGGGTGTTTGTACAGGAGAATGGTGTTCCACAGGGTTCGGTTCTTAGTGTCACTTTATTTTCCATCGCTATTAATGGCATAATTGACAGCATTCCATCGTCTGTAGAGTCATCGCTCTACGTTGACGACTTGGCGATCTACTGCTCGTCAAAGTACATTCGCACTGCACAACGTCACCTGCAGTTGGCCATTAATAGCATTCAGAACTGGACAACCAACAATGGGTTTAAATTTTCTGTGGGGAAAACCCAGTGTGTGCACTTTTGCCGCATTCGTAGTTGTTATCAAGAACCATTCTTATATCTATATGACACTTTGATTTCTGTACAAGACACTGCTCGATTTTTAGGACTCACTTTTGACCGGTCGTTGAATTGGAAGGCTCATTTTAATATTTTAAAGAGGAAGTCAATGTCTTCCCTGAATATTTTAAAAATTTTATCCAGCACCACGTGGGGTGCAGACCGTACGGTTTTGCTACGAATTTATCGTGCAGTCGTACGGTCTAAATTGGATTACGGTAGCATTGTGTACGACTCGGCGCGTGAGTCGTACATTAGGACGTTAAACGCTGTTCATCACGCCGGAATACGGAATACGTTTGTCAACCGGAGCGTTCCGATCCAGTCCTGTTGTTAGCATTGCCGCTGAATGCGGAGAGCCTCCGCTGAACATCCGGCGGAAACGCAATATGCTATCCTACGTCTCTAAGCTCCGTAGTCAACCTGATCACCCAACTTACAGTTGCGTATTTCAACCAAGGTTTTCTTCTCTGTATAGACGGAGAAGAAATGCAACACGTCCTCTCGGTATCAGGTTGACTCTTCTCCTAGATGAACTTCCGTTGGCACTTCCTAGAACTCTTAAAATCGGCCGTAATTCTGTACCCCCGTGGCTAATTCCTGAGCCCGTCATCGACATGTCACTTTCCATTCATCCTCGAAATACAACAACTCCAGAGCTCTATCGCCAGCTTTTCCTGGCATGGCTGGATCGGAATCGAGACTACCGTTCCGTTTACACGGATGGCTCGAAGTCTCTCGACCGAGTTGGTTGCGCGTTCGTCACCGATAACGACAGTTTTGGATACAAGTTGTCTCAAGAGTGCAGTATTTTTACTGCAGAGTTATATGCAATTTTGCAAGCCTTGAGACATTTGCACGGTCCGCACAAATATGTTATTTGCAGCGACTCTTTGAGTGCGCTTCAGGCATTGCAGCGTTCCTATCCCAGCCATCCCCTTTGTTGTTTAATCCAGGACAAATTGTACTCGTTGAAAAGAGGTGGAACCACTGTCCGGTTTTGTTGGGTTCCCGGCCACATGGGAATGGCTGGCAATGAATTAGCGGACACTGCGGCTAAAGACGCTGCAAATAACGGTCAGAGTGTATTTTGCGTTATCGGTGACGACCTCAAGTGCATACTGATTTCAGCCGTTCAGCAACTCTGGAAGGATGAATGGAGTGCTGTCGAAGAAAACAAGTTAAGAGCTACAAAATCTACAGTTGACCCATGGCTCACATCTTGCCGTTCCTCCAGGTGGGAGGAAGTGGTTCTTACACGGCTACGCATCGGTCACTGTAGACTAACCCATGGCTTTTTAATGGCTCGCGAGGACCCGCCCCTTTGTGAGACGTGTGACACTCGTGTTACCGTCTCGCACATTTTAATGGAGTGTGTCCAGTTTAGGGACACACGACAGCAGATCGGATTGTCAGGTGATCTGTCGATTGTTTTAGGAAATGATCCTGACAATGTCGATCTGCTGTTTCGATTTTTAAAAGAAACCGGTCTTGACCGGTTTATTTAATTTTATTTATTTATCATACATTTAGGCCCATTTACAGCCTTTATGGTTTTTTTCTTTATATCTTTCTGTATATTATATGACACATTTTATTTGTACTTATAACGATTTTATTTTGTTGTGTGTCAATTTTTGTTTTTGCTTTTATTTTATTGTTTTTACTTTTGTTTTGTTTACACTTTGTATCTTTACAGACGCTAATGACCTCTGTTGTCGAGCGTCTATAATTCACAATTCAATTCAATTCAATAAAATTCGAGCGAACGAGCGAAGCGAGGTAGTAATGTATTAATAAATTTCGAGCGGACGAGCGAAGCGAGTGAGGAATGTATTAATAAAATTCGAGCGAACGAGTGATGCGAGTGAGTAATGTATTAATAAAATTCGAGCGAACGAGCGAAGCGAGGTAGTAATGTATTAATAAATTTCGAGCGGACGAGCGAAGCGAGTGAGGAATGTATTAATAAAATTCGAGCGAACGAGTGATGCGAGTGAGTAATGTATTAATAAAATTCGAGCGAACGAGCAAAGCGAGTGAGTAATGTATTAAGATGCTAATATATAAATAAGAGTAACATACAGGACGGCACATCTTAAACAATGCAGTGAAATATCTCGTAAACGGTACAAACCATAAAAAAATGTTCTATACAAAGGTTATGGAGTGTCAAGGGGGATAGAAAATTGTTATATCAGATTTAACATAGGTGGTTCTGTGAAGGTTAGGCGAAGTGCAGCTTCGATTTTTTAATTGTAACAGTGCATTTTAATTCCAGAATACGATACAGTAGTTAATAGTGAACAGTAAATTATTAAGGTACATATGAGCTAAAGTTAATAAATATAGAGATATTTAGAAATTAAATAACAGCCAAAATGAACGACAATTATTAGATAAATTATGACATAGGTAGATAGCCATAATATAACGCACCTGCCGCATATACGTAAACTGTAGACGCATTAGGTATAAAATATAACTTCGTTTCTTCGAAGTTACATTGCCAATCAAAGACGATGTAAATTGCAGACCCGGTAGTCTAATGCGTCTGCAGTTTACGGAGACATATTAACCGCATTACTACAATTTAGGCAAATTATTATTTTGCAGTTTATTGTTAAATCATAATACATTACTTGAAAACTATAATTTATTAATTAGATTGACAAACGATAATAATATAGTAGTTTATACAACTAGTACAATTATGTATATGACGTGAGAGGCGATATTGGTACGCGAACCGTAGGCGAGAGTACCAACACCCCGAGCGTCATGTACATAATTGTGCGTGTTGTGTACCTACATTATTTTTTGTAACACATGTATGAAATGTACAATTTCAACTCTATAGAGCTTTATTTAATCAATTTCAAACACCTAAATCTCACTGACAGTTGAGAATATTTACTTCGTTGCCATAGCAACCAGCATTTAAATGCTCACATACGTGTATAAAATATTCGCATGAAAAATTTGTAATAACGACAGCGAAACGTTGCGATTGATATTTGATTAATAAAAGAAAATGTATTGTTCCACTTCTTTTGATATGCAACCAGTGTGAAGTTTGCTGCCCGAGGTTCGAGGGCATGCAACCACACGTGTTGCAAACGCCAAGTTTCATACCGAGTAATTGCGTATTATTTTTTACAACAACTCTATTGGCAATTCCATTTGAGGTACCTACAATTTGGGTGTGCAAAAAAGTCTCAGAAATATTAGATCTGTCAGATTTATGTGGGATTATGTCTATCATTTTCACGTTTATGAATATTATATGCGGATTCAATATCGCTCTATCTCCTTCTTAATTTTTCGAAAATTATATGCGGATCCAAACGCTCTGTCTCCCTTTTAATAACGTTAAAAAACCGAGAGAACCAACCTAAAAATGTTCTTCCCTAGGGATGATAACGCTCAGTTTCAACACGCTAAACAGGTACCGAAAATCGAATTTTCAATAGCGGCGTTGTGAAAAAAATGTATTTCCTAATTGTTCCTGCCCAGTTCAACATTTGCATCGACGCATCTCCGCAAATGCTGGCTCTGTGTAAACTGCAGACGTGTAAAAGTCCTAATTTCTTATGCGTCTGCATATTACGCAGAATCCAATTGACTCCATAATAATAATCGTGCCGATTATAGCCGAACAATTCCCTCTATACCTAATGCGCCTGCAGATTACGTATATGCGCACCGGCCTTCTTGGCTTGAATTCAATTCATAAAAGAACCGAATTGAATTGAATTGAATTAAATTTGCTATTTAATTTGTAAATATTATCTCCACATTTATTAACTTAAGCTCATATGTACCTTAATAATTTATACTGTTCAGTATTAAATACTGTATCGTATTATGGAAAAATGTTGGAGCATACAAGTAATTCAAGAATTACAAGGCGCGATATTCATGTAGGTACATAAAATCTATCTAGAATTTTCTCCTCTTTCGTTTAAGACATGTTTCGAATCGATCTGAGTTAAATTGAGCAAACTATAAGCAAAAAACACCGTTTTTTCTTATTTGCTCCCCTCTGGGGTCAAAATTTAAAAATCGGGCGACGTTAGGATCAAATAGACCCCGAGAGGAATCGAACAAAAAAAAGTTTTTTAAATTCGGTTAACCCGTTCGGGCTGTACGACTGATACAAAAAATCCGTTACAGATTCACAGACGTACAGACAAAGCGAGTGTATATAGGCGCTTCTAGCTTCGCAAAGATCGCGCCTAAATAAAAACGCACTATTACAATTAAAAAATTGAAGCTTATCTTCGCCTGACCTTCACAGCACCACCTATGTTAAATCTGATATAACAATTTTTTGTCCCCCTTGACACTCCATAACTTTTGTATAAAACATTTTTTTATGGTTTGTACCGTTTACGAGATATTTCACTGCATTGTTTAAGATGTGCCAGCCTGTATAAAGAAGAGTAATTATTTATACTAGGTACCTATATTCTTTCTTTGATAATAATTATAATTTTTTGAAACCAAGGTGGAATAAATTAAGAATATAATTTTAGTATTTTAGTAATAAATTATTTTTAGTTCGTAAATTCGCTAATAGATGACACCAAAAATCCTTTTTTGATAAACACTTAGTTGTACTTTAATAAATAAGACACATAAAACTGGCTATAGCTGTCCAACTTTATTTTTAATACTACGTTTCTGTCTGTTATAAGAGACCCTTTTCAAGTACTACAATATAGTGTATAGATCAGTAGTGCTTGAAAAGGGCCTCTTATAACAGACCGAAACGTAGTATTAAAAATAAAGTTATTTATTAAAGTAATAACAAATCTCCCGTGCAATGGCAAAACCAAGTAACTTAAGTTACTAGGTTTTTCAACTTTTTGTTTGGTTAGAACACTCTTTCGTTATGTTACTAGTAACTCTAAAAAATATGTCGCTACGATCACACTGTCCACTGTTATTCGCGGATGAAATTTAGTAACCTCTAAATTTTTTCAAGAATTACTAGACCAAAACATATAGTAACTCCCTGTTGCTAGGTTATATTTGGTGTACTCCATAGATAAGAGTAGATATAGTCTTATAGAATATAGTAGTCATCTTCAATGTCACAAATTTGCGACGCGGAAAGTGCCTCTGTTGAAATGTTCGCCAACTATAATGCGCGACGCGAAACATCGCGCGAAATTCAATTTTTTTTATAAATTTTGTTTTCTAATGCCCACTCTACACGCAGCGGATTGTTTGTATGACTTGTATGAACTGACATGTTTGGCATACAATATGTATCATCCCTTACACGTTCATACCAATCAGACAAACATCTTACATCATCTTGTATGCATATACTGTGACGTTGGATTTTTGTAGGTTGTTTCAATAACGGAGAGATTTAACTTAATTACTTGTTCTTTTATTTAAAATTCAAAATAATAGTCTATTTACAAAAATAAATATACAATTTGTACAAACAGGAACGTAATTTTCAATAATTCATTAACAATCAGTTCAAAATCATTTAGGTTCATTAATTAACACATAGTCAAGTTCGGTTCATTTCGTTCATTAGATCAGTTCAATTTAACAATCATTCAAACAATCAGTTTATTTACATAATTATTTTCACATAACAATCGTTCAGGTCAACAATATCCTTTACAACAATCGGTACGTAACGGTCGTTCTGTGTGGCGTGATGTGATCGTCTAGAGTCGTGAGCGTCGGTCGGTAAATAGGGTTTGTAGGGAAAGAGGGGGATGGAAACAGTGGCGTAGAGCTCTGACGCGGTCAACGCCTGCTTTTCAGGGATGCGCTACGGTTAGGGAAAAAACAACAGTGGCACAGAGCTCTAGTGCGGTCAACGCTCGCTCCCTAGGGATATGCCATTCTTGCGGGAAAAGGTACAATTGCGCCAGTGCGGTCAGCACCCGCTTCCTGGCGATACACAGTTGTTGGAGACGGGATGACAGTGGCACATAGCTCCAGTGCGGTCAACACCCGCTTCCTGGAGGATATTAGTGATGTGCAAGTATTCACTTCACTGCTACTTTTTCACAGATATCAATTTTTCACAGCGACCTTAAAAGATATCACTTAAAAGTAGCTGCTACCAATTTCACTCTTAACGTTTACACATCCAACTAGTATGGTCTGCACACTGCTACCTGCATACTGTGAAATGTGAATAGTTCACAGTTCGCTAGTATTTCACAGTTCACAGTTTACAATTACGTTCACAGATGTACCTGCTACCTACCTATTGTACCCAACAGTGAAAAATTTAAAATATGGTTTATCAGGTAGGTAGGTACCTATCGTATTTACGTATATCATTATCTATTGGCACAAGATATTGATTTGTTTTAATAACTTGTATAGTGTACGTTATTTAAGTGTAAAAAATTAGGAAGTATAAGAAAAGTAAATGCGAAATAAAAGCAAAAAAATATATTTGCTTTGTTAATGTTTCTTGACGCAGATTGTCCAAAAGTGTTTAGAATAATTTTTTCTATTAATTCAAATTTAGATAATGTTAATTAACGTATCAAAAAATACATGGACAAAAAAAATATAGGTACCCATTTTTCACAGTGACCTTCATGCAAAATACAAATCTGCTTTACGTTACATCCGGTCAAATCTTTTGTTATTCCTAATAGGTAATAATAGTGACTGTGAATAGCATTTTTTCAGAATTCATTTCACCGCTGCTATAATATTATATCCTAACAACTAACCCAGTTCGCTGCACAGTGCACAATGCATATGCCACACTGCGCATTGAAAGGATTTTACCAGTTTACCTGAGATATTTTAACTGTGAAATTTTTCACTGCTAAAAGTTGCAGTGAATAAAAAGTAGCATTCACAGTTTTCACTGCTACTGAAAATTCACTGATATGCCCATCTCTAGAGGATATGTTACTGCTGGGATAAAGGAAAAGATTTGTGGGAAATGAGATCTTATAGTAGGTGATCTGTATCTATAAGATATAGTACGATATCTCTCTGCCGTCTGGTCTAGCGGTGCGGGCAGGTAGCCAGTAGACGTACCGTTGTACATGCGGCCGTTCTTACAAAAATTTTATAAAAATTAGAAAAGTCGATAGAGTGTATATAGTGGTCCACAAATGCATTGTATTTTGTATGGCTGTATAGTGGTCGGTAAGTAATACAGTAATAGTGTGTACAAAAAATATTAACACTGTTACAATACATGTCAACAAACTACACGCAAGTCGCAACGACATAATATCGCTGCGCTTTGTTTGTGCATACACACAATGTGATTTGTTTGCACATACAAGTCATACCCCTACACGCTCTAACATCTTGCACATTTTGTATGAATAAATTGCTGTGATATTCGATACTAGAGCAGTGGTCGGCAAACTGCGACTCGCGAGATACTTGAGTGCGACTCCTTCACGAATGATGTGTTATTTTTTAATAAATTTAAGAATTATAAAAACAGTTGTAACCAAATTAACTAAATTTATTTATTTTTTAAATCACAGAAGAGATAAGTACTCCAATTTTATTTATAATAATAGGGAATATATAAAGCGGGCTCGAATCTTGATGAGTACTTTTGACATTTTTTTAAGTTTCCATAGCCAAATGGCAAAAACGGAACCCTTATAATTTCGCCCTGTCCGTCCGTATGTCACAGCCATTTAACTTGGAGACTATCGGCACAATGTAGATGAAATTTGGAAGGTAGGTGTTTTCTATGAACCGCTCTACAATGTCGAAGTGAAATTACGAAAAAAAATTAGGGGTGGCACTCCATACAGGTAACTGAGGGATGAAAAAAAATTTCTAGTGCACATAAGCGTGTGGGGTATCGTTAGATAGGTCTTTGAAAATTACGAAGAAGTTTCAAAGTGACTTATTTTAGTCAATAGGTAGTTGATGAGATATGCGCTTCTAAAGTCGTAAAAAGTGTGTCCCCCCCTCAAACTTTTCAACTATGGGGTGGAAAATTCTGAAAAAATTTAAGGAAGTAGAACTTATAGAATACTGTTTAGCCAATCCGTAGCAACGAAAAAGAAATACTGACCGACAGACAGAGACAGATATAAAACAATAATAACAAGTGGTTGTGTGTGGACAGGACGCTTAAGAGACAAAAATTAAATATTGTACATCAATCAGTGTTTATTATTTCGGCCACGTCTTACAATACTTTCAACGAAAATGAGTTTGAATAATATGATAATATGTTACGTAGTTTTTTAGATAGGTACGAGATATTCTCGACCGACTACGGTACCCTTCACTGAGCGTGGTCCGACACGCACTTGGCCGCTTTTTTTATTGACAAAAGGGCCCGCCGCTAGTGAGTGCACATATGGCGTACATGTTTTTTTATAATTTATACCTCAAAAAAAAAACTACACAAAAGTACAACTGTTATTTTTACAATATAAAGATTATTCATAATTGAAAGAAAAGCAAACTTCGTCTCAATCGCCTTTTTACCGCCATAAAAAATATGTAAATGCGTAGGTATCAATATGTTTTAATTATGAATAAATCTGTTACCTTAACGTTCAATTTGTGTATTTCTCCCGTGCAATGGCAAAACCAAGTAACTTAAGTTACTAGGTTTTTCAACTTTTTGTTTGGTTAGAACACTCTTTCGTTATGTTACTAGTAACTCTAAAAAATATGTCGCTACGATCACACTGTCCACTGTTATTCGCGGATGAAATTTAGTAACCTCTAAATTTTTTCAAGAATTACTAGACCAAAACATATAGTAACTCCCTGTTGCTAGGTTATATTTGGTGTACTCCATAGATAAGAGTAGATATAGTCTTATAGAATATAGTAGTCATCTTCAATGTCACAAATTTGCGACGCGGAAAGTGCCTCTGTTGAAATGTTCGCCAACTATAATGCGCGACGCGAAACATCGCGCGAAATTCAATTTTTTTTATAAATTTTGTTTTCTAATGCCCACTCTACACGCAGCGGATTGTTTGTATGACTTGTATGAACTGACATGTTTGGCATACAATATGTATCATCCCTTACACGTTCATACCAATCAGACAAACATCTTACATCATCTTGTATGCATATACTGTGACGTTGGATTTTTGTAGGTTGTTTCAATAACGGAGAGATTTAACTTAATTACTTGTTCTTTTATTTAAAATTCAAAATAATAGTCTATTTACAAAAATAAATATACAATTTGTACAAACAGGAACGTAATTTTCAATAATTCATTAACAATCAGTTCAAAATCATTTAGGTTCATTAATTAACACATAGTCAAGTTCGGTTCATTTCGTTCATTAGATCAGTTCAATTTAACAATCATTCAAAATTTTCCGTTTTCATAATTTTCTTTCTCTCTATTAAACTGTAGAAGTAGTTGTTATAAAAAATTATGTTCGATACGTCCGCTTAAACAGAGATATCTAGTAGGCTTAAATTGAGGCACTCGCTAAAGGGACTGACGCATACACAACGAGATCTCGTTGTGTATGTGTCAGTCCCTTAGCTCGTGTCTCAATTTAAGCCTACTAGAATACCTCACTTCACGCAAACGTATCGAAAATAACTATTATATAACTAGTACAAGTAAGTATAAGACGACAGGGGTGAAGACTGAAGCTGGTACGCGAGCCGCAGACGAGAGTATCAAAACCCCGAGCGCCTTATACCCAATGATATTGGGTATAAGGCACTCGGGGTTTTTCTCAGTTTAAGCGGACGTATCGAACATAATTTTTTATAACAACTACTTCTACAGTTTAATAGAGAGAAAGAAAATTATGAAAACGGAAAATTCGCTCTTCGAGTCCTTAAAACTTTACAAT
Source organism: Mongoloraphidia duomilia (assembly GCA_039654895.1). Lineage (NCBI taxonomy): Eukaryota > Metazoa > Arthropoda > Insecta > Raphidioptera > Raphidiidae > Mongoloraphidia > Mongoloraphidia duomilia. Next base: position 22,696,636 of record CM077521.1, on the reverse strand, counting down.
TACAGACTAAGTTACGATTTAGTTTAATTTTATTAAAGCTATTAACTTCTGTATAAATCATTAAAAACATGACTCTCTCATGATGTGGACTTTGTACGCGCGATACTATATATAGGAACACATCGATCGATAGCCAGTAAGTGCTTGTATTGTACAAAGTGCGAAAATTTCGATTTTATAAGATGTAGAGATTGCACTTTTGCGCACGCTTTGGACTTTTACGCACGATGACGGTACTTTTACGCACGCTTTGGACTTTCACGCACGGTGACTGTACTTTTACGCACGCTTAGTAAAATACGCCTCTTCACGCCCGCCTCACAGTGCTCGAATATTGAACTTTACAAGCAGGAGTTATAAAAACTACTATTTTGTAATACATATTTGAAATGTACATTTCGTGCCTCTAGCCGGCTGCTTAAAATAATATTATAATATCGCACGCGTACAATAATGCAATATTTTATGCCATACGGAAATTATAGCTAGGCGTTCGTGACGTCAGCGTACAGTAATGCAAAATTTTATTCCATGCGACCGCGACAGTACGGCTAGAGTGCGTTGCTATGGTAATCAAGTAAATAAATATTGTATCAAGGCCAATATTTTTAGTATATTATGTACTACTGTCAGTGAATCTACGGTGTTTGACATTAATTCATTAAAACTCTAAAGTTGAATGTTGTACATTTCGAGTGCCAAATTTCACACCTCGTGTCTTATACTTATTTGTACCGGATGTATAGATTGCTATATCCCTATATTATTAAACGAGCAAATCTTGTATATATGTACCTATGTATCTATGTACCTATATAAATATTTTCTCGAAAACGGCTCTAACGATTTTGATCAAATTTACCGAAAAAGGGGTTTCGGGGGGCAAAAAATCGATTTAGCTAGGTCTCATCCCCGGAAAAATTCGTTTTACTATCGATTTTATCATTTTTAAAAACGGTTTTTTGACCTTTCAAAACATTTTAATATGGTGAGTAGGCTTTGGAGAAAGCAAACTACTTTCATTATTTATGTCAAAATACTCTGACAGAATCTTTAACTTATTAAAATAATCCGTGAACTATTTGAAAAGTAAAAAAATAACAACAATAAAAACTAAACATAATTATGTAAGTAGGTTTAACTAATATTTAAGTAAATAGGTATGTTATTTTTATATTACCTATATAAAATATGTATAAGTACGTTAATTAATGTAGTATGACGTATAATCTTACCTAGACTTTTTTTTCTCAAAAACGACTAACGATTTTGATGAAATTTACAGAATGGGGATTTTTCGGGGCGAGAAATCGATCTAGGTAGGAATCTTGGTTCCAGAGGGGAGCAATTAAAAAAAGGGGTTTTTTGTTTATAACTAGGTCAATTGTCAGATCGATTCGAAGCCTATTTCTACATAGATTTTGTATAATATATCACAAGAGTTAAAACTGTAAATTAACACTAATATAAGAAGTGTCTTGCACAATATGTAAATAATGACAAACAGGCAGCCCGAAGGGCCGCACTTCTGGCGCCGCGAGTCTGTGTAAAAACACATCGATTTTTGAAAACTATTGTTAAGATACAAACAAAAAAGTTTTGCCTAAAAATTTGCACGGTGGCCCGAAGGGCCGCACTTCTACCTGTCGCAGCCATGCAGTATATCAAAACACATCGATTTTTAAAAACTATGGTGATGATGCATGCAAAAAAGTTTTGCGCTGCAGGTTTATAGTCTGACGTTTGTTATTAAAAGATATAATATGAATTCTATTTCTTCGAAAACCGATTTTTGTGAGTTTTTCAGTAGGTACCTCCTATGCAAAAAAAAATATTTGAAATTTACTGGAAGTGGCTAAGATGATATCACAGAGAAAAAGTACTTCGATAAAGTTGATATTTAATTGGTATCAATATTTAAAAATTTTGGAGCATACAAGTAATTCAAGAATTACAAGGCGCGATATTCATGTAGGTACTGTGTGTAAACGGTTTTATTGAACATAGGGAAAATAACACTGAGAAGATTTATAATTTTGTAGTAGGCTATGAGCCATAAGACCTAATATAAATATGTGTTGGATTAGATAGAAAAAATAGTACAGTGAATTTTTTAAACAATTTTCCATAGCAACGGTTGACTATTAAGCGTTACTCGGAACCGGCTAAATAAAAAAGTCATGATGTGTCGTAAGACACCCGACAGAAGCTATGCTTTTTACGCATTGTATATAAAACCAAATTTATCAAAGATATAAATAATACAATTAAAAAGTTATTATTTGATCGCCATTTTGAAATCTGACGCCATTTTATTTTTTTGTGTCTTATTAAATTCTCAAATATCAATTTTCAAAAGGATCGGATAATTTTTTCAAAGAAATATATACCTATGACCGCCATTTTGAAATATGACATCATTTTATTTGTTTGTGTCCTATAAAACTCGCAAATATTAATTTTCAAAAAGTTCGGATCATTTTTGCAAAAAAGTACATATGGCCGCCATTTTGAAATCTGACGTCATTTTATTTTTTTGTGTTCTATGAAACTCTCAAATATCAAGATAATTTTTACAAAAAAGTACATACGGCCGCCATTTTTAAATCTGACATCATTTTATTTTTTTGTGTCCTATGACACTTTCAAATACCGATTTTCAAAAGGATCGGATAATTTTTACAAAAAAGTATATATGGCCGCCATTTTGAAATCTGACGTCATTTTATTTTTTTGTGACCTATGAAACTTTCAAATATCAATTTTCAAAAGGATCGGATAATTTTTACAAAAAAGTATATATGGCCGCCATTTTGAAATCTGACATCATTTTATTTTTTTGTGACCTATGAAACTCTCAAATATCAATTTTCAAAAGGATCGGATAATTTTTACAAAAATGTCCATACGGCCGCCATTTTTAAATCTGACGTCATTTTATTTTTTTGTGTCTTATGAAACTCTCAAATATCAATTTTCAAAAGGATCAGATAATTTTTACAAAGGAGTACTACATATTTCCGCCATTTTGAAATATGACGTCATTTTATTTTTTGTGTCCTATAAAACTCGCATAATATATCAATTTTCAAGGGATCGGATAATTTTTACAAAAAAGTACATATTATGGCCGCTATTTTGAAATCTGACGCCATTTTATTTTTTTGTGTCCTATGAAACTTTCAAATACCGATTTTCAAAAGGATCGGATAATTTTTACAAAAAAGTATACAGTGTGTCCACAGACTCATCCTCAACATGGGGATCTCCGTTGTTATGGGAGATAGAGATTTGGTTAAATGAGACAAAATGTGCAGAATCTCCAGTACTACTACCCTGCGTAGTCAAACTTTCCATATTTTGCTTTGTTCGCGACCGACAGTTGAAAAACAAGATTTACCCATTTTTGTTTTTTGTTTATAACTCGCTTATTAAGTAAGTTAGGAAAAAAATATTTTCACTTTCTTAAAGCCCTTTTTTATGAAGAATCCAAATCTCTTTTCATATTTTTATTTACTTTTATAGTTTTAGAGATACTTGTATTAACTTTGTTTTTTTAAATCAACGTCAAAGATGGCCATGACACCATTCGAAAGAGATTTTTTTTCTCTTTAATTTGATATGAGGGTTGCTGGATTTATTTTCAAAAATAACAGAGTTATACGTAAAACACTGATTTTTAATAGTAGGCTATGCTAAATTAATTGATAAAACAACAGAAGGCTTAGCAAACAGTTGAAATTCGCGTTGGCTTAGTAAACGGCTGTTTTGTTTTAGCTATCAAAGTGTAGTTTGTTGCAAATTTGTATTAAATTTACTTTTGTTATCATGGAACCATTTTGTAACAATGAAAAATTTGATATGTCATCTTGTTACATTCTTATGTCACAAAAATTCGACCAGAGCTGCAGAAATGTACTTCGATCAGTATCCAGAACGAAGACAACCTCATTCGTCTATTTACAGAAACTTACGAATAAATTTAATAAACTATGGATCATTTAAAAAGCCGTTTACTAAGTCAACGCGAATAAGTGAAGAAGACAAAACTAGTGTTTTACGATCAATTGTTGAAAATCGCTTATTTTTCACTGTTACAAAATGGTTCCATGATAACAAAAGTAAATTTAATAAATCACTTAGTAAACTGACAAATTAGCAACAAACTACACTTTGCCAGCTAAAATAAAACAGCCGTTTACTAATCCAACGCGAATTTCAACTGTTTGCTAAGCCTTCTGTTGTTTTATCAATTAATTTAGCATATCCTACTATTAAAAATCAGTGTTTTACGTATAACTCTGTTATTTTTGAAAATAAAGCCATCAACCCTCATATCAAATTAAAGAGAAAAAAAATCTCTTTCGAATGGTGTCATGGCCATCTTTGACGTGTATTTAAAAAAACAAAGTTAATACAATTATCTCTAAAACTATAAAAGTAAATAAAAATATGAAAAGAGATTTGAATTCTTCATAAAAAAGGGCCTTAAGAAAGTGAAAATATTTTTTTTCTAACTTACTTAATAAGCGAGTTATAAACAAAAAACGAAAATGGGTAAATCTCGTTTTTCAACTGTCGGTCGCGAACCAAGCAAAATATGGAAAGTTCGACTACGCAGGGTAGAAGTACTGGAGATTCTGCACATTTTGTCTCATTTAACCAAATCTCTATCTCCCATAACAACGGAGATCCCCATGTTGAGGATGAGTCTGTGGACACACTGTATATGGCCGCCATTTTGATATCTGACGTCATTTTATTTTTTGTGACCTATGAAACTCTCAAATATCAATTTTCAAAATGATCGGATAATTTTTACAAAAAAGTACATATGGCCGCCATTTTGAAATCTGACACCATTTAATTTTTTTGTGTGCTATAAAACTCTCAAATATTAATTTTCAAAAGAATCGGATAATGTTTACAAAAAAGTACATATGGCCGCCATTTTGAAATCTGACGCTATTTTATTTTTTTGTGTCCTATAAAACTCTCAAATATTAATTTTCAAAAGGATCTAATAATTTTTAGTGTGCTTTATTTCCTTAGTCTGATTTTATTACATTTATCCGAAACGTTACCGGAGAAAGACCTTTTGCCTGTGAAAATTCAAAAGTACGATTTGCACCTGGACGAAAGTCGGGCCGGTCAGCTGGTTACCATAATATTGTATTGTCACCGGAGCTACACATGTGTGCAAAATTTCAACTCAATCGGATCATGGGAAGTGGGTAAAAATTCAAAAGTACGATTTACACCCGGACGAAAGCCGGGCCGGTCAGCTAGTTACCATAATATTGTATTGTCACCGGAGCTACACATGTGTGCAAAATTTCAACTCAATCGGATCACGGGAAGTGGGTGAAAATTCAGAAGTACGATTTACACCCGGACGAAAGGCGGGCCGGTCAGCTAGTTACCATAATATTGTATTGTCACCGCAGCTACACATGTGTGCAAAATTTCAACTCAATCGATCGCAAGATTTGTAACAAATATACGGGATCAAGCTAAATAAAACCACCGTTTAAAAAACAAAGCATCTACTACCTACTTATTTTTGCGTGATGCCAGAACATACGTTTTTATTTGAGAATCAGTTCGGTTGCTTTTGCGTGATGCCAGAATATTTTAAAACTCGCAGTCGAATAAGAAGTTATTTACTTGAAAAAAAAATCATGTAAATCGGATCAGTGGTTCTCGAGTTATAAGCGTACAAAGGGATATAGAGACAGAGAAAGTCAAATTGTTCGGGAAGGTATGATGAACGTCGAGAAATTTTGGTCCGATCCGATCGACGTCAATAATTAGTTACACGTCATTTTAACTCAGTAGGCCAGGGTTTTTAAACTTAAATTCAAACATCAGCAGTCAAAAAATTGAATAACTATATTGAAATAATGCAATAGAAGACAGAGCATACGCTATCTTCCAATATCCATATCACACTGTGCAACAGACAAGGACAACCGAAACAAGTTCGCGTTTTATTAGATAAAGTCGCATTTATTTAGTTTAATAATCATATAAATCTGTATAAAAAAACTGTTTTGACACAATATTATACATGAAATCTATCTAAAATTTTCTGCTCTTTCGTTTAAGACAGGTTTCGAATCGATCTGACTTAAATTGAGCAAACTATAAGCAAAAAACACCGTTTTTTCTAATTTGCTCCCCTCTGGGGCCAAAACTCAAAAATCGGATCGAATAGACCCCGAGAGGAATCGAACAAAAAAAAGTTTTTTAAAATCGGTTAACCCGTTTGGGCTGTACGACTGATACAAAAAATCCGTTACAGATTCACAGATTGACAGATCAGATTCACAGACGTACAGACAAAGCGAGTGTATATAGGCGCTTCTAGCTTCGCTATGATCGCGCCTAAAAATGGATTATTAAAACGGCAACGGGCAAGAAAAATTTCATCTGATTCGAACATTTTTACAAGATATTCAATCTATGAAAATCGGTTTTTGCAAGTTCTTCAGTCAACAAAACAATAACGGCGGTAGATTTGAAAATGGCGACCTAAGTAATATTTACAGGAAAAAATGCTTGATTCAATTAAGTTGATACTTAGTTTTTACGCTTAAAAATACACATAGGTATTTAAAATATTTAACAGAAACAATTATTTTAAATTATGTTTCAGAAATTCGTTTCGGAATAATATTCTGAGAAAATAATATCTCACAGCATACAAGTACTATTTTTATTGAACTTATCCGAGCAAAGCTCGGCACCCAGATATTAATAAAATAATAACACTAATAATAATTTTCATGATAAACTATAACTTATATCAACAATACTTCCGTATTTCTCTTATGGTCACTAGCAGCCGTTTTCAATTTAAAAAAAAGACACTAGATTATAAATTTTTCGTTGGAAATCAACCAATTATATAATTGATTCCAAACATAATGGAAAAAATCATTTTACCAACGATAGTCACAGTCAGGATTCTAACCTGAACCTTTCCACTTTCGCGGCGGAATGAGCTTACATTTACTCAACCGTGACATGATTACTAATCTAACATTCTCCTTATATGTTTAGGAATCAATAGATTTTCACCACATGCGAGTGTTAATTCAATATAGCTATGTTATAGAAGTGAATCTTCGTACTAGTAGACCGAGAGCTAGTGACGCACGTTTCATGACGTGTTTGATGCACCTTGAAATTTTGTGTAGTAGTATCTACTGGATAGATGAGCAGGTAAACATGCGTTGGCTTGACCTACCTGGGGACACCTGGTGAGGGGGGTCTCTAAAGGTCCCCTTTATTACTTTTTCGAAATATCTCAGAAACGGTCGACTTAAGCAATTTTTTCATTATGCAATGTTTTAAAGAGGATTACATTTCCTACAATTTTCGTTCCTACAACATTTCTGTGGTACTAATGGTAAGCGCGCTACAGCTTCTTGAAAATCACGCGCTTTTTGTAACCTCGGTAACCAATGGTTAAAATGTAATGTCCTTTTCAATAGCTTATGATTGTGTTCTTCATTGAACTTTAAATTGAAAATACACATGTTCATAAAGCAAGGAACGCCCTAAACCGTCCTTTTTGCCCCATACCGATATCTTTTAAAATTGAGAAGTTAAAGGCAGTCAAAGTTGAAATCATCACAGAGTTTTACGTGTTTTTTTAACACGCGTTTCGAGTACCTTTCATATCGAATAAAAAAAATTCGTTCTGAAATCCATAGGAAATTTAATACCCTATAACGATGTTTTTTGTCCTATCTCGATAACTTAAAAAATCATTTTACCAACCATAGTCACAGTCAGGATTTTAACCGCAAAAGTGGAAATATTCAGATTGACTGTGACTATGGTTGGTAAAATGATTTTTTTCAATATGTTTGGAATCAATTATATAATTGGCTGCTTTCCAACGAAAAATGTTCAATTGCAATTCAGCCGTATAAATCTATTAATTTATACTAGATTATTTCCATTTTTGATAAAGTTCAGTGACATACAGTTAAATATCATTTTAATAAGTGGTAAATCTTAACAACCATACATAAAATTGAACTAAAAATGAATGGGATAATATGCAACTTAAATAAATTCAACTACGAGTATACAAAACATAAAATGATTTATTAATAGATTTTTTATAAAAAATATTTTCCTGGTTAGATTAATTTAAACTCTAATATTTTTTTACAGGTTAGGAACAACATTTCTTCAAAAACCGAGGTTATTCCCCACATACTTATCTATGCAGCAAAATTAGCAGATAAGTAAAGAACCAAAACTATAAAACATGACATCATTTAAAAAACTTTTTCAATTCAGTTAGATATGGTTGTTAACCGAAAATAGCTTTTTGGAAGTTAACTTTGAGCTGTATTAATCTATGCATTAAGGGGTTAAATTTTTTATTTTGTCTAAAAACAAATTTAGGTAAACATAATCAAGCCACAATACCTGTATTAGCAAATACACTATATTGTCGTCAGGATTTGGCACTGCAACCCGAGTTTTTTTTTTCTTATGACTCAGAAATTTTTAATATTTTTACCTTCTTTAATATTATAAACATTAAACACAGTAGTATCTATTTATTGTAACGTACTTAACAGATGCGGAAAGTTTAGGGTTGGCCCACAGGTCACCGTTTTCTACATTTTTTTTAGATTATTTCGTTATTTAATGTTGTGTTCTATTATTTTGTAAAAAGTAATTGTTTCCATACTCTAAAAGTTGTTGCGACTTATTTAATTTTAAAACTGGCATATTAGTTTTGTTTTATTTTAACAAGATTACGGCAATAGTTATTTTTAGTTAAATTAGTTAAATTTAACAATAACTAAACAGTAATTACAAAACAAAACAAACAACTATATACAATAATTCGTAATTATATTAACTATATACCAGGACTATTTATTTCTAGTTATTTATGTTTCAAATATTTATATTTACTGTATTTATATCAGACGCACTGTTTGTCGCTCAGTATTCTCCATTGACTTGAATGCGCGACTCACCGTTGACTGATCCCTCACTACTCGTTCTGCTGTTTATATAGGCTGCGTAGCATAAGCCTAGTGTGTTCTCGCTTTCTCTAGAACTTTCGTGCAGGTACCAGTTGTTGAAGTAAGCGGACCCCCGTTTCTCAGAACTCTTGCCTGCCGGTTATATACAGGGTGATCCGTAACAATATAATTAATATATCCAGAGCTGGGCAGTGCTGAGTGCTTACTTAATGCTTGTAATTATGCTAGTCTACAATAATATTCGATTGTCACATTATCATCATTCATCAGTACAATATAATATTAGTATACTGTACGGATCACCAAGCCTAAACGTATTTGAAAAATGAAAAATTATAGGTGAGTATAGGTACAGTTGACCTACTGAGGCCCGTATTCACCGAGCCTAGTTAGTTATTTATTCAGTTGATTTATTCCTGCGGTAACTATTACTCGAGATAAATAGCGATAATTCAATTCACCAAACGTAGTTAAGTTTACTGCAGGTATAAATCGTAAGAATAACTATTCTGTCTAATTTCAAGGGCATTAATATTTATTCGCCTAGTAAAATAGGATTGGCACGAAATGCACAAATTACTTTATGATCTGGCGGCCTTTTCAGGTAAATATTAATTCCATATCTTTCAAGTAAAGGCTTTTGTAGTAAAATAAAATAAATTTACATTTTAGATCGATGCGCTATCGGTCGGATCTTTGGTAAACGTGCTTTAGAATCAAAATATTTGACAAAATGTCCAAGGTAAATTTGTACCTGAAGTTACTATTCTATCGAATGAATTGCTTGATGAATTGAAAGTTAATTTAATTCCAAGGAATAATTTTATTCTAAGATTAGTAACTTCTATCTTTAACCGTGTTTGGTGAACGCGGGCCTGATACGTATAAATACATCCACTAAGGTAAGTATTTAAAAATGTATTTTATTTTTGGGCGAAAAAATCTAAACCCGAATCATTAAATATTTTCAATAATCGGCAAGCATTTTATTAATCCAACATCCGCATCAAATTACATATCTTCCTTCAGTAAGTAATTTACAATCTGGGAACTGATGTTTTCATTTTTTTGTGTTTGGTCAATTTTGTGAAAGGGAAAAATATATTTTTGACTTGAAAGAAACCTTATTAAAAATTTACAATATTAGAACAGTTGGTCTGCACAAAAATTATCTGAAAGCTAATAGTCGCTTCGTGAGCATGTAAACAAGCTTAACAGTTAACAATGATGTATGATGTGTTATTTGATTTCAGATATCGTTAATACAATATGAATTACTTGTTTTTAATGCACAAAACAGTTTAATGTGCACTTATTTACCTATAAAAGCTTGTTTTAATAGATAATAAGCTTCCTTTTAATTGATAATAAAATTCCAAATAAAAATTATAATATACTTAAAATTTTAATAGTATTGTAACAAAACTCGTTGGTAACTTTGGTAAATATTTTATTTATCTATTCTTTCACAACAGTGACAACCGTTTACATGCTTTGGACAATTATTGTTCCTCACTTTATTCACTGTTCGCTTTTTGTCTATTTTCCGTTGGTCAGTTTTGCTTGACCGTTGGTCAGTTTTTGTTGACCAACACTTCGTCACTACTTGACCACTATGTGTCCACCATATGTCTGTGGTACGTATATTGTTCACTGGGTCTACTATATGTCTGTGGTGGTGGTATTTATTTGCCACCTGCAGATATCTTCCACACTGTGTGTCACTTTGCACCAGCAGATTATCTGCACTTAATCACTCGAAGATCTCGTCTGTCACTCGCAAATATCTTCCACACTGTTTGTCACTTGGTACTGGAAGATTATTTGCACTAGGTCACTCGAAGAACTTTTAACTCGCTGGTGGTATATTTATTTCCCGTTGCACTTTTCACGTCTGCTCTCGTTGAGAATGTATACGTGACTCTGGTGTTTCATTCTTGCTCTTGCTTATATGAACTTTCCTGGTCATTTTACATCCATGGTGGCGGGTTTTCTTATTGTTGTCAACCAGAATATTTCTTCGCGCTCAAGGCTGCGTGATCCATGTTAAGCCAACGAATCAAGGCTGCAACCAGCCTGCCTAGATTCGTTACAGTATTATTTCCATTGATTACATGCTTAGAAGATGTTTACACCGTTCCTCATGTAGTGAGGTGTCTTAGTGAAATTACCGATACTTGGCGGATAAAAGCACCAAATTTGGTATGATAGTACCTTTGGGTATACTTATATATGTTAGCCTAGGATCCCTCTCGGATTTCTAAAAATTTGGCGGCCGAAAAACCACAAAATTTTACCACCTTTTTGGCTTTTTTCGAAATATCTCAGAAACGGTCAACTAGAGCGATTTTTCTAATATGTAATGTTTTAAAGAGGATTCCCACAACTTTTCTGTAGTACCAATGGTAAGCGTGCTACAGCTTCTTGAATATCACGCGCTTTTTGTAACATTGGTAACCAATGGTTAAAATGTAATGTCCTTTTCAATAGCTTTATTTATTATGTTCTTCATTGAACTTTAAATTGAAAATACATATGTTCATAAAGCAAGGAACGCCCTAAGCCGTCCGTTTTGTCCCATATCGATATCTTTTAAAATTGAGAACTTAACGGCAGTCAAAGTTGAAATCATCACAGAGTTTTACGTATTTTTTTAATATGCGTTTCGAGTACCTTCCATACAGAATAAAAAACAATTCGTCTAGAAATCTATAGAAAATTTAATGCCCTAAACGATGTTTTTGTCGTATCTCGATAACTTAAAAAATGTTCAAGCTATAAGCATTAAAGTTTACTTCAAAATTAGTTTTTTTCTTCTATTTGGCAATTTTTCATTCAATTCGCTTGAACTTAAATGCTTATAATTTAATAAAAATGTCTGAAGCTATCGAGATAGGACAACAAACATCGTTTAGGGCATTAAATTTCCTATGGAGTCCTAGACGAATTTTTTTTATTCGGTATGGAAGGTACTCGAAACGCGTGTTAAAAAAACAAATAAAATTCTGTGATGATTTCAACTTTGGCTGCCTTTAACTTCTCAATTTTCAAAGATATCAATATGGGACAAAAACGACGGTTTAGGGAATTTCTTGCTTTATGAACATGTGTATTTTTAATTTTTTTTTTCAATGAAGAACACAATAAAATAAGCACCTAAAAGGACTTCACATTTTAAGCATTAGTTACCAAGGTTTCAAAAAGCGCGTGATTTTCAAGAAGCTGTAGCGGGCTAGCCATCAGTACCACAGAAAAGTTGTAGGAATGAAAATTGAAGAAAATGTAATCCTCTTTAAAACATTACATAATGGAAGAATTGCATAAGTCGACCGTTTCTGAGATATTTCGAAAAAAGCAAAAAAGGTGGACAAATTTCGTGATTTTTCGGCCGCCAAAAGTTTGTCACGGGTCATAATTTTCCAATGTAATTAATATATTTCGTTTATTGTGATATTTTTGTCTAAGAAATGGTATAAAGTACCTGATTTTTTTAAAGGCTGCAATAGTTATATATTACATACTTTTGTGTATTCGTAAAGAATTGTTGATTGTTTATTTATATTATTTTCAATCTAGTTATACGCCAGAATTATGGAAGTCTATTGCATTGTATTTATGTCAATAGTCAAATTAACAACAGTTAATACGTAATCTCTGTTTACAATATGACTACCCCGCTTTTGTATATAAAACACCGCTCTATGTACATAGACTGTGTGACAGACGCCACCCAACTGTACATAACAGTAATGCGTATTTCACCCCCCCCCCCTATCGTCACTGTCTATGTACAAGCAGCGCGCCGTACTTCTGACCTCCCACTCTTTGCGTATGACTAGATACATAGCCAGAGTAGATTATGTAGCGGTATTCACTTTTTTGTGATTGGTCCACGTGATTGACTAGTGCCCCGACGTCGCTTTTAGCAGCGTTACTTGTGACTATAAAAAGGGTGCTCCGCGCTAAAATCAGGGAGTAGTTCAACTCATCTGAACTCTCCACTTGAACTTGGATACGGGTGCTGACCGAACACAAGCTTCAAGGACCTTCTCCCTTCCCTTCTCTGGACTTGCAACGAGTGTTGACCGGAACCAAGTTTCAGAGAACTTTCCTTGTCCTGGGGGCGGTTTACGGGTGTTGACCGGACGCTGTCTCCAGACGCTTTGATTTCGACACTGTGTACTGGCATACGTTGTGTATGTTTTATGGGTAATTTTGGACTGCTGGTTCTGGCTGGGTTTACTCCCCGGATATTGTTTCTGGATTTTGATCCGGAAGAAATCTTCCTTAATTACTAGTCTCAGTAGTCAACGGCTTTTAGGCCTTTTGGAAATTTTCTTGCTTATTTCCACAGGTTCGGACGACCTGTGACTTGGTGTGTGTCCAGTTGTCCTGGCGCCCTTTTCAACTTTTTAGTCGGTTTAATTCTGGATACTGACAATTGTCTCCAAGTGATTTTAGTATCCAAAGGTTTAGTGTATTTCCCCGTATCGTCTTGAGGGTACCGCTTTGATTTGTGGGTTTCCCAGTTCGTGCTTTTTAGAGTACGTTTATCTTTCAATTTCCGCAATTCTTTTTGTTTGTGTTTGTTTACGTGTCGAGTGGTAGGTGGTGTGGATTTTTTTTAAATACAAAATATTTTTTTAGTGGTCGGTGGTCAGATTTTTAAGCCCAATCTGGGGCATTTTTATAATAACATCAATTCAATGCTGGTGAACCGTGGACTGACGTCTCAGCGCCGCGTGAGCTAGCCGCGCTCTGAATTTATTCAGGTTATTATAACCGTTCACCAAGAGAGTTTTAAACTCTAAACAAAATATCAAGTTATAATATATAAAAGAGTTCCGTTACTCATTCAGTCATTCACTCACTGACAGACAACGCCCAAGTCAAACCGCTGAAAATATAAACTTAAATTTTGGACAGTAGGTTCCTTTTGTGACGTAGGCACCCACTAAGAAAGGATTTTTTGAAATTCAACCCCTAAGGGGGTTAAATAGGGGATGAAAGTTTGTATATAAATTCGTCATTTTTGAAGTTAGAAGCATGACATTTTGCACAGGAGTTTCTTATATAACGTAGGTGAGCACTAAGAAATTTTTTTTTAAACTCATCCCCTAAGGGGGCTAAAAAGGGGATGAAAGTTTGTATTACAGTTCGCCATTATTGAAGGTAGAAGCATGACATTTTGCACAGGAGTTCCTTATATTACGTAGGTGATCAATACGAGAGGATTTTCGAAAATTCATTCCCTAAGGGGGTTAAATAGGGGATGAAGGTTTGTATGGAAGTTCGTCATTTTTGAAGTTAGAATAATGAACTTTTGCACAAGAGTTCCTTATATAACGTAGATGAGTAATAAGAAAGGATTTTTAAAAATTCATCCCTAAAGGAGGTTAAATAGGGGATGAAAGTTTGCATGGAAGTTCATCATTTTTGAAGTTAGAAGCATGCAATTTTGCACAGGAGTTCCTTATATAACGTAGGTGAGCAATAATGTATCAATAAAATTCGAGCGAACGAGCGAAGCGAGTGATAATGTATTATTAATATCCGAGCGAACGAGCGAAGCGAGTGAGTAATGTATTAAAAATATTCAAGCTAACGAGCGAAGCGAGTGAGTAATGTATTAATAAAATTCGAGCGAACGCGCGAAGCAAGTGAGTAATGCATTAATAAAATTCGAGCGAAGCGAGTGAGTAATATATTAATAATATTCGAGCGAACATCCGAAGCGAGTGAGTAATGTATTAATAAAATTCGAGCGAACGAGCGAAGCGAGTGAGTAATGTATTAATAAAATCCGAGCGAACGAGCGAAACAAGTGAGTATTATATTAATAATGTTCACAGGAGGAAAATTTCTCGCGGGGGGATGATAAATCATAAATCGAAATATACGTGGGCGAAGCTACGGGTAACGGCTAGTTTATTATGAGCATTAAGAAAAAAGTTAATAAAAGTTAGATTGGAATAAGGGCTATACCTCGAGCTATACTTTAAAATTATTTTTAGCTATACAGGGTGTACGATGTAGTCATGGTACAACTGACTTGTATTTTAATAAATAGAACAGCCTGTATATTTTCAGACCATCTCAATGCCCATTAGGAAGCCTACATAAAATGTGCTATTTTTGAAATTCGGTTGAGACGTTGCTAAAATTTTCAACTTTTTCTGCAAAATTCCACATTTTCGTTATCTCCTAGGTACTAAAATACACACCAACCACATTTTTCAAGTTGAGTCAATCTTTGCGTGTCAAGAATTAGTCCATAGCATGTGCTACCCTCCAGATACTTCACAGTTAAATTTATTTATACAGGGTGTTAGTTGCAATAGGTGGAAAATGCACAATTTTAACTTCCCTTAAGTCAATTTTTTTAAATAGCCCATCCTGTATATCTTTAGGTATGTGAATAGGGCTGGCTTTCCTCTACACATTTTATACCTGAAAATATACAGAGTGCAATACCTACTCGCACTACACGCAGTATCGTTCGTGGGAGATGTACAGAAACAAAAACACGCAAAGACAAGGAACAGTGGGAACAATCAGTAAAGGAGAAACTAAAATCGATAACGGTAAACGAAAGTAAGTAGCACACCCCGTATATCTTTAAGTATGTGAATAGAGCTCGCTTTCCTCTACACATTTAATGCCTAAATTATACAGGGTGTGCTACTTAAATTTTTTTTAAGTAGCACAGCCTGTAGGTATATTTTAAAGAAGACAGCTTTGAGATGGCTTAAGGATCCAAAAATAATAAGCAAATACTGTTAATATTGCATTTATTAAGCTGACGTTTCGAGAATTATATTCTCATCCTCAGAGCTCTGTTAAAAAATTATAAAATTGTGTTAGGAAAAAATTTAAAAAATAATATATAACAAATATTAATTAACTTACCAAATGCCGTCAAACATGATAGTAAAATTGTCCAAAAAACTTTTTAAAAAAACATACTAACATTTTATTTGGTTTTTATTGAAGTGTAAAAAAATTTGTTTTATTGATTTGATTTTGTACACAGAAATACTCAAAACTTTATGTTTTATAGAATTTGATTTTATTTTTTATTGTAGAAAATTTTTTTAATTTTTTTTTTTATTTGCCAGATTAACTGTTTTATATTTACGTGCTATAAGCTATAGGTATTTCAAGTCCACAGTTTATTTCAAAAAATGTATCCATTATAAAATCCTTTCTTGTTAGTAACAATTATCCAGCAGATTTAATAAATAAAATTGTAAACCAGACTATAAACAAGCATAATCTTCATAATCAAGAAAAAAACAATAACCAGGATATTCTTAAAAAGTCCATAAAAAATAACAATAATACATCAGATTCAAATGTTGTAACAGCAATAAAACCATATTTTTCCATTCCATATTTCCCTTTTCTATCGGACAAATTAAAATTAATTTTTAAATCGGAACCAATACGCATTTCTTTCAAAAATACTAACACAATTTATAAAATGTTTTTCTCAAAAATTAAAACTAAAACAAAAAAATTTCAAAATTCAAACTTAATCTACAAAATTGATTGCAAAAACTGTAATGCTATATATGTGGGACAGACATCTCAGTATTTACTCATGCGTTTGAAACAACATAATGTGGGCGTCAAAAACCAAATAAAATCTAATTTACATTCTCAACTTTGTTTTTGCACTTCTTTAGTACAGCATAGCGTCGCCAACAATCACGAATTTGATTTTGAAAATACCTCCATTATGGCTCTAGAAAGTAATTATCAAAAACGCCTTTTCCTTGAAATGGTTTACATATATAAAACAAAAAATTGTATAAACAAACGCACAGATATTGATAACCTGTCACATATATATAGTAAATTGCTCAATGAAATAAAAATTGTCCAAACTTGAATAAACATACTACATTTTTGCAATAACAACTTAAAAATCAAAAATTATTTCACTTAGTTTCTAGCTTATAGCACGTAAATATAAAACAGTTAATCTGGCAAATAAAAAAAAAAATTAAAAAAATTTTCTACAATAAAAAATAAAATCAAATTCTATAAAACATAAAGTTTTGAGTATTTCTGTGTACAAAATCAAATCAATAAAACAAATTTTTTTACACTTCAATAAAAACCAAATAAAATGTTAGTATGTTTTTTTAAAAAGTTTTTTGGACAATTTTACTATCATGTTTGACGGCATTTGGTAAGTTAATTAATATTTGTTATATATTATTTTTTAAATTTTTTCCTAACACAATTTTATAATTTTTTAACAGAGCTCTGAGGATGAGAATATAATTCTCGAAACGTCAGCTTAATAAATGCAATATTAACAGTATTTGCTTATTATTTTTGGATCCTTAAGCCATCTCAAAGCTGTCTTCTTTCATTATCATCAGGATCACCACTTTTCTGTTTTTAATTAAACCGTTCTTCACATCTATAATATTTGGCTAATTTGACGACACTTTCTTCATATTAACATGGGTTTTTTTGATTTTGTTAAACGTAATTTTGATTGTAATGTCAGTTTAGACCTAAAATTATATGCAAAAATTCAAAAAAAATTAATCTCATTGTACAACAGAAGATATTTTTTACTACAATGTAGAAACCAAGGTTTGATTCCAAATTTTATTAAAAACAATTTCAAATGTTTAAATAACCAATTAGTAGGTAACCATCCGTACCGTAACAATTATTTTGCATTCATTAAAAAATTTCAACAACAAGTGTTAAACAAAGAGATTACACTTACTCATTGGAATATTAGAAATAACCAAAAAACACTTAAATTAATTAATGAACGTTTAATCCCCATTTTACCCGAAAAGTTACTTAATAATTTCATTAATAACCAAAAAAAATTTTTTGATTCAAAATTTAAAATTCATAACCTAAAAATAATTAACAAGTTAAAAAAATTAACAAAAATTCAAAAATCAATTTCTCCGAATAAAACATGGTTAAAAAACTTATCTTCTGTTGATTTACCAAATGATGTAGAACTAATTTTAAGCTTAGGACCTAATTTTAATCTACCTTATTTTAACAAAAACCAAATGCCATATCTTAAATTGTTAACAGATATTGAGTTTTTGATTAAAAATCTGGAAATACCTCTAGAACAAAAAGATAACTACAGATATCATTGTACTAATATAACTTTAAATTATCAAAAAAATTTGGCCCATAAGACGTTCAATAATCATTTATTAAAAAATAAACTTATACAATCTACAAAAAAATTTTTAAAGGAACATCCAAATATCTTAGTTCTTAAAGCAGACAAGGGCAATGTCACTGTAATTATGGATAAAACTGAATTTGAGAACAAAGTTTTGGACTTATTATCTGATACTTCTACGTACATTAAAATTGAAAAAAATCCAACAAATTCCATACAACTGAAATGCAATAAACTTATAGACGAACTTTTAAAATCTAATCAAATTGATCAACAAACAGCAAAAAAAATTAAAACCCATAATGCAATAGCTCCTAAAATTTATTTTTTACCAAAAATACACAAACCTCAAACTCCACTAAGACCTATTGTTTCTTGCATTAACACAGCTTGTTATAAAATTTCCAAATTTCTTTGTTCTTTTTTACAGTACGCTTTTATAAAAAATGACTATTACATAAAAAATTCTTTTGACCTAGTGACAGAACTTAAGAATATAGTTATCCCTACTAATTATATTTTAATTTCATTAGATGTTAATAACATGTTCACAAATTTACCGGTTGATCTAATTCTTAATATTATTGAAAACCTCATACAACCACACACAAAAATTGATAAAAATCAATTTTGCAGATTAATTAATTTATGCATAAATTCCGGTTATTTTGCTTATAAAGACGAAATATTTAAACAGATAAAAGGTGTTGCCATGGGTAATTGCTTGAGCCCAATTTTGAGTGACATTGTGATGAGTGAATTACAAGATACCATATTGCCGAAATTGCCTTTTAATATCCCGTTTTTTAAACGTTACGTTGATGACATTCTTACTGCAGTACCCAATGACAAAACAGACTTAACTTTAGACATTTTTAATTCTTTCCATCCTGATATAAAGTTTACTTTAGAATCTGAGTTACAAGGTTTTATTTCCTATTTAGATACTAAAATCATTCATCAAAAAGATGGCAGTTTAATCATAGATTGGTTCTTTAAACCAACACACTCAGGAAGATACTTAAATTATTATTCCACGAGCCCTTTCACTCATAAAATCAATGTCATACAAAATCTTGTACATAGAGCTATAGGTATTTCAAGTCCACAGTTTATTTCAAAAAATGTATCCATTATAAAATCCTTTCTTGTTAGTAACAATTATCCAGCAGATTTAATAAATAAAATTGTAAACCAGACTATAAACAAGCATAATCTTCATAATCAAGAAAAAAACAATAACCAGGATATTCTTAAAAAGTCCATAAAAAATAACAATAATACATCAGATTCAAATGTTGTAACAGCAATAAAACCATATTTTTCCATTCCATATTTCCCTTTTCTATCGGACAAATTAAAATTAATTTTTAAATCGGAACCAATACGCATTTCTTTCAAAAATACTAACACAATTTATAAAATGTTTTTCTCAAAAATTAAAACTAAAACAAAAAAATTTCAAAATTCAAACTTAATCTACAAAATTGATTGCAAAAACTGTAATGCTATATATGTGGGACAGACATCTCAGTATTTACTCATGCGTTTGAAACAACATAATGTGGGCGTCAAAAACCAAATAAAATCTAATTTACATTCTCAACTTTGTTTTTGCACTTCTTTAGTACAGCATAGCGTCGCCAACAATCACGAATTTGATTTTGAAAATACCTCCATTATGGCTCTAGAAAGTAATTATCAAAAACGCCTTTTCCTTGAAATGGTTTACATATATAAAACAAAAAATTGTATAAACAAACGCACAGATATTGATAACCTGTCACATATATAATATAGTAAATTGCTCAATGAAATAAAAATTGTCCAAACTTGAATAAACATACTACATTTTTGCAATAACAACTTAAAAATCAAAAATTATTTCACTTAGTTTCTAGCTTATAGCACGTAAATATAAAACAGTTAATCTGGCAAATAAAAAAAAAAAATTAAAAACATTTTCTACAATAAAAAATAAAATCAAATTCTATAAAACATAAAGTTTTGAGTATTTCTGTGTACAAAATCAAATCAATAAAACAAATTTTTTTACACTTCAATAAAAACCAAATAAAATGTTAGTATGTTTTTTTAAAAAGTTTTTTGGACAATTTTACTATCATGTTTGACGGCATTTGGTAAGTTAATTAATATTTGTTATATATTATTTTTTAAATTTTTTCCTAACACAATTTTATAATTTTTTAACAGAGCTCTGAGGATGAGAATATAATTCTCGAAACGTCAGCTTAATAAATGCAATATTAACAGTATTTGCTTATTATTTTTGGATCCTTAAGCCATCTCAAAGCTGTCTTCTTTCATTATCATCAGGATCACCACTTTTCTGTTTTTAATTAAACCGTTCTTCACATGTATATTTTAAAGTATAAAATGTGTAGAGGAAAGCGAGTTCTATTCACATACTTGAAAAACTTGAGAAATGTGGTTGCTGTGTAATTTAGTAGTATACCGAAAATGTAGAATTTTGCAGAAAAAGTTGAATATTTTGGCAAAGTCGCAACCGAATTTCAAAAATTAGCACAATTTTATGTAGGCTTCCGAATGGACAATGAGATGGTCAGATATACAGAGATATACAGGCTGTTCTATTTATAAAAACACAAGTCAGTTGTAGCATGACATCGTACACCCGTATAGCTAAAAATAATATTTTAAAGTATAGCGCTCTTATTCCAATCCAACTTTTATTTAAAACTTTTTTTTCTAATGCTCATAATAAATGAGATATCGCCCGAGACATTCTTAGTAACTCACCTGTATATGAATTATACATACATACACATTGTAGTGAGTGCCTAGTTATTATTATAAGATAAGAATTAGTTATTATTTAATTTATCATTATCACATTATGTAATGAACGTTTTGTAGAAGTATTTTATGTTAAAATAAATCAGTATTATAATAACCAACCACTGGCTATATTTAAAATATATTACACATAATACCTATTAATCCAGTAAACGAATGTCCCAACAGGGGATGTAGAGTGCGTGAGCAGGGCCAGGGACCTAAGCGATTCATTCTAAAACTTGTTCAGGGTGTTTAAGGAGTGAACATACTAAAAGTTCTGACATCTAGGAAGTGAGCCGGAGGAAGGGAGCCACAAAGAACGTCTCACTTTTGGGTTTTTTGCTTATATCTCGAAAACGATGAGTCGTAGGGAAAATATTTCTAATACCAAATGAAAGCTCATGAAATTCTCTACAAGTTTCGTTCTATATACTTTTTTCGAATTCCCAACCGTTTTCGAGCTACATAGCGCAGTCGGTACGAGTTTAAATAAAGTTAAAATATAGCAGATTAGAATTGTATTGATATAAAAATGAATGATAAAACATAAGTGCCATGAATATGCATGGAAATTTGAAACAGAATTAGCAAAAATGGATTGACCGGTTTAAAAATTATTTAATTGCGCCGATATTAAAGCAAAACCAGAAGCTACTCAATGTGCAATATTCTATTGCATTACATTGGGGAAGAGTGCTTTGAAATATATAAAACATTTGTATTCGATGATTCTGAAGAAAACAAAATTGACATTCTCATCAAAAAGTTTGAAAATTATTTTAATCCAAAAAAGAACATAACATTTGAAAAACATCTATTTTTCATGCGAAGTCAGCATCAAGACGAAAGTATTGACCAATACGTAACTGATTTAAAAAGTATTGCGGCAAACTGTGAATTCGGCGATCTGAAAGTAAGTCTGATTCGCGATCGAATTGTGTGTGGCGTCACAAATCTCAGTTTACGTGAAAAGCTGCTAGAGGAAGATGATTTAAGTCTGGAAAGGACTCTTAACATTTGTCGAGCGATGGAGTTGTCGAGACAACAAGCTCAAGAGATTTCAAATCCTTCAACTGTCGATTCTAATGTGGATCGGGTTTATCGGCGTCGTCATAAACCGAACCACACTGAAGCGGCATCCTCGTCAACGCGTACAGTTGGATAATACGAAAGAAAAAACTGCAGAAGGTGTGGAGATTCACATCGCATGTACAAATGTCCAGCTTTCAGGGAAACATGCAGAAGGTGCAAAGGTAAAGGTCACTTTGAAAAAATGTGTAGGTCACGTAACGTTGATAATATTGACAAGGACCAGGACAATTACACAGATTGTGATAGTACTGATGAATCAGACAATTCTTTTTTCATTGGAAAAATAAATTGTCGATCTCAAGTTAAAGATTGGTAAGCTGATGTTAAATTTGAAAATAATGTCATAATTAGATTTAAACTAGATACAGGTGCTCAAGTTAATTGTGTGCCTCGGAAATTATTTAACTTACTTAATATTGATAGCAACTGTTTAATGAATGAATTGTGAATTATAGACGCTCGACAACAGAGGTCATTAGCGTCTGTAAAGATACAAAGTGTAAACAAAACAAAAGTAAAAACAATAAAATAAAAGCAAAATCAAAAGTTGACACACAATAAAATAAAATCGTTATAAGTACAAATAAAATGTGTCATATAATATACAGAAAGATATAAAGAAAAAACCATAAAGGCTGTAAATGAGCCTAAATGTATATAAATAAATAAAATTAAATAAACCGGTCAAGACCGGTTTCTTTTAAAAATCGAAACAGCAGATCGACATTGTCAGGATCATTTCCTAAAACAATCGACAGATCACCTGACAATCCGATCTGCTGTCGTGTGTCCCTAAACTGGACACACTCCATTAAAATGTGCGAGACGGTAACACGAGTGTCACACGTCTCACAAAGGGGCGGGTCCTCCCGAGCCATTAAAAAGCCATGGGTTAGTCTACAGTGACCGATGCGTAGCCGTGTAAGAACCACTTCCTCCCACCTGGAGGGACGGCAAGATGTGAGCCATGGGTCAACTGTAGATTTTATAGCTCTTAACTTATTCTCCTCGACAGCACTCCATTCATTTTTCCAGAGCTGCTGCACGGCTGAAATCAGTACGTTCTTAAGGTCATCACCGATAACGCAAAACACGCTCTGACCGTTATTTGCAGCGTCTTTAGCTGCAGTGTCAGCTAATTCATTGCCAGCGATTCCCATGTGGCCGGGAACCCAACAAAACCGGACAGTGGTTCCACCTCTTTTTAAAGAGTACAATATGTCCTGAATTAAACAAATAAGAGGGTGGCTGGGATAGGAACGCTGCAATGCCTGTAGAGCACTCAAAGAGTCGCTGCAAATAACATATTTGTGCGGACCGTGCACATGTCTCAAAGCCTGCAAAATTGCATATAACTCTGCAGTAAAAATACTGCACTCTTGAGACAACTTGTATCCAAAACTGTCGTTATCGGTGACGAACGCGCAACCAACTCGGTCGAGAGACTTTGAACCATCCGTGTAAACGGAACGGTAGTCTCGATTCCGATCCAGCCATGCCAGGAAAAGCTGGCGATAGAGCTCTGGAGTTGTTGTATTTCGAGGATGAATGGAAAGTGACATGTCGATGACGGGCTCAGGAATTAGCCACGGGGGTACAGAATTACGGCCGACTTTAAGAGTTCTAGGAAGGGCCAACGGAAGTTCATCTAGGAGAAGAGTCAACCTGATACCGAGAGGACGTGTTGCATTTCTTCTCCGTCTATACAGAGAAGAAAACCTTGGTTGAAATACGCAACTGTAAGTTGGGTGATCAGGTTGACTACGGAGTTTAGAGACGTAGGATAGCATATTGCGTTTCCGCCGGATGTTCAGCGGAGGCTCTCCGCATTCAGCGGCAATGCTAACAACAGGACTGGATCGGAACGCTCCGGTTGACAAACGTATTCCGGCGTGATGAACAGCGTTTAACGTCCTAATGTACGACTCACGCGCCGAGTCGTACACAATGCTACCGTAATCCAATTTAGACCGTACGACTGCACGGTAAATACGCAGCAAAACAGTACGGTCTGCACCCCACGTGGTGCTGGATAAAATTTTTAAAATATTAAGGGAAGACATCGACTTCCTCTTTAAAATATTAAAATGAGCCTTCCAATTTAGCGACCGGTCAAACGTAAGTCCTAAAAATCGGGCAGTATCTTGCACAGATATGAGCGTATTATAAAGATATAAGAATGGTTCCTGATAACAACTACGAATGCGGCAAAAGTGCACACACTGGGTTTTCCCAACGGAAAATTTAAACCCATTGTTAGTTGTCCAGTTCTGGATGCTATTAATGGCCAACTGCAAATGACGTTGTGCAGTACGAATGTACTTTGACGAGCAGTAGATCGCCAAGTCGTCAACATAGAGCGATGACTCTACAGACGATGGAATGCTGTCAATTATGCCATTAATAGCGATGGAAAATAAGGTGACGCTAAGAACCGAACCCTGTGGAACACCATTCTCCTGTGCAAAGACACTAGACAAAGTGTTGCCGATACGGACTTGGAAGTAACGCTCCAATAAAAAATTATTAATAAAATTCCCAAGATGTCCTCTAATACCCCAATTGTGTAATGTTCGGAGTATCCCGTACCGCCATGTAGTGTCGTAAGCCTTTTCTAGGTCGAAAAAGACCGCTATCAAGTGCTGTTTGTTAAGAAAGGCGTCCTGTATTGCGGACTCCAGCCTGACTAAATGATCCATCGTCGAACGGTGCTTCCGAAAGCCACACTGGGCATTCGTGATCAATCGTCTGGATTCAAGAATCCAAACCAATCGTCGGTTGATCATACGTTCGAGAAGTTTTGACAAACAGCTAGTCAGTGAAACAGGACGATAACTTGATGCTTGTTTTCGGTCTTTACCGGGCTTCAACAACGGCACTACAATAGAATTACACCAAGCGGTAGGAAACGTATTGGTGTACCATATTAAATTATACATCTTGAGAAGGAATATAGATCCGGAGGGAGGTAGCTTTTTCAAAAATTGGTAATGGATATCGTCAGATCCTGGAGAAGTATCATGGCAATCATGCAAACTCGACTGTAGTTCCCACGAGGAGAAAGGTGCATTGTAGTTCTCCTCATTTTGTGAGGAAAAGTTTAATGCAACTTGTTCTGCTTGATTTTTCTGAGCAGAAAAACTCTCTAAGTAGTTTGCAGAACTCGAAACTTTTGCATAGCATGAACCCATGTGATCAGCGACATCATCAGGCGACGTAATTATGTCATTTCCCATTACCAATCCAGAAATGTAATTGAAACTCTGTTTGCCAGAGATCCTCCGAATTTTCTCCCACACTTCGCGGGCGGGAGTAGAACTTCTTACAGTGGAAACAAACTCTCTCCATGACTGCTTCTTACTCTCTGCTATGATACGTCTGGCAATGGAACGCTTTTGCATGAAAAGTACACGATTTTCATCCGTCATATTATTTTTGAAGCGACGGAGAGCTTTACGACGTTCACGGATGGCATCCCGACAAGCCTGATTCCACCAGGGAACAGGCACACGTCGCGGTGTTGTTGACGTGCGTGGGACTGCAGCTAAAGCCGCCTCGATGACCGCATCCGTGAAATGCTCTACAGCAGCATCGACATTGCCAAAGTTCATTTCGCCGACATTTAACACTTGCTGAAAGTGTGACCAATTAGCGTCTTTTATTTTCCACTTCGGGGAGCGTTTTTCATCCACATGGAATGAAAGAAGACGACAAATGATTGGGAAATGGTCACTGCTACAAAGATCGGCATTTACTTCCCATTCACAGGATGGGGCGATAGAAGAAGAGCAGAGAGTAAGATCTATAGCGGAAAATGTCCCATTTGCAGCCGAGAAATGTGTATTGGAACCTGTGTTCAATACGACCAAGTTTTTATTCAGAATCAACGTCTCCATTAGCCTTCCACGAGCATCCACACGATTTGAACCCCAAGTGGGATTGTGGGCATTAAAATCCCCCATGATGATAAAGGGGCGTGGAAGTTGATCTATAAGAGATGCAATGGTTACAAGTGTCGGTTGTTCTGTTGGAGGAATGTATATTGAACACAAAGTTACCGGATTCGGCGCATATAGTCTGACAGCGATGACCTGTAAGTCAGATTGTAATGGGACATTTTCGGAAAACACATTGTTTCGGACTAAAACTGCCACTCCGCCACTGGCACGTTCCACGAATGGTTTATCTTTACGATAAATCGTAAAACCACGAAGAACCGGAGTGTTTGTGTCTTTCAAATGTGTTTCCTGTAAACTAATAGCAGTAGCATTATGATCATTAAGGAGGAGTTTTAATTCGCTGAAATGAATATAAAAACCGTTCATGTTCCACTGTAAGAAATTGAATGTGATAATTAGTGATAAGGAGCTACCTCATTTTTTTCCTCGCTGCATCAGACCGATGATGAGGAGGTCTGCTTATATTTTCGTCCATAGCAGAGTCTGCACTGCTGCTATGGTCGATGCGTGTCCTTGTTATAGTCATAGTATGACTATTATCCCGGTTCAAGATAACCTTAGTTTTCTTTACCGGAGATACATTTTTATTCTTGTTAACCGGAGATTTTACCGGTGATGTAATTTTCTTTACTGGCGATCTCGATCTATCTGGACTTTTTTTATTTTTATTTTGTTTCTTGACAACAACTTTGGAACTGGATGGGGAAACTTCGGTTTGTGTAGACATGTCACATGTCTGTGTTGACATGTCTACTTTGACGACAGGAATGGCAGCAATGTTTGCAAAGGAACGTGTAAAAGAGGGGACAGTTTCACGATACTTGCGCTTGGCCTCTGCAAAAGAAATTTTTTCTGTTGTTCTTATTTCTTGTATCTTGAACTCCACTTTGTATTGTGGACATTCTCTAGATCTTGCAGAGTGGGTTCCGTCGCAATTAACGCAGTGAGATACCCTTTTGCACGGAATATCTTCATGCAAAGGTTGGCCGCAATTGTCACAGAGACTAGGAAAGCTACAGTTATTCTGTGAATGTCCAAACTTTTGACATTTATAGCAACGTAAGGGAGATGGTATATACTGACGTACTTTCAAAGAATAGAAGGCTGCTTTAATCGATGGCGGAGGCTGCGGTGTACAGAACGTAAGAATATGAGACGGTGTAGGTACTAATTGACCGTCTCTACGTGCGTGAATTCTGTATACGTCTGTAACACCTTGGTCTTTAAGTTCCTCTTTTATTGTTTCAACAGTACAGTTGAGCAGGTCAAAACAATAAATAATGCCCTTAGAGAAATTAAGCTGCTTATGCAGTTCTACTTTTACTGGTACGTCTGTGCACATGTCCACACCTTTTATATTTGTACATGCCAATACCTTATGAGCTTGATGCTGTGAAGCTGTTTCAATTAATAAACATCCATCACGCAACTTTTTAACACTTGGAAAAGTTCCAAACAAGCCATCAAGATGTTTATTAATGTAAAAGGGACTGTCGCCGTTGAAGTTTCCAGTTACCTTAGTCATTATCAAATATCTGTTACAAGGAGTAACATTCGCCAGATCATTACCAAATAATAAATTTAAATTGTCATCTTTACGCCCTCTCTTAGAGGGAGGGCTGGTTAAAGAGGGGAAATTTTCCATAATAATTTTATTATATTCATCAACCGTGCTCCCCGCCCACCACGGAGCCCAACAAGGGGACGATGACCGCAAACCGGTACAGAGCGCCAGGGCTACACGGTGATATAGTCAGCTCAAGAGACGGCGCCACTCCATCAAAAGACACTGGCTCACCCCGCCGGAATACTAAATAAACACGACGTTAGCCGATTGACTAGACTGGGTTAGGTCTAGCCGCCCGTTTACAGCGAAGCGGAGGCCAAAGCAGTGTGTTGGTGCACCCAGGCGAACCTCAACTGCCAGGATCCTCTTTTCCGCCTTACGGGTCACCGCGCACGGCAAACACGCAGGTGTACTATTAGGGACTACTACAAACAAAGGACAGCAACAAAGGTGTACCCATAACGGAGGGACAAGACCGCTAACAACAACAAAAGACGGAAGAACGGAAGAAGAAAAATGTTGCGACTGTCCTTCCTTCATAATAGTCCCTAAAAGAATCACCCAGCCGGGTACACAACCGACTGGTGCGTGCTCGGGTTTCCCTGGGTTCGCCAATTCCCAAAGAACATTGTAATGTAATTGCGATAAACAACGACATTCCAATGTTCCCCCTGGGGGCAGCAACTGTTTAATGGAGACTAATGAACTATTGAGTAGTTATACCAAAGATAGGTTAAAAGTTGTCGGCAAATGTACATTAAAATGTGAATACAATAATAATTAATAATTATTACAATAGACAATAGCCAAACCACAAATAAATACTTTTCTTAACGTAATCAGTCGGCGAACATGCCATCGTGATGTTAATCGTCAAACAATTAAGATATACAAGGAAAAAATCAAAGACCACTGTCAGAACTTGAACCCGAAATTCCCAGTTTCCGGCTGGTTGAGTTACCTCTTACTCACACAGTGCCCCGATAGTGGGATCTATTCTCTTCCTATATACACCTATTTCAACACTAAATCACACTTAGTTATGTTTATAACTTAAAAATTAAATCCGCTCTCGCATGAAATGTGATTTAGTGTTGAAATAGGTATATATAGGAAGAGAACAGATCCCACTCTCGGGGCACTGTGTGAGTAAGAGGTAACTCAACCAGCCGGAAACTGGGAATTTCGGGTTCAAGTCCTGACAGTGGTCTTTGATTTTTTCCTTTTATATCTTAATTGTTTGACGATTAACATCACGATGGCATGTTCGCCGACTGATTACGTTAAGAAAAGTATTTATTTGTGGTTTGGTTATTGTCTATTTTAATAACTACTTGTGTTTTATATATATAGATTGTATTATAACCACAAAAAACTCAACTCTCATTGTTGTACAATAATAATTCTCATATTCTAGATTTTTATGTAGTAAATGAGGATGCACCAGTGATATTGGGGTTGGTTGCATGTGAGCAATTAAATTTAATTAAAAGAATATGTCTCATTAATGACTCAGATTTTTTTGAAAAAAATAAAGAGATTTTTGAGGGTATAGGTTACCTTAAAGTCCCCCCTCATCATATAACGATTAAAAAAGAATCAAAGCCGGTTGTATATCCTCCAAGAAAGTTTCCATTGCCCATACGCAGTAAGCTAAAACACGAACTTAATCATTTAGAAAAAGCGGGAGTCGTTGAAAAAGCTGAGGAATCTACTCCGTGGGTGAATTCTATGGTATTAGTTAGAAAACCAAACGGTTCGTTGAGAATATGTATACATCCTAAAAACCTAAACTCAGCTATTCAGCGCGAACATTTTCAATTGCCAACCCTAGAAGAAATTACAGGTAAATTAGCAGGGGCTAAATATTTCGGCACTTTAGATGCCAGCAACGGGTTTTGGCAAATACCTCTGGATGAGGCTAGCTCAAAATTATGCACTTTTAATACACCGTTTGGACGATACAAATATTTAAGGCTTCCGTATGGTATCTGTTCAGCTCCAGAAATTTTTCATCTGACAATAAAACAAATATTTGATGACATTTCTGGTGTTGATACATATATTGATGATATACTTGTTTGGGGATCCACTCAACAAGAACACGACCTTAGATTAAATAAAGTATTAGAACGAATTTTAAATTATAATTTGAAACTAAATAAAAACAAGTGCAAAATCAACGTAAAAGAGCTTAAATATATGGGGCATAAACTTACTGCAAATGGAATCTTTCCCGATGACGAAAAAATCGAGGCTATTTCTAAAATGCCGAAACCTCAAGACAAAAAATCTCTCGAACGATTTCTCGATATGGTTAATTATCTGAGTCGATTTATAAATAAATTCTCTGAAACCAATGCTCCTTTAAGAGAATTATGCAAAAAGTCAACAGAATGGCACTGGAACGAGCATCATAATTTAGCTTTTAATTTATTAAAAAAATGTTTGGTTAGTCAACCGGCTCTTCAGTATTACGACGTCAATAAACCTGTAACAATATCTACCGACGCATCTTCAAACGGTGTCGGCTCTGTTCTTATGCAAAATGGGGCCCCGATCGCTTATGCATCCAAGTCTTTGACGGACATACAAAAACGCTTTGCACAGATCGAGAAAGAGCTTTATGCAATTGTATTTGCCTGTGAACGTTTCTCACAGTACATTTACGGAAAGAAAGTGCGAATTGAAACAGACCATAAACCTCTTATAACAATTTTTAAAAAACCTTTGAATTCCACAACATTACGTTTACAACGCATGTTGATTAGACTCCAACCATTTGACTTAAAAGTTTGTTAGAAAAAAGGCAAAGAACAATTCATTTCCGATGCTCTTTCTCGAGCTTATATAACGCAGTCCATAATAAATGACGACAGTACAAATAACGCCGAGGCTCACGTGTGTCTAGCTATAACAAATTTACAAATAAGTGATAATAAACTTAATAAATTTAAAATTGAAACGCAAAATGATCCAACTTTGCCAAAGCTTCGACAGTACATACGTTACGGGTGGCCAAAATCTAAAGTAAACCCGGAAATTGCAGAATATAAAAA
Organism: Mongoloraphidia duomilia; assembly: GCA_039654895.1. Taxonomy (NCBI): domain Eukaryota; kingdom Metazoa; phylum Arthropoda; class Insecta; order Raphidioptera; family Raphidiidae; genus Mongoloraphidia; species Mongoloraphidia duomilia. The sequence continues at coordinate 22,665,935 of CM077521.1, read as the reverse complement.
GTATATACATGACATTTCTGAATACTCGGGATTACTGTTTAAAAATAATAAATTGATTGTTCTGAAATCCTTAAGAGCAGAAATGCTAAATCTGATTCACTATTGCCATTTAGGCATAGCCAAATGTAAATCCAGAGCACGTAGTTATTTATACTGGCCGGAAATGAATAAAGATATATACAAAGTTGTATCATCTTGCGATATTTGTAGTAAATTTAAAAGCTCAAGTCCTAGCCAACCATTAATGCCGCATGATGTTCCGAATAGACCGTGGGAGAAGTATGGACTTGTTTTATTTTAATGGTGACAATTATCTTTTAATGATTGATTATTTTTCAAAATTTGTTGAAATCTCACTTTTGAAATCTACTAGCAGCGAAAGCGTAATTAAACATATAAAGTCTATATTTGCTAGGCATACCTAATGTTGTGATATCTGACAATGGTCCGCAGTTTAGTAGTGACCGTTTCAAAATGTTTTCTAAAGATTGGGATTTTGTTCATATTACCAGCTCGCCCAGATATCCCCAATCAAACGTATGTCGGAAAAAGCCATACAAACTGTAAAAAATATCTTGAAAAAAGCTTTAGCAAATAATAAAAATATTTACTTAGCGCTGCTTGAATACAGGAATACTCCGTTTACTGATGAAACTGGAGCTCCCTCTCAAATGCTTATGGGAAGAAAATTACGTGGTTTATTACCTATCACAAATAAAGAGTTAATGCCGAAAACTGTTAACATTAAGAAAATAAGATCTAATTTAAAATCAAAATAAAGTGTACAAAAATATTACTTTGATAAGAAAGTTAAACCATTGGAAGATCTTAAAAGAGGTCAAAAAGTGAGAGTTCAATAAGATGCAGAGTGGAACAGGGGTACCATTATAGAGAAAAATGAATCCAAGCCTCGCTCAACAAAGTAAAAATGAATACAGGAAATATATTAATGCGGAATAGAAAATTCATTTCTTTAACACCTCCAGTTCTTCCGTTTAATGATATCTTTGTTCCATCCACATCTAACAACGTTACTATTAACGAGTCTATAATTTATTGATATTAGTGAAGAAGATGATATAGATTTAATCAATCATTGATTTAATTGAACCCTGTACATATACAAATATAACTACACAGTCTGGACGACCTGTAAAACCTCCTGAATGGTTTTGTCCCACATAAAACAAACAGGAAGATGTAGCGAGTGCCTAGTTATTATTATAAGATAAGAATTAGTTATTATTTAATTTATCATTATCACATTATGTAATGAACGTTTTGTAGAAGTATTTTATGTTAAAATAAATCAGTATTATAATAACCAACCACTGGCTACATTTAAATATTACACATAATACCTATTAATCCAGTCAACGAATGTCCCAACAGGGGGTGTAGAGTGCGTGAGCAGGGCCAGGGACCTAAGCGATTCATTCTAAAACTTGTTCAGGGTGTTTAAGGAGTGAACATACTAAAAGTCCTGACATCTAGGAGGTGAGCCGGAGAGAGGGAGCCACAAAGAACGTCTCACTTTTGGGTTTTTTGCTTATATCTCGAAAACGATGCGTCGTAGGGAAAATATTTCTAATACCAAATGAAAGCTTATGAAATTCTCTACAAGTTTCATTCTATACACTTTTTTCGAATTCCTAACCGTTTTCGAGCTACACGTTCCGAAAAAAGTGTATAGTTGAAAGTTGTAGAGAATTTCATGAGCTTTCATTTGGTATAAGAAATGTTTTCCTTACGACGCATCGTTTACGATATAAGCGAAAAACCCAAAAGTGGGACATTCTTTGTGGCCGCTCCCTCCGGCTTACCTCCTAGACATCAGAACTTTTAGTATGTTCACTCCCTAAGCACCCTTAACAAGTTTCTGAAGGAATCGCTTAGGTTCCTGCTCACGCACTCTACACCTTCTTTATTGACTGAACTATATATACATAAACATTTTCAAAAATGGCGGCAAATTGTTCAGGAGGGTATGAAACGTCGAGAAATTTTGGTCCGACCCTTAGGTCCCGCCATCGGACCGATGCTAATGGTGTATGTGTCATATGGCAAATACACTAAAAAGAAAGTCTGTTTCTTCTGCATGTTCGCTTAAAACACGGGAACTACTGAACGAATTTAAATGCGGTATAGTATTTTGAAAGTTTTTGTCAGAATTGTGAAAAAATTACATGCAATTCTTTGCATGTAATTTTTTCACACAATTTTTTCACAATGTCGCCCATTTTCTAATGGGCGACATTTCTGATACACCCCCATATCGGAATGCTCCTGAAGAATTTTGAAATTTAAGGTTTACTATTTTGTTAAGCACAAAAAAGTATTCTAGCATATTTATTTATTACTTTAAATTGAACGGTTCTCGAAATATTTGAGAAAAACATCTTTTTTAGAAGCCCAAGGGGCTTCTAAACAAGAGGCTGTAGACCCCTTAGAATGCGTTTTTGGAATAAAGCTTATATTAACTTTTTGGATTATTTTGATGAGAACTAGATGATAGATAGATAGATATTTATTTGTTTGAGCACCACAGCTACGTGGCATAACATCGTCAAATAATAACAAGTTTAGGACATTACATAAACGAAAAATCTTCCACTTTATAAAGACCAGCCTCAGTCAACCGTCTTCTCACAAGATTACATTATAAGAGTGGACGTTAGAGCTACAGCTAAAGTTCATCATATTCTGTTTGACATACAATAATGCGTGAAAAATAAACAATGATGGCAGAGTTAGTATTTTGTAATAAATAAAAATTGGTTTACAATGCTCTTTAGCTGAGACTCTAGCCATAGCCCTAATGGCTCTCTTTTGAAGTACAAAGACTCTGTTCGAATCAGTGGAGTTTCCCCATAGCAATACACCATAGCTGATTAAACATTCAAATAATCCGAAATATACTGTTCGTGCAGCATCAATTGGATTTCTGAATACTTTTACCCGAACACTCTGTATAAACGAAATACCACTGACTGATTCACTCATTCATCAAGAAATTTCCGGAACTATAAAGCCTACCAACATGAAATTTGGCAGGTAGATTCCCTATAGGACGTAAGCATCCTATATGAAAGGATATTTCGAAATTCAACCCCTAAGAGTGTCAAAACGGAGTGTATCGTTTCTTGACAAAATGTTCATATCTCACAAATCCTTAAACTGAGACGTATTGAATTCAACATATTAGCTTTTCTTTGAAAATAAGACAACCTACATTTGAACGTTTTTTTAATTTCAACTCCTAAGGGGGTCAAACGGGAGTGTAGTGTTTTTAGACTAATCAACTCCCAGAACAAACCGCTGCAGCTAGAAACATGAAATTTAGACAGTAGGTTCTTTTGTTACGTAAGCACCCATTAGGAAGGGATTTTTCGAAATTCAACCCGCAAGAGGATCAAAGGGGAGTGTAGCGTTTTTGACAAAATGTTCATATCTCACAAATCATTAAACGGATCGAAGCGCGCCGGCTGAAATCAACAAACAATGCTTCTGAAATGTTCGATCGCGCACTCTTGGATCAGTAGAATGTTCTAACGTTTCAAGAAAGGTTTTTGGGTTTCCGTTTCTACGCCACCCTTGATCTTGCGTTTAGATGTCTATATATATGGGTGCTGCGATTATTGAAGTCATTCTTCGCCAGAACTTCGTCAAGAGTGTATCAGCGAACAGTGATTAATAAAAAACAGTCACAAATAACAAGCAATATAAATGGACAAACAGATAATAATTGTAAAGTATTTTGTTAGTTAATGTACCGTTTAGAAGATTAGTGTAAATATTGACTATCTTTGCTCGACATTAATAATTAATAAATAAAGATTTTTACCGAAATTACCATACAGTTTTGTAACAATACGAAGAACTCATTAAAAATAAGCAATTATTTTCGATCGTTTTTTTAGTCAACCCTAAGATGGTGAAAAGAGGAGTTATAAAAATAATGTAGTCTTTTTTCGAAACTACTGGAGTTAGAAACACGAAATTTGATTTGAGTGTTCTTTGTTAAAATCAATGAGATCGTTGTTCGACAAATTATCGAAATTCGTATCCTAAAGGGTGAAAACGGGAGTGGAAACCTTCATACGCTGTATCTCGGAAACAACTAGGTACTCTTCTTAGAAAATAAAGAAAGAGGTACATGCTCGACGGTCTTTTGAATAAATTACCCAAACGGGGAGGGGGTGGATTTTGTATAAAAGAATATGACTGGGTCAAAGCTGCAGGGAGTTGAGCAAAGAAGAGTTTGCTGACAAACATTTTAATATTTTGTCCCGATTTCCAAGCGGAATGTCGCGGGTAAACCGCTATTATCTATACCACGCGGACGAAGTCGCAGGTACTAGGTACAGCTAAAAATATATAATATTATATTCTAATATAATTGTGTCTACTTGTTTGTGCATACACAGTATATTCATGTACCTAATACTTAAATTGACGACAAGCAAACGGAGCATCGGCTTGGCGACAATATTATATAATACACACAACAGAGTGCTATACAAATATAACAATAAGTGTGTAAGAGTATAGCGATGTGCTTTTGTTTGGTTGATGTCAGTTATAAGCAACGCCGCCAGAGGGCAAAACTTTCATTGTTTCAATTAAGAATGTCGTTAAAACAAATGATTGTCATTATACGTCGCAAATGTCTTTGCGCTTCCATAGACGTGGAAAATCTTTCATAATATAACTACTGGAGACGGGTGATCGATAAGTTCATTGTAGATTACAATATAATATTGTAATTTTTTATCATTAATTTTCAAAATTTTATTGTAACCCATCTCACATATCTGTCGTGTTTTAATGAAACAGAAATTCTCAAATTTCTCTCAAGTAAAGCTTGTGACTAATTGTACTGTAGAAAACAACGATGACGCTATCAGGTTGTTCGGTATTATTTATTTACAGTAACCACAGTAACTTCCTATTAGCGATCATTTATCTCATTCTTTCTTATTGCTTTATGTATCAATCTCTGTCTTACACACAGAATGCCCTATGCACAGGTTTAATTTGATACAATCTGTATATAGCGAACGAGCGAAGCGAGTGAGTTGTGTATTTATAATATTCAAGCGAACGAGCGAAGCGAGTGAGTAGTGTATTTATAATATTCAAGCGAACGAGCGAAGCGAGTGAGTAGTGTATTGCACCCGGGCGAAGCCGGACGGGGCCGCTATAATTAATAATTAATTAAATTCGTAACCCGACTGTAAGAATTCGCAACATACTTATATCATAAAAACGACCGTGCTCAACTGTTCCACTCATAGCGCAGAGGTAACATCGCAGCGCGCTATGCACCGGGACCCGAGTTCGGAAACTGATGGCATCGTAAAATGTTTGGCTTTTTTTCTAAATTCTACAAGATATCTATTTATTTATATATTTTTTTATTTTTGTTATATTCTTTCTTTGACATAATTATAATTTTTTTGAAACTATAAATATAAAACGGATTTTGATGCGGTTTTCACCATCAGTTAGATAATTTTTCACGGAAGTTTTATATACAGGGTGATTTATAATATGTGCGCAGGACTTCAGGATGTAATAACTCGTTCAAAAATATGAAAAAAAGTTCCTATTAACATGGGTACGCAAAAGCACCGTTTTCGAGATACAGGGTGTTAAAATTGAAGAAAAAAATTTCGTTTTTTGCTTATATCTAAAGACCGGTTTGAGGTACAAAGTTAAGCTGCCGCACACATTTTCTACCTTAAAATTTGTTGGATAAAACATCGCCGCTTAATTTATGAAAAGAATTAACTTATGTTTATAAAATACAAATTATTTTATTAATTATGAAATTTATTTTTTGCAGTGTACTTACTATTTCAATTAATTTTGTAATAACATTGTTAGTTATTAAATAACGATCAAAAGATGTTATGTAATAATTTTGTTAAAAATCTGTTTATTGAAATAAAAATCACTTGCGTTTTGAAACTTGAAAAAGTAACATTTCTATCAAAATAATTCAACAAAGGTTATGGGCCCAGCTCATGCCTGTGATATAGTGAATTTGCTGCAAATACAATTAAGTATTAATTAACGATGGCTTCTGGATTAAGCGTCATGATAGAAAAACTTTCGAAAGACAATTATGACACGTGGCGAATACATATGGAGGCCATTCTTGTCAAAAACAACGGTTGGTGCTATGCAGACGGAACAGCCATAAAACCCGAGGATGCAACTGCCGCGCTAGCATGGGATTTGGCTGATAAAAAGGCAAAAGCTGATATAGTGTTAGCAATGAATCCTTCGGAACTTTGTCACGTACGTCATTGCAAAACAGCTCATGAAGTCTGGACAAAACTGGAAGATATTTATCAGCCAAAGGGACCGGCAAGAAAGGCAACACTTCTGAAACAATTATTGTTTACAAAGATGGCCGAAGACGGTGACATGGTTGAGCATCTAAATATATTTTTCACGACTGTTGACAAGTTAGCTGAAATAAAAATAGACGTCGCAGAAGATCTCTTGGCAATTCTCTTGTTGTACAGTATTCCTGGAAACTACGAAAACTTTCGGTGTGCAATAGAAACACGTGACACATTACCAACACCGGAAGCTCTCAAAATCAAGCTGTTGGAAGAAGCTGAGGCCAGAAAAGGAATGAGAAAGGGACAAGAGACTCAGAAAGCATTAATCGCAAAATTTAAAAGAAATTCACGCAGTAATCAAGTCAATAAGTCTGAAACTAATAAAGAACACTCAAGTACGGATACCCATGATAGTTCCACTATCAATAGGAAGACCTACAAGTGCAACTACTGCAAAAAACCCGGTCATAAAGCTGCAGATTGCTGGAAAAAAGCAGCAGACAAAAGACATAAAGCTTGCAATACCGAGGAGGAAGCAATGTTTGCCTGTGTTCAGAAAATTGTACACAAGGCATCAATAATGCTGATGCACTGAATGCGACGATCATGATGAAAACCGAATGGTGTATTGATAGTGGAGCCACATCTCACATGTGCAATGACAAAAATCATTTTTCCGCACTGGAACCAGTGGCAAATCAAAAAGTAAGACTAGCGATCGATGAAACAACAGAAGTCGAAGGAATTGGAACTGTTCGCCTTACTGTGCCAAACGGAATCGATGTTGGTACAATAAGACTCGAAAAGACTTTATACGTACCGAATTTAAAGACAAATCTGCTGTCTATCTCTAAGGCTGTGACTGGCGGAAAAGAAGTCATATTCACTGAAGAGCAAGCTATAATTAAAAATAAACAAAAGAAAACGATAGCTGTAGCATCGAGAAAAAATGATTTATATTTTATTAAACCAATTCAAGAAATTGCATCGACAGCAAAAGATGAGTTGGGACAGCTGGAGAGTTGGCACTGGCGTTATGGTCACCTGAACGAAGCTGACATGAAAGCTTTAATATCGAAGTCGATGGTAACCGGCATTACAATGAACTCAAATGACAAGCTATCAATCTGCGATGTTTGCATCAAGGGGAAGCAAACTGTTTTGCCGTTTAAACCATCGTTAAATAGAGCAAACAATGTACTGGATCTAATCCATTCGGATGTATGTGGACCTATGAGATCTCAATCCATTGGTGGAGCACGTTATTTCGCAACCTTTATTGATGATAAATCAAGATGGGTTCAAGTATATTTTCTAAAATCAAAATCTGAAGTCAAAGAAGCTTTTAAAAAGTATAAGGCCCTTGTAGAAAATTCAAAGGAACGGAAAATAAAGGTTCTCAGAACGGATAATGGCCTGGAATACTGTGCGGAAGATTTCAACAAGGATCTTGAAACCTGGGGAATACAACGGCAACGTACCGTGGCGTACACTCCACAACAGAACGGCGTTGCAGAGCGAATGAACCGAACATTAGTAGAAATGGCAAGATGCATGCTACTACAATCGGATCTGAAAGTCAGTTTTTGGGCAGAAGCAATCTCAACTGCTGCCTATTTACGGAACAGATGTCCATCTAAAAGTCTTGTCAGTACTACGCCGTATGAAGTTTGGTCTAGCAGGAAGCCAAATGTATCACATTTCAAAATTTTCGGCTGTAAAGCATTTGCACTGGATAAAACACCTGGAAAGGATAAATTTAAAGCTAAATCCAAAGAATGTATTTTTGTTGGGTACTCTGATGAGTCAAAGGCATACAGACTTTGGGACAGCGAATCCAAGAAAATCATCAAATGTAGGGATGTAAAATTCATTGAGAAATCTGTTTTAGGTGTAAAAGAAATTAAGAATAATTTTCTGGAACTCGAAGATGACATACTTAAAGAAAAATTAGATGAAGTGAAGGTTCAAGAAACAAGTCTTGAAGAGGATCTTGGAGATGAAGATAATTCAGAAGTTTTTAAACAACTCCAAGAATCTAAGTCCGAAGACTCAGAAAGTGAAAGTAGCGCTGAAGAAAATGAAAATTCGAAACCGTCTGTCACTGCAGCTGAACCTGAAAATGTCATTTTCAAGAGGGGGCCAGGAAGACCAAGGCTGGAACGCACAGGGAGGCCAGGAGCTCCAAAGAAAATTTACTCAAAAGCACGACATTTTTCATATCAAGCTCAGTTGGCCTATGAGGAAATTACCTGCCCAAGGGTTGAGGAAGCATTAGCTGGTCCAAATGCTAAGGAATGGAGACAGGCGATGAAAACAGAATTTGAAGAGCTGAGTAAGAGTGATGCTTGGGAGTTAGTCGAGCGACCAAAAAATAGATCTGTAGTTGGCTGCAGATGGGTTTTAAGAACAAAATTTAATGAGGATGGAACCATTGAAAGAAGGAAAGCCAGATTAGTAGCAAAAGGCTATAGTCAGCAACCTGGAATTGACTACCGAGAAACTTTTGCACCAGTGGCAAGAATGAGCTCAATTCGTATTCTGGTAGCACTGGCAGTACAATGGAACCTTCAACTGTATCAGTTAGATGTGGTGATGGCATTCATTAACGGGGACCTTGAAGAGGACCTATATATGGAACAAGCAGAAGGGTTTGAAGTAAAATGTCAAAAAGATATGGTTTACAAATTGAAGAAATCTCTATACGGCTTAAAACAAGCAAGTAGACATTGGTATGCTAAGTTGAATCAAGTTCTGGAGGAACTGGGACTAAAATGTACGGATGCGGATAAATGCTTTTATTTCTTTAAAAATTGTAAATGTACTCTACTCTTATTAGTCTACGTTGACGATCTTATTATAGCGACGAATAAGTCAGAGCAGTTCACAAAACTTAAAGAAAAATTAAACGAAAATTTCAAGATGAAGGACCCTGGACGATTGAAATACTGTCTGGGAATAGAATTCAAACAGGATTTAAACAAAAACCTAGTCATTATGACACAGCATAAATACATTCAAGATGTTCTGGAACGTTACGGAATGATTGATGCAAAACCGTCAAATACACCCCTGGAACCGAAAATAAAGTTATGTAAAAATTCAGAAATCGAAAATAATCAAGAAATCACTTCGCAGGCCTATCAATCATTAATTGGAGCTTTAATGTATGTGACCGTCGGAACAAGACCAGACATAGCGTACAGTGTCAGTATGTTAAGTCGTTTCAACAACAACCCAACAATGGAACATTGGCATGCTGCAAAAAGAGTACTTCGATATCTAGGAGGCACAAGTTATCACGGATTAATATTCAATGAAGCAAACAGTACTCTAGAGGGATTCGTTGACTCTGATTGGGCAAGTAATATAGATGGCAGAATTTCTCAAACCGGGTTTGCTTTTAAACTTGGTGGAGCGGCTGTAACATGGGAGTCACGAAAACAAAAGAGTGTAGCTCTTTCTAGTGTAGAAGCGGAATACATGGCACTCTCCGAATCTGTTAAAGAAGCAATCTATCTACGAAGTTTTCTCAAACAAATCGGATTCCTGGAAAATGACAAAAAGAAAATAATATTGTATTGTGACAGTCAAGGAGCTCAAAAATTGATGAAGAATCCAGTTCATCACTCACGCACCAAACATATTGACGTAAGATATCACTACATTAGAGAGATATATGAAAAAGGGCTCATTGACGTAGAATACTTACCGACAAATGATATGATTGCTGACGTGCTGACAAAAAGCCTCTGTGGACCGAGTCATCACAAATGCCTACAAGGATTAGGAATAAAGGATACACGCGTCGAGAGGGGGTTTGTTGGATTAAACATCGCCGCTTAATTTATGAAAAGAATTAACTTATGTTTATAAAATACAAATTATTTTATTAATTATGAAATTTATTTTTTGCAGTGTACTTACTATTTCAATTAATTTTGTAATAACATTGTTAGTTATTAAATAACGATCAAAAGATGTTATGTAATAATTTTGTTAAAAATCTGTTTATTGAAATAAAAATCACTTGCGTTTTGAAACTTGAAAAAGTAACATTTCTATCAAAATAATTCAACAAAATTGCTTTGTTTTTTTTTTACGAAAAAATTTTTTTTGTTACCAGTGATGGAGACTTTGAAGGATTGAAGGATATTTTTCCCCCTAACTTCTACGCCACTGCAAAAAAATTAATTTTGAGACACGTTTTGGAACCGCCGAGATATTCTATACAAAAAAGGTACTCTTGTCTTGAAGCGCTACAGTCAATCGTTTCCGAGAAAAAGAGCATTTTAGGATTAAAAACATGATTTTTTTTAAGCACAAAATTTATGTCAACATGGAAACAATTAATAACCACAAAAAATTAACTTCAAAAAAACAAAGCAATTTTAAGGTAGAAAATGTGTGCGGCAGCTTAACTTTGTACCTCAAACCGTTCTTCAGATATAAGCAAAAAACGAAATTTTTTTCTTCAACTTTAACACCCTGTATCTCGAAAACGGTGCTTTTGCGGACCCATGTTAATAGGAACTTTTTTTCATATTTTTGAACGAGCTATCACATCTTGAAGTCCTGCGCACATATTATGAATCACCCTGTATATAGCGAACGAGCGAAGCGAGTGGGTAATGTAATTGTAATATTCAAACGAACGAACGAAGCGAGTGAGTAGTGTATTTATAATATTCAAGCGAACGAGCGAAGCGAGTGAGTAGTGTATTAATAATATTCAAGCGAACGAGCGAAGCGAGTGAGTAGTGTATTTATAATATTCAAACGAACGAGCGAAGCGATTGCACCCGGGCTTTCTTAGCATCCGGGCAAAGCCGGACCGGGTCCGCTAGTAATATATATTGTTGATTTCGTGCTTCAGTTAGCTTTCATGAATAAATTAAATAAAATTAAAAAAAAAACATTCTCACCCAATGTGAGGCTCGAACCCACGACTATGCGGTTACGGGACTCGTGTTCTACAGTCGAACTACAGGTTAACTTAAGTACATTGTGTTCGACTATAATAGGTACATACCAGTTTGACGTTCAATTTGAATTGTTGTGTTAATTAAATTGTTTATAACAATTTATTGCGCTAGAATTTTTCAATCCTGATAATTTTCTTTCAATTTATACCTAATTCTTATTATTCATGATTTTTCATTTTTTTTTTTTGAGCGACCCTTTTGGTGATATGCGTGGGGGACAGCAATTTTTAAGCGTTTTTCCCCAAAAATGTTTAAAAAATGAAAACTAAAAATACATCAGATACAGGAGGGTGATTCATAAAGAATGGGAAATCCGGAAACTGGAAATACTACACGTGAAATGGTGGCCATTGACGCAAACATGCCTGATCCATAACAACCATAACAAACACTCTCGACGTACGTTTCGCCAACCAAGTTGGCATCATCAGGAGATGATTAAAACTAAACACTAATTACTGCCTGTTTATACACTACCTAATTTTTATTACCTGAAAATTAAACTACTTTACTAAATCAAAAAGAATTGGGCCTTTGTCACTGTTCATAATGTTGTTTTTACACTTATGAATCTCCAGACTCTACGGCGTCTAGTTGTCTAATAGACGTTCCTAATTAATTAGTGTATTTGCCATAATATGGCACATACACTATTGGCGTCGGTCGGATGGCGGGACCTAGGGGTCGGACCAAAATTTCTCGACGTTTCATACCCTCCTGAACACTTTGGCACCATTTTTGAAAATGTTTATATATATGTGTATATATATATATATATATATGGTTCCATGACATTTGATCCCGGCAATTTGATCCCACGACATTTGATCCCACGACAATTGATCCCAACGACATTTGATCCCAACGACAATTGATGCCACGACATTTGATCGCAAAAAATTGTCTATAAACTAACAGAGCCTGATAAGTAATAAAGTTATTAAATTTTATTAATTTAATGAAATAATTTAATCGATTATTCTCTTTGTCGGGAAATTTGTTTGAATTAAATTTGTAGATGTTGTGATATATTTGTAATTACATTGTTTAAAGAATTCTAACGAATGTAATAGTATAATGTGTTTATGAGTTAATAATCCTTTAGAGATTATGTAATGATCAAGTTGAATAATTCACTTTTATTTATCATTGCCCGGGATACGTCGTAATTTTGTCAAATATTGTTTTTTATAAATTTTGTTGAAAAATTATTGTACATAGAAACTTTGAAACGTCAGGTGTGCAGTCAATTTGGTCTTTCGTGCTTTTCACATTATAACGAATTGTTAAATATGCCATTAAAGTTTATGAAAAGTCAGCGTGATAATTTGTTATTAATTCATAAAATACAATATCTGACAAAATTACGACGTATCCCGGGCAATGATAAATAAAAGTGAATTATTCAACTTGATCATTACATAATCTCTAAAGAATTATTAAATAATAAACACATTATACTATTACATTCATTAGAATTCTAATAACAATGTAATTACAAATATATCACAACGTCTACAAATTTAATTCAAACAAATTTCCCGACAAAGAGAATAATCGATTAAATTATTTCATTAAATTAATAAATTTTAATAACTTTATTACTTATCAGGCTCTGTCGGTTTATAGACAATTTTTTGGGATCAAATGTCGTGGGATCAAATGTCGTGGGATCAATTGTCGTTGGGATCAAATGTCGTTGGGATCAATTGTCGTGGGATGTATATGTATATACAGGGTGTCCAAGACTTGCGTTGTCGGCCGATATATTGATTTTGGGTGAAGATAGAAAAAAAGTTTAAATACAAAAGTTGTATAAATTTTAATGGTGTATAACCTAAAAATATTTTCAATTATACAACCTGTCCCATTTAAGCGTGGCAGATCAAAGCTATGTTTTTTTTAATCTAACACCCTGTTTTTATTTGTTTTTTCAATTCTGCATCTAAATGTGAATAGAAACTGTAAGAAAAGCCATGCTCGAAAATTCAGTAATTTTCGAGTTATTCAAGTTTTTTAGAAATTTTTGACACGTGCAGACCTTTACCTAAAATTTGATATAGCCAAAACAGAAACCTTTATCAAACTGAAATTTTGAGGATCACTAGATAATAGACGGACAAATCAATGTCCGTCCTAAAAAAAATAAATTTATTATACAGGGTGTTCAAAATAATGTACTTCTTTTACCTAACTTCAATCACGTGTAACTTTTGATTGTTAAATACAACGAGGTTATTTTTTTGCCGGAATTGTATTCTTTAGGATATTTACTAACACTTTTATTGAGGGTTGTCCAAACCTAAACCTATTATTTTAATACGAAAATATTAGGTTTAGGTTTGGACAACCCAAAATTTCAGTTTGATAAAGGTTTCTGTTTTGGCTATATCAAATTTTAGGTAAAGGTCTGCACGTGTCAAAAATTTCTAAAAAACTTGAATAACTCGAAAATTACTGAATTTTCGAGCATGGCTTCTCTTACAGTTTCTATTCACATTTAGATGCAGAATTGAAAAAACAAATAAAAACAGGGTGTTAGATTAAAAAAAACATAGCTTTGATCTGCCACGCTTAAATGGGACAGGCTGTATAATTGAAAATATTTTTAGGTTATACACCATTAAAATTTATACAACTTTTGTATTTAAACTTTTTTTCTATCTTCACCCAAAATCAATATATCGGCCGACAACGCAAGTCTTGGACACCCTGTATATATATATGTGTGTGTGTGTATACGATAACTCTCGACAGACTTAATCGATTGAAACGAAATTTGGTACACACATTGGAACCCATCACCGCAAGAAGCCTATTTAAAATGGGCCCGATCGGACCATTTTCAGGGTTGTATTTAGGGGTTCCAAAAAGTTTTTGGGCCCAAAAATACCGAAAAATTTGTCAGAATCGTTTAAAAATTGAAATTTAACTCTTTAGTAATGATTAAAATATGCTGCTAAAATTTTAATAAAATCGGCCCGACAGGACCGGACTTTCAAATTTTATGAAAACACTAGTTTGTTGATACGGATTTACTTATGGAAGGGTGTATTTAATTGCGTGTACTGATATAATCCATGTCTAATAGTGAAATTTAGAAAAATTTAATTATTTTAAGGGATGTATTAAGGGGTAAAATTTTTTATTTTGTCAAAAAACAAACTTAAGTTCACATAATAATGCCACAATGCCTGCATTAGCAAATACACTATATTGTCGGCAGGGTTTGGCACTGCGACCCGAGTTTTTTTAAATTACTGTTGTCTATTTTATGGTCATTTTCAAATGCATGTTGGGCAACACTAGATTTATCAAACCTACCATATTTTAGATGAGCCATATGCTCTTTAAATCTTACTGAAATTGATCTTCTCGTTTGGCCAACATACTTTTTATTACAATTTTGACAACTAATTTCGTAAATCCCCGACTTTTCTTTTTCTTTTACTTTTTCTTTATAGAGCAAGAGCCCGCGACAGCCAGACATTCGTCATTTTATAAAAGCTGAAAGTTTCTCTGCGCATGTACCCAACACAGGTAAGAACGATAATCGACTTAAGAAGTTTGGATAGTGGTTACTTTGGCAGGTAGAGGGTACCAAAGGTACGATAAGCCACTTCCGGTGCAAAATGTCAATTTTTATATGTATATGTATAAATGTATAAATTGAAACAGCTCAAAATTACTAAGTGGCCCTTAGTCCAAAATGGTAACCATAGTTTTTAAGAAAATGACATTTCGAAAAAATTATAAATTTTCAATAACTGCTCAAAATTGGATAAAATATAATAGTTAAATCCTGTATCATGAAAAATAAAAGTAATACATTTTGTAAAGTAGTATCAGTATATTCAAAAATTTAAATTTTTTATGTGAAACATCTTTAGGTACGGGTGTAAAATCATTTGAATGGAACTTCGCCAAATATTATTTGTTATTGCATTTTGAAACTACGTGGTCAATAATATTATAGTTTTCTTACTAACATTATCATCGCGTAATGTATCATGCCGTTTTTTTTTTTTTTATTAAAAAAAACAGATGGATAATTATGTATTGTTTTTTTTCTTATTGAAAAATTATGAATGTGATATTTTTTAGAACCTTACCTATATTAAAAATGTTAAAAATTCAATTTCCAACAAAAAATATCTCGCATTCGATGATGTAAATTATTTTCTAATTTAACTGGCATAAAGAGATATCTTTATTAAATATATATAGGTATATAATTTTTATTTCATGATTTTCTTGACTTTTTTTCAAAGCAACTACTTTAAACTACCTTTTATTTAAATATGTTTACATATTATTGTAAAGAAAAAATAAATATTTTAATAGCACGTTAATATAAGTATACTTAGAATAAGTAATTTAATAATAATTCATAAAATGTTATTGCCTTTGTTCGGATACATTTTTGAATAGTTTTATGTACCTACAGTAAATTATATTGAAACTCATGTTGATCACTCACGTATGTAATATAATAAAATTAAAAAACCGGTTGATTTGTGAATCAGAATTGTCAATCTTTATTATGGCAATGTTTCAACAACCATTTTGTTGCCTTCTTCAGGCCTAAAATTACATAATTCTAATAATGTAATTTTAGGCCTGAAGAAGGCAACAAAATAGTTGCTGAAAAGTTGCCAAAGTAAAGATTGACAGTTCTGACTCACAAATCAACCGGTTTTTTCTTTTATTATAGTAAATTATTATTATTATTTTCCATTTATCATTATAGTTATTTTGGTTTTATATTCGCTTAGTTAGCTTTATAATAAATAACAATATTTTTGTATACCTGCGTTTATTTAAAATTAATAAACTAATGTTCAATAGGTACATTGTTTTTCGTTAAAACTTCATACATAATGCTTGAGTGATCTGTCTATAAATTTCAAATGTAGGAAATCGATTCTCGGGGACTTTGTAATGCAGTGTATTTGTTTAATACATTTTATTTGCCAACGTTTCGACTTAAATCAAGTCTTTATCAAGGCTCTGTAACAATTAATAAATTTGTTTTTTAACCTAAAATAATCTAAAATTATATGATTTTTAGATTATTTTAGGTTAAAAAACAAATTTATTAATTGTTACAGAGCCTTGATAAAGACTTGATTTAAGTCAAAACTTTGGCAAATAAAATGTATTAAACAAATACACTGCATTGCAAAGTCTATTGTTCCCGAGAATCGATTTCCTTCATACATAATATTTCTAATTCTAATAATTTTGATTAAATTGAATTTCAAGAAAAAATATTAATCGAGGTTCAGTAAAGTCAAATGCTTCAATTAATATTTAGCGTCAAACCAAATTTAAAATCACAAACAAAAATCAACCTTTTTTCTCTTTTCGGAACAATACCCCAAAATATAGTATACTTTTATTACAGGTTACTACGACCATCAAATAAGTATATTAATTTATATAAGAGGTGCACGTTGAATTACGTTAAAAAATAAAAATAAAAAATTGCTACACTAAAATATATAAATTCTTGGGAAAATTGTCAGTACCAGATTCAGGCAATTCCTGCGTCATTCTACGGATATGAGTTAGAAACCAAATGCGTTGAAAACATAAAGTTATACATAATTAGACATGCGTATGAACGTTTGCCAAACACAAGGCCGATAACTCATTTCAGAACGGTTACAATATATACATATACATATATACATAATTTTAATTGACAGCTTTAAAAATGTCAAAAAAACAAATATAATTTATAATTTTTAAATGTGTTAACCAAAATTTCCTTAGGCAACCCTATGTATTTCAATACAGCTCTTCGAGATCTCCAATATGGCGTCTATTGTATGCTGTCATATAATGACGAAAGATAATTATGAGCTAATGAAATATGTGTATTTTGCACCGGAAGTGAGCTCCTCCCGGCCGTCGCACCAGGATTTGACGAGGCAACCCTAGCGCTTATTCTTTGTCATACTAAATACTACCTTCCCTGAAAATTTCATCCTGTCACAATCTATCTCAATCTCTCATAATTTATTGTAGTTTAGGGGTGTCTGGCAGGGGGTTGAAACCGTACTAAGTGTCTGGCAATGGACGACGTGATTTCTAATATTATTCCGAAGAAAATATAAAAAAAACTGAGCTTTATACTTTAACGAATTTGAGATACTATTTTATGAACCTTTGCTACCCTCTACCTGCCAAAGTAACCACCATTCAAACTTCATAAGTCGATGATCGTTCTTACCTGTGTTGGGTACATGCGCAGAGAAACTTTCAGCTTTTATAAAATGACGAATGTCTGGCTGTCACGGGCTCTTGAGCTATGAGGATTCCCTAATTTTTCTTTCAAACTTTTACTTGAAAAGTAGGTATACAATTTTTAATCCTACTTAATACAGGGAGCTGGCAGTACTGGCATACCTGAAAACTCCAAACAAGATGCGCCAGTCAGAGGCTCTCCGATTGAGAGGAATCTGACCTCGGGCGAATCTAAATCGGATCAGGGGGCTGGCAGTTCCAGCGAACCTGATCCTCTAATAAGACACACCGCGTCTGGGGTAAACCGTCTACATATAGACAAACCCAAACTTTCGGGCGCGGAAAGAAAAAAGCGCAAAAGAGCCGCAATTGCCGCCAAAAAGGCGAGTGCTGAACCGACAGGGACGCAAAAGCGATACCGGTCGGAAGGAAGCACTCCTAGTCCTTCACTAAGGCAGGCAAAGAAACCCAAGGGGACGGTATCGATACCCGAAAGGTCAAAACCTTCTTACAAAGAAGCGTTAACTGACTTCAGGATGGCGATCATTCATGCGAGCTATCCTGATGAACACATCTCAGAGGAACAATCTGAGGCAATCCAATCTAGCTTGATAGATGCCTTAGATAATACTGAAGAGGATATAACACCCAGATTCAGTCAAACCAGACTGAGAAATGGGGCACTGTTTATTGACTGCGCTGACCAGGGCACCCAGCAATGGCTATTTGCAGTCATGGACATCCTAAAACCTTGGGAAGGGGCTGATCTAAAGCTTACCATGGCCGATGACCTTCCCAAACCAATAAAGACCATCGTTTGGATACCGGGTACGCGTCACGACGAACCGGACAAAATTATTAAACGAATTGGTCTTCAAAATCCTAGCCTAACAACAACAGGCTGGAAGACAGTTCATCGGGAAACTGAACCTAAGGGTCAGAAACTCGTTATCAGTATGGACAGTAGGTCAGTGGAAGCCCTCCAGAAACTTGACTACCGTCCGTACGTAAACCTCACCAGGGTGACCTTTAGGATCCTGGGAAAAGGAGCGAAAGCAATAGCCACAACAACTACAACCGCTTCCGCTTCAACTTCCAAACAGGCTGACGATGAGGGTGGTGCAGATAAACCTACATCACAGTAAAGCTGCATCTGCAGCCCTCATCAATAAACTGGTAAGAGAAGATTTTGATCTAGCTCTTATTCAAGAACCTTGGTTATACAAGGGAAAAATCAGGGGACTTGGCTGCAATAAAGGACAGATTATTTATAAAACGTCTGAATTAAAGCCAAGAACCTGTATTTACGTTAAGAACTCTATTAACGCTTTACCACTTTGGGACTTTAGTTCTAGAGACCAAACGGCAGTGAAACTGCAACTCGAATTGGAAGGGAGCAGGATGGAACTTATAGTATCATCTGCATACCTTCCTTTCGATGCGCCTCAAATGCCACCACCAACAGAGCTACAGAATCTGGTAACATACTGCCAAAGCAGGAATATACAGCTCATAATGGGATGCGATGCCAATGCACACCACACTGTGTGGGGGAGCAGCAACATCAATCAAAGAGGTGAGTTCTTACTTGATTACATCATTAGTTGTAATATAGAGGTACTCAATCGAAACAATAAACCAACCTTTGTCACTGCACAAAGACAGGAAGTTATTGACATAACTCTTAGTACGAACTTAATTTGTAATAAGATTAATAACTGTCATGTTTCTGATGATCCCTCACTTTCGGATCATAGATACATATGCTTTCAAATTAAAACTCCCACTGTTGAACCAGAACTACGTAGAAATCCCAGGAACACCAACTGGGACTCCTATATCAACAGTCTAGGAATTGATATTCCTAAGGGTCCATGTATGGTCAAAACAGTGGGGGATCTCGAACTAGCGTCTGAATTTATTCATGATGCTATTATTACATCCTATAAAGATAACTGTCCTGAGGTGGTTAGAAGCTTATCAAAACACGTCCCTTGGTGGAATAATGAGCTCACCACCTTGAGGAAAGACACCAGAAGACACTTTAATAGGGCTAAAACAACCGGGAATTGGGAAATATATAGAAAATCCTTAACCGAGTATAATAAGGCTCTCAGAAGGGCCAAGAGAGATAAGTGGAGGAAGTACTGTCAGGAGATCGAGAATATTCCAGACAGTGCTAAACTCCATAAAATTCTCTCCAGTGAACATCGCTCTAAAATAGGGTCACTAGAGACTGCAAATGGGAACTTTACCCATACAGGTAAGGAGACTCTTGAGGTGTTGCTCCAGACTCACTTTCCTGGATCTACAATTCTGGATGAAACCAATGGTATCACCACTCCTTTCAGGGCCCCAGGCAGGCCCTCGAGGGATGATTGGAACTTAGCGTCCAAGGTGGTTGATATACCCAGAATAATATGGGCAATTAACTCATTTGCTCCCTTTAAGTCTCCTGGAGGTGACGAGATATTCCCGGCACTTTTACAGAAGGGAATTACTTATCTCAATAGACCTCTTTGTAGAATATTTAGAGCGAGTATAGCACTAAAGTACATTCCAGTAAGCTGGAGGAAAACAAGGATTGCGTTCATACCTAAACCTGGACGTAATAACTACATGTCAGCCAAAGCTTATCGACCGATTAGCTTAACATCCTTCATGCTGAAAACCTTGGAAAAAATTATAGACAGTAGGGACTGCGTACTTGAGATTTCTCCTTTACATGATAATCAGTACGCGTACCTATCTGGGAAATCTTGTGAAACAGCGCTACACAATCTAGTTAGTAGAATTGAAAAGACGCTGGAAAACAAGGAAATCGCTATTGGAGCGTTTCTGGACATTGAGGGTGCATTTGACAATACCTCAATAGAAACTATAGGCCTCGCTTTGGAAAGAAGAGGTATCAACAAAACTCTGTGCCATTGGGTCCATGCTATGCTCAGTAGTAGAGTAGTCAAGGCTACTCTCTACAACGAGACAGTGGAGGTACAGGTGACTCGTGGCTGTCCACAAGGAGGGGTTCTATCACCACTCCTATGGGGATTAGTCATCGATGAACTACTGTCTCTCCTTAACACATCAGGAGCTTATACGCAAGGCTATGCGGACGACCTAGTGATTCTTATACAAGGTAAGCACTATGACACTTTGTTGGATTTGATGCAGTCTGCCCTAAATGTTGTGCAGAGCTGGTGCCGGGAAACCGGACTTACAGTCAACCCAACAAAAACAAACATGATTAGGTTCACAAGGAGGAAGAAGGATATGAACCATCAGTTGCCTACACTCTTCGGCACTAGACTAACTTTGACCGACGAAGTCAAATACTTAGGGGTTGTGTTAGATTCCAAACTAACATGGAAATCCCATGTAGAAATAAAAATTAACAAAGCAATGATATTGCTCTGGACTTGCAAAAGAGCGATAGGCAAAACGTGGGGCTTAAAACCGAAGGTTGTATACTGGTTATACACAACGGTCATTAGACCCGCATTTACCTATGCTTCACTAGTATGGTGGCCCAGGACCGAGTTGCGGACTACTCAACTTGAACTGGGCAAACTACAAAGATCAGCCTGTTTATCAATAACAGGAGCAATGAATACTACCCCTACTGCGGCCATGGAAGTCCTTCTGGGACTGCCCCCACTGCATTTAGTGGTGATGGCAGAAGCCCGACTAGGTGCCTATAGGTTACAATGTAACGGAATGTGGGCTTCCACCCATACGTTAAAAGGGCACAGGACAATTGAACGGATAAAAGGCTATGATCAGATCCTGGAAATGAGATCAGATAGCATTAAGCCGGAATATATCTTTCATAAGACTTACTCGGTTACTATATTGAGCAGAGAGGCTTGTGAAAGAGGAGACCAATCATGGAAACCTGAGGGGTTGATCTGGTACACAGACGGATCGAAAACAAACTCAGGTACAGGCTTAGGGGTATATGGTGTAAGACCGCGTCTCAGCATCAGTAGACCACTAGGAGCTTATGCCACGGTATTTATGGCTGAAATATGTGCCATTTTAATATGTGCACAAGAAAATATAGCCAGGAAATACTCTGGGAAGACTATTAACATATTTTCTGATAGTCAAGCGGCGCTGAGAGCCCTTGATTCTGAAAGAGTATGTTCAAATATGGTAAAGGAATGCCAGACAGCACTACAACATCTGGCAAATAACAGAAACAGGATTAACCTAATTTGGGTACCTGGACATCGAGATATTCCGGGAAATGAATCAGCTGATTCATTAGCAAAGGAAGGATCAAACAGTGAGTCAATGTCACCAGAACCTATATGCGGAATTGCTAAGGCAACTGCCAAGCAGGCGGTGACTAATTGGCTCCAGGAACAACACAAGATATACTGGACTAGAATTCCAGCGCAAGCACACTCAAAGGCCTTCATTGAAGAACCTCTAAGGAAAAGAACTACTGAAGTATTAAAACTCAGTAGGAATAACTTAAGAGCTTTGACTGGGATATTAACAGGACACTGTCATCTTAACAAACACCTACACAGGTTGGGTATTTCCGACAATGCTCTATGCAGCAAGTGCAAAGAGGTGGAGGAAACCGCTGCTCACATACTTTGTAAATGCGAAGCTGTCGCACAGACAAGGTATAAACACTTTGGATCAACTTTAATGTTACCTAAGGATTTTAAAGACATCAGCACAAGTAAGATACTAGACTACATTCACTGTCTGGGAATTCTAAAGAACTGATGGAACATTAGGGAAGCACAATAGACCTTATTGGTCGCAGTGCATACCTACAAGGGCCCCTACTTTTTAATTCTAATTCTAATTCTAATCCTACTTCTTTAAAAATGTTATTTAACCCTCTGGTGAAGCTCGATTCATAAGGAATCGATACATATCTAGAAATTTCTGTTTCATTACGAAATGTCGAGGAATTTTCCAAAGTATTCTTAAAACTACGTTTCCTAATCATTTTATCTATTAAATCTACATTATAACCATTACACAAAGCTATGTCCTTAATTACAGTTTTTTCTTTCTCAAACCTTTCCTTGTTGAGAGGTAATAAAAATTAGGTAGTCTATAAATAGGCAGTAATTAGTGTTTAGTTTGTGACAAGTTACAATCGCTTGATAAATCTCGGTTAGATAGATTGCGGAGGAGTCATGTTTTGGCGGCAGAGAGAGACGCTGTGTATTTTGGTTGTGTGTTAGCCACAGGTTTTTTTTATCGTATCGTCAAGAGAGTCGAATAGAGATTTTTGAAAGTTACGTCTCGTCTAGAGTGTGTCGTTTTTGTGGAGTTATTATCGTGTAGTTTATGCTTTTTGGATCTATCGTCTGGAAGTTTTTTGTTGTGATTTAAAGTTTCGTCAATTTCGAAAGGCTTTAATCTGGTTCATTTCAAGAATTATTGCTAATTACTGTTACCGTTAGAAGCTATCTGGACGTTCCTGCATTATGCCGGTGCCGTCAGACGTCAGCTTGAACTACTGTCAGCTGTGGACAACGTTACAAGCCCCCAGTTCGGCTTGTTAGTGCAACGCACAAGGTACTGTAATCACTCAGTAACGTTATCCGTTTAGTTGATGTTGCGTTACAGCTTAACTTTATCTGGGATGTGAATATTCCATAGTGATTTACCTAGTAATTTCCATAGTAAAGATTGTTTTTTTGTACATTCTAACCGTATTTCGCTATTTCAATCCATAAATGTAAATTATTTTAACGCGTTGTATTGCATCAATAGACAGACTTGTATCAATTGTGTCTGCACAAGAATTTAGTAACTGTTCCCGGTGAATCATTTCGTGGCCTTGACCATCTGGAGCTATCGTTTGTCGATGTACTGACGCTATTTTTAAACTCGATATTATTTCACGAATTGAGTGACCATTAAATAACTCAAAAATGTATTAATCATGAACTGCATATATTAACTCACATCTTATTATTATAGAAAGATTCTGTTCGATTGTTTTAAACTGTTTTTTTTTGTAAATTAATTAAACCATCTTGTAGAGATATTGTAGTCAAATTAATTGAAGTTATTGTTCTGATGTGTAAGATTAGTAAATGTTTCTATTATCTAACTAATTCGTATAGTTTCCGAATTAATCTCTGCAGGACCGGTTTAGCCCGTTGTAAGTTAGTTGTAAGGATTGTGTTGAAGTTAATTTAACGATAACTGAGTTTTTATCGATTTATAGCATTAATTGTAATGAATTGCTGAGTTTCTAGTAACGTTTCGATTACTTGAGGTTTATCGAAATTTGAAGTTGTTACGTTATCGTTAACTCGTGTTTAATGTAGAAGCGTCTTAGATTATTGTTATGGTCCTCGCTTATTAAGTTATTTAATTACAAACTTGTGTTGCTAGAGATAATTGTAACGTTTTTGCTAGCGCTAATTTGTTATTACGGTAAATGTTAGTATCAATTCCGAATTGTAAAAGAAATTAATGTGGTATTTTTTGTTATAACTTATTGCGTTCTCAGTATCGATTCTAAGTGTACAGTATTATTGTTATTATATTTTGAAGTTATCTTAACGTTGTCAGTTGATGACGTAATTGTTGTTATTGTTTAATTTTAAAATTATTAGTGGCTTCTCCACAATTAAACAAAACCTTTAGCAGGTTTAGATTCAGATTCCAAATATTAACTTCGTTTGGTCAACGCACTATTAGTTCTTGCCATCATATTTTTTATTTTTTTAGTATTCTGTAATTCTGTGTATTATGCAAGCACATAATCTGTGTAACCATTTGTTTATTATTTGATCCGAAAATTTGTCATATTAAATTACTTGTTTATTAGTTACGTTTGACGTATATTTTTTTGCATGTACGAACCCTTAACAAATTTTCTTCCAGTTCGAAGCCGACGTCTGGGAGGCACTGCTCAAGAGGAGAATTCTCGGCTTGGCGCCCTTTTTTTTCGATTAGCTTTTCCACAAAATTTATTTAGCTGAATTCTCCCCACTTAGGTACATCATATTTAAGGTAAGTTCATGTACGAGTGAAAGACCCGCCAATCCCGCTAGCTAGCAGTGGCTTTTCCTAGTCAGGAGAAAGTTAACGTTATAAGTTTTAATCATCTGCTGATGATGCCAACTTGGTTGGCGAAACGTACGTCGAGAGTGTTTGTTATGGTTTCGTGTTTTGTGGTAATTATAACATTTCGTATCTTTACACCAAAGGTTCCACCACTTTTTATTATTACTACAAAATTGTAAATCTTCTCAGTGTTATTTTCCCTATGTTCGGTAAAACTGTTTACACACAGTATCATGAATATCGCGCCTTGTAATTCTTGAATTACTTGTATGCTCCAAAATTTTTTAACATTGTAAACATTATTATTTTATTTACTTTTTAGGTATACTTACTTGGTAGTATATAATCACATTTCTTTAAATGTAAAGAACATATTTTCATTGTTCGAAAAACTTCTTTTAATTTCATAATTAATTAAATAAATTTAAATATCAAAGTTAACACCATATACTAACTAGACAGTTGCAATTTTATGACAGTTTAATTTTTTGCCACCAGATGTCATATCTCAGTTCGTCAGTTCCCAGTTAATTTACATCTGTAACCATGGTTCTGTATTTGTGATAGAAAAGGATAGAAGAGCTGCTCTATTCTCCATCTCTATCTTTTGCATCCATACTTTTTTGGGTGGCTTCTCTATTCTATCTATGATATTTCTATGTAGCTATGACGCGGAAAACGGCTAATAATAATTTTTTAGTAATTTTTTTTAACTTATAAGAAAAGAATAGTATATTGTGCAATTGTGTGCTAAATGCAATATCTTTATGCGTCAGGCGCGATGTTTTCAGCGCGAATAGTAGACTAGCGCACATGAGCCTTGGCGAGTTTGCATCGCGAGCCGTATACGAGTGCTGAAAACATCGCGCCTGGCGCATAAAAATTTAGCACACGCGTTGTACACCATACTTGATTCAACACACTTGCATGATTTTAAACTTTAATTGAATTAATGTCAAACACCTTAGATTCACTGACAGCAGTACATTTTAACGTTTTCGAATATTATATGCAGATTAAAGTTGGCGCGACTCAATCGCTATATCTCCCTATTAACAACGTTAAAAACAGAGAAAACCGACAACTGAAAATTTTCATTCCTAGGGTTGGAACTCACAGATCGAAAGTGTATACAAAAATTTAGCTAACTGGGAATATTTCGAGGCTCAAGTTCACGATAGACGGTTTTTTGCGAATTTCTCGATTCCGTTCCATTTTTAGTAAAAAATGATTATTATCAATCTTGTAGAGGATAAAATTTTTTGTATTTAAACATTTTTGTCTACGATTCAGAGTTTAAGTACCCGCGGCTTCCTCTCCCTCGATTTTACATAACGGGATTATGCTGCTTCCCGATGGCTTAACATAATGATTTGTACTTTAATTTTAAGTTGAGCTTTAAGTTAACGATTAATAATAATTTAATCGAAATTATTGGAGTAGTTCTCTAGTTTTAAGCAACCAAACATACAAATCGACAGCAGTGAAACAGGCAGACGGACAGACAATTTTTTTTGAAAATACGATATTTATACTTGACATCAATTATAAAGACCATTCGGAAAGTAATTTTGTAAAAAAAAATTACAAGGGTTGAGAAAGTACGGATTAAGTACGAATATGCATACCGTATAACGTACTCTACTATTAATAGCAGCCATATTTTTAATTTTTTTACAAAATTCCTTTACAAAATTCTTTATAACAATTAACAAATATAAAGATTATTCGTAAAGGAATTTTGAAAAAAAAATAATTAAAAGTATGGCTACTCCGGGCTACTCTTAGTAGAGTACGTTATACGGTATGCGAATGCATACCTACTTATTGTTAATCCGCATTCTCTCAATCCGTGTAACAAAATTACTTTACGAATGGTCTTTATAATTGATGTCAAGTATAAATATCGTATTTTCAAAAAAAAAATGCGTGTCTGTCTGTCTGTCAGTTTCACTGGTGTCGATTTGTATGTTTGGCTGTTTATAACTAGAGGACTACTGCATTAATTTCGATAAAAATATAGTTTATATAACACATGCACGCTTCTAGTGTTTTTTCGTATTAGTTTTGCGAACCTTAAATAACCGTTTATTGACTAGTGGCCATTATGTAACGCTTTTCAGTGCTATAATGGTTCATTATGTAACTCGTTACATAATGAACCATTATGTAACTAGCTACATAATGAACCATTATGTAACTGTTTTTTTAATTCAATTAAATTCTAATACCATGCATGTGTTATATAAAGTATAGTGTGCAACCCGTGTGCTAAATCTTTGCGTCAAGCGCGATGTTTTCAGCACTTGTATGCGGCTCGCGATGCACACTCGCCAAGGCTCATTTTTATTTTGAAAAAATGCACTAAAAAGTAGAAAATAATTTTTTTTAGTGATTGTAAGTTGATCAGAATATCTGGCAACGCCGGCACGATATCGATGGAGACTTTTTTCGCGTTTTTTAGAACACCGTAACGAAGGTGTTTACAAAAAACACTTCCTTCAAAATGCCACTAAAAAGAGGAAAATAATGAAATTTTAAAGTCTGCGCCAATTTAATAAAATTTGAAAATATTAATCACTATTGGGGTCCGTCAGATGGGTGGAGCTTAAAAACATGGTGCAGATGGGGGGAAATTTCATATACGGGGTATACTTTTGCTTTAAGTGCAAATATCTTGAAAAAGGTTACTCCTAGCCACTTTTACAAAGTATACCTTTTTTACGTAAAAATGAAGGAAAAAACAATTTTTTAATTCAAAAAATAGTACAAGTGCGTACAAAAAAGTTATGACTATTTGAATGAGTGAAAAGGTGTGTAAGTGGCGCCCCCTACAAATAAGAGCCATACCAAGGTCAGATTGGAATTTCTCATGTCAAAGAATCCCTATATACCAAATTTCATTAAAATGCCTAAATTATTTTAAAAGTTATTTAAGAAAATCAGAAATAAAAATTAAACTTTGACACCTGTATCTCTTTTAATACCAACTTTCGGAATAGACAAGTTGGGGTCTATCGCAATATTTTTTTGTAAGGAATCAGCTGTTACTTTATGTCCCATTCTTTTTGGAACACGCTTTATAAGTGCAATTTGTTATTGGGCCGGTACGATTCCTAAACAAAGGGATTTCGTTGAAAGAGAACGGTTTCTTAAAGCCTGACATATTGTCAAATGTCAGAAATATAACGAGAAAAATGCATGAAAAATGAGCTGTCAAAAATAGTAATCTTTACGGCATATTGCTTAAAAACATCAAAATTAAAAGAAAATCTCCACGAAATTAATTATCCGTTCAATGCTCCTTTAAGGCTGTGTTAGGTGAATAATGTAAACACATAACTACAACATAATATGTTATATTGTAATAAGTAGGTAAGTTTCTAACCTCAAAATATTTTTATACACATAATTTTTTCAATCATCAGTGATTTAACTATTGTAGTACAGTATGATAATGAGTAGGTACAATATCTTATTATTAATAGTCCGAGAGCCCGGTTGATTTTTTACCTTGAATTCCCGGCCGATTTTAATGTTTTCTAAACGATTCGTTATGAAAACATGTCCCTAAAGCGGCAACGGTGCCGGCGAAAATCCTGCCGGAAGCAATTGATATTCATTAATAATACTTATTTTATTTAAATTCTTCCAATTAGGAAGTTTTCATTGGACGAAAATACTAATTATGATACTATCACATCAAAGTATATTATATAGGTAATATTATATTATATTTTTGTATAGTGTAAAAATTTTGTAAAAAAAAAAAATTGTGTTTAAAGTTTGAAGAGAGATAAACTCCTTTTTGTATGTATGTCTCAATAAAAGAATAATAATAATAATAACTATCACATCATTGTAATGAAGATAACTTTAAAAATTCTGAAAGAATTATTTTGATATCTTTAATTTCAACGGAGATATTCAATTTCTTGTATCTACGTGGGGTCGCAAACGAAACCGATTTATGAATATGACGTCACGTGATACAAGTTTGCTGTTTTTTAGTTTTGTGAGTAATAAGAACCTAAGTTGCTTAGTAACTATTTTGTTGTAATACAGACTTTTCTATTTTAGGGGAGTCAAATTAGATTTTCACTTCGGAATAATTCCTCGATCGATGATTTTTGTCGAAAAGTGTTCAGAAATGCATGGAGAACAAAATAACAAAATGCCACCGTGAGAAATTGTGCGGATATTTTTTTATTAAACAATTTAGGTGCTAAAATAAGATATTTCATGAATAACTTTTTAAATTCAATTTGTATGAAAAAACTGACAGCATCATTGGAAAGAACAGAAAATTTTATTAAAGAAACATATATGACATGTGTTTTTCGAATTAAAGTTGAGCGAGCAGTTAAATTTGTTAACTAATGTTCCAAGTTGACCTACGTCGGCCGTTCGCTCACGCTGGAATAGGTTTGCGAGAGCGCGCGCGCTGTACAAAAGTTGCTATAACTTTTGATTGGCGAAAGCAAATGATATTAAACCAATTGAACATTAAAAAGTAACATTTTCTCAAAGTATTACGTAATTATATGTGTTGCAATAATTTTTCGAGTATTTTAATTATTGTATATTTCACTTGAAAGTGGAGCAATGCATGAATTCTCGATTATTTCATAAAATTGGTAGAAATATGAATAATTTCTTTTGAAAAAATACATGTCTAAAGACGTTCTACTATCTGTGAAAAATCCAGCTCTATGGGAATTATTTGAGACACAAAACCTTTAATTACCGGACTAATATGTATGTGTTTACCTTATTCTACCAGTAGTGCTGCACTCATTTAGTCATTTAACCGTGAATTTTGAGTAGGAAGTGATTTTTTTTATTATTCGAAAGAGGGTCGGTGGTAAATGTAAAACTGAGTGTTTGAGACGGGAGTGCCCTAATTTAGCCGCCATCTTGAAAAGAATGGTGTAACCAGTTTTTTTTGCTGTATCTCCGTTGCTTCAGGTTAACTCACCTACAGGTAGATTACTCTATAGTCAATAATGTCTGCAAATTTTCGAATTTTCACAAAATTCCAATACGGATATCCTTTATAATAATATAATCTATGTTAAAGTAGAAATATCGTATATTCAAAAAAATTGTCTATGTATGTTTGTTTGTTTATAACTCGAGAACTACTGCATCAATTTCGATAAAATTATTATTAGTTATTTGATGAATCATGTCCATGATAAAATTAATTAATTGCAAGATAAATCACAGGTATTCGGTCAAAACAATAATTGTTATTGATTTAAGGTACAATCATTATGTTAGGTCATCAGGAAGCAGCAAAATCGAGGGTAAATGAATCTGCGGGTACAGCTATTTTAAAGTAAGATTTGTTAAAATTAAATTAAAACAACAGATATTTATACCTATAGCAATAATATTTGTAATTGAGAAACTTACCACAGATGGGAAAAGACTATTTGATTGTTATATCAACTTTATATATTTTTTCCTTATATTTTTGAAAAAAATATATTACATTATGTAGGTACCTTATAGTAGTACGCATTATATTGGTATAATATTAGCTAGATATCAAGGATGAAGTAAAATATAGAAAGAGGAGAAAGTAGGAGATTATATAAAGCTAAAATTGCGAGAAGTGAGTTCTGTAGTTAGTTGGTGTAATGGCCGCAGCGCGTTTATGGCGCTAGTGGCGACGAAATGAGTTGGAATTAGCTCCAGATTAAAATTGTGCTCTCCCTTGTCGCCTATTAGTATAGTACACTCGCTCCAACAATTCTCGTTTAACTATACTATGGTAATATATAGTAACGACGGCACTTGTTATTCATAGTACATATTACTTTGTTTAAAAGTATCTTGTTTTTAGGCGCAACCTCAACATAGCGGAAGCGCCTATATGCAATAGTTTTGTTTATGAGTTCGTTAATCAGTATATTATAATATGTCCGGTACATCCGGAAACATGAGAGCTAAACCCTCGTAGTCTTCATCTATCCATGTTTTGCCGAAGAAAATTTCCAAAGTATTTTCCATACTATAAGTTTTAGATATATTTATCATAATGTAATGTAAAAATAACTTCTATTATTAACTTCCCATTGGAAGTTATTGTAATGGGTCCGAAAATAGAAATCAAAATGGAGAAAAAAATTTTATGTTTCAAGGTCACCACACTATTTTTATACTATTTTTAGAAAGATGTCTCTGTGTGTGTGTGTGTACGTACGTATGTATGTGTCCATTTCTTTCTAAGACGAAATCTTGAGAATGAAAAATGATATCAACTACGATAGGGTGCCAATCGACGCGTATTAACGTAAATATGATCTGAAAAAAAATGTTTCAAAATCGGTTCAGCCGTTCTTTTTTCTTAACCAAATAACCTCCAAAAAAGTAGATTTTACACAATATCTCGCGAATAAAAAATTATATCGACTTCGTAAGGATGTCAATCGAGGCGTGTTAACGTCGTTTTGATTCGACATAAATTTTATAAAAATCGGTTCAGGCGTTTTTTTTTTTTTTTAATTATTGTTAAAAATAAATAATAACAAGCCGTGAGGTGGGTCGTTTATTAGGACTAAAGTGCGACCCTTGAGGTCCACACGACGAACTTCCCAGTTTGATAAATATTTAATAATAATAATTAAATTAGATATTACACAGAAAAGTAATCATTTTAATCATTAAAACATCAATAATTAAAAAAAAAAAAAAAAAACGGCTGAACCGATTTTTATAAAATTTATGTCGGATCAAAATGACGTTAACACGCCTCGATTGACACCCTTACGAAGTCGATATAATTTTTTATTCGCGAGATATTGTGTAAAATCTACTTTTTTGGAGGTTATTTGGTTAAGAAAAAAGAACGGCTGAACCGATTTTAAAAAAATTCCTTTCAGATCATATTTACGTTAATACGCGTCGATTGGCACCCCAACGTAGTCGATATCATTTTTCGTTCTCGAGATTTCGTCTTAGAAAGAAATTGACACATACATACGTACGTACGTACGTACATACGTACATACGTACACACACACACACACACACACACAGACATCTTTCTAAAAGTAGTGTAAAAATAGTGTAGTGACCTTGAAACATAAAAATTTTTTTTCCTTTTTGATTTCGATTTTCGGACCCATTACAATAACTTCCAATGGGAAGTTAATAATATGTTTTAATGAATAAAATGATTACTTTTCTGTGTAATATCTAATTTAATTATTGTTATTAAATATTTATCAAACTGGGAAGTTCGTCGTGTGGACCTCAAGGGTCGCACTTTAGTTCTAATAAACGACCCACCTCACTGCTTGTTTACTCTCTGTATTACCTACTTATGTTTTTATGTTATTATTAAACGATTTTTATTTTAATCCGTTTTCATTTTTTTATTATTTGTTTTTACTTTATTTTACACATTTTTACTTCTCATTTTACATAAGTATATGATTAGTTTAGTAATATTATTTTATGAATTTCTTATAACTAACTTATTGTGATTATTTTGAAGGATTAATTATATATCTGCCACCATTTACTTAAATGAACTTATCTATTATTTTTTTTTATTATTTTTTATTTCACCCGTGAAAACTTTTTTCAGGGCTGTCATTTGTTTTGCTTTTTTATTAGCTTCCCATTAGAAGTTATTGTAATGGGTCCGAAAATCGAAATCAAAATGTATAACAAAATTTTATATCAAAAATTATATCGACTTCGTAAAGGTGTCAATCGAGCCGTGTTAACGTCATTTTGATCCGAAAAAATGTTTATCAAAATCGGCCCAACCGTTTTTTTGTTTAAAGAAAAAGATTGCCAAAAGTGGATTTTACACAAAATCTTGCGAATAAAAAATAATATCGACTTTGTTAGGGTGCAAATAGAAGCATATTAACATTAACAAGATCCGAAAGAGATTTTATCAAAATCGATCAAGCCGTTTTTTTTTTGTTTCAATAAAACGACTGAAAAAAGTAGATTTTATATGAAATCTCGTCCAAATTTTTTTTATCAACTTTGTTGAGGTGTCTATCAAAGCATGTTAACGTCACTATGATCCGACATAAATTTAATAACAAGCCGTGAGGTGGGTCGTTTATTAGGACTAAAGTGCGACCCTTGAGGTCCACACGACGAACTTCCCAGTTTGATAAATATTTAATAATAATAATTAAATTAGATATTACACAGAAAAGTAATCATTTCAATCATTAAAACATCAATAATTTAAAAAAAAAAAAAAAAAAAAAAACGGCTGAACCGATTTTTATAAAATTTATGTCGGATCAAAATGACGTTAACACGCCTCGATTGACACCCTTACGAAGTCGATATAATTTTTTATTCGCGAGATATTGTGTAAAATCTACTTTTTTGGAGGTTATTTGGTTAAGAAAAAAGAACGGCTGAACCGATTTTGAAAAAATCTCTTTCAGATCATATTTACGTTAATACGCGTCGATTGGCACCCTAACGTAGTCGATATCATTTTTCGTTATCGAGATTTCGTCTTTGAAAGAAATGTACACGTACGTACGTACGTACACACACACACACACACACACACAGAGACATCTTTCTAAAAGTAGTGTAAAAATAGTGTAGTGACCTTGAAACATAAAAATTTTTTTTCCTTTTTGATTTCGATTTTCGGACCCATTACAATAACTTCCAGTGGGAAGTTAAAAATGGGTGCAGCCGTTTTTTTTAAATTTATTGTTAAAAATAAATAATAATTATGTTTTAATGATTGAAATGATTACTTTTCTGTGTAATTTCTAATTTAAATATTAATATTCAATATTCATCAAACTGTGAAGTTCATCGTGCGGACCTCAAGGGCCACACTTGTGAGTCCCAATTAAAAGTCACTTTAGTCCTCTTAAACGACCCGCCTCACGGCTTGTTATTATTTATTTTATCTAGGTATTATATACCCAATCCATTTCTATCTTCGTCTCCTTTCTTTATATATAATTATTTTTTTTATTTCATTCCTTTTAATCTACCTTATACCCATGCTATATTGGTTGGTTTTAGGGTGCACCAACACATAACCATTGACTTTTAACACTTTTTTTTTATTTTATATGGTCCCTGATAGAGCAAGAAAAACTTTTTTATTGTTTTGTCCAAATTGGATGACCGGAAATGTATACCTGCCCAAGTACTATATCGTGTTTTTTCTTTCGCTCTTTGGCTCTCTTGTTTAATCTTTCTCGGGTGTACCTATATAATTTTTGTTTCGAATTTTTCTTCAGTTCGTTTCGAAAATTTTATTAGTTATCCTAACAATGTAGTCGGTTTTTTCTTATATATCAGCTCATAAGGTGTCAACCCTATCGAATTCAATCATTGTTCGACAAAGGGGCGAAAGTTATGTATTTGTGCCTTTGACCATATGTCAAATCCAACGAGCACGAAGTTGTGGGCAACAGCTAGTAATTATATAATAATATATGCACAGAATGTGGAATCTTGAAAGTTTGCTGATAGACAAACATATTCAATAATTGAATATCTCAGCAAATAATTTTCTGATATTGATTTTCCGTTTTCTGGTTATTCACATATTTCGAACCAGAATCTTACTGAGATATTTAGTTATGTAAGTTTGTATATTTGCATTTCAATGATGCTAGCTCCTTTGCACCGCAGTTACCCTTGATTTAAAGCAGCAATGTGTAGGAACTTTAACAGTACCAATACATCAGTCGCGCAAGTGTATGAAGAGGAGAACGGAATGAGTTATATGATATCCACACATGTACAGTGTACCTACACCTAATATTATTCGACAGTATGTATTCGTGCAATGTGTGTATAGTGGATGCATCAGTATGTGTATTTATGTATAATAGTATAGCAACTGTAGCGCTGTCTGTACCCTAGTGGCCATTAATCTTTCCCCTTTCCCTCCGACGTCCTAGTGAGAGTACTGTGAGAGAGCGTCGGTGGATCCGCCTAGCGGCCGTTGTCTGCACTACACTTTTAATTAACATCGCTAAATCGCTTAATGTGTCCCCAGACATTACTTTAATCTGACACTAATTAGAACTGCCTTCCCTGTCCCTCGCTGCCACCGTTCTGTGTTCCGTTGCAGTGAAGCTTTCCGTGTGAAACACCCTCCTCCACCACAAATTTTCACTCATCCCATTCAATATAATATACAATATATATATTGTATACATGGTCGCCCATTTTAACCCATTAAAGGTCCGTATTTCGTAAACGGTAGAAACTATAAAAAAATGCTTTATGCAAAACTTGTAGTGTCAAGGCAGAAAGAAGACTGATATCAGATTTAACATAGGTCGTGCTTTCAAGGTCAGACGACGGTCAGCCTCGATTTTTTAATTGT
The DNA here is from genome assembly GCA_039654895.1 of Mongoloraphidia duomilia. Taxonomy (NCBI): domain Eukaryota; kingdom Metazoa; phylum Arthropoda; class Insecta; order Raphidioptera; family Raphidiidae; genus Mongoloraphidia; species Mongoloraphidia duomilia. The sequence continues at coordinate 22,630,932 of CM077521.1, read as the reverse complement.
AACAGTGCATTTTTATTCCAGATACAATACAGTATTTAATAGTATAGTATTTAATAGTGAACAAAAAATTATTAAGGTGCATAATATGAGCTAAAGTTAATAAATATTGAGATATTTAGAAATTAATTACATTAGCTACTGCATTAAATGTTCGAAAACGTTTCCCTTTACGTCAATACACATTTGAATTCTTTGTTGAAATTCACGTACGGTGGTCAATAAAACAGTTCCCAAGATGTTGAGGCAAGCATTAATAACACGTTGCCTCATACCTTCGATTGTTGTTGGCTCTCCTTCAGAAATCCTCATAAGAAGAAATCTGGAATAATAAGATCGAGAGATTTAGGAGGCCATAACCTGGCTTACGGCAACTAATTCACCGCCTTTGATATGCCTGTCCATGTAATTTTGCACAATAACTGCAAAATGCGTAGGTGCACCATCGTGCTATAGGAAATTATAGGTTATGAAATTAGGTTTTAATTAAATAACACTAAACGATGTTCTCTATCAATGCAGTTCATTTATTAATTCTGTTTAATACTTGGAAGGTGATCTTTATATCTGAACAATTTCTTAAAGACTGTTATGGTTAATAACTTAATAGATAGTCCTTTTATTTGAAACATTGCAATGTCAATTAATACAAAACTACGCAGTTTAACAAAATTTGCTTTGTCATAGCGATATTTTAAACTATAGTTTGGCCAAATACAGGGTGTCAAAAAAAGGGTAAAATATTTTAGGGGCTTATAGTAGGACCCAAAATAAGTCGAAAAATTTTAATAAACATAGGTCCGCAAACGAACCGTTAGTGAAATATTTCCACTTATGTATGCAATAGCGTAAGTTACTTATCGTCCATTTAATAAAAGAAACATGCTTTTTTAATTTAATTTGGTTTATTTTATTTTATTTTTATTTTATCTATGCAGAAGATGTTCAAAATGCCCACCTTCCATGTCCACGCAGGCTACTATTTTGTTAACTCTAAGCTGCGAGACCAGAGCAATTGAAAAATAATAAGTTATTACACACATAAGTGGAAATATTTCACTAACGGTTCGTTTGCGGACCTATGTTTATTAAAATTTTCCGACTTATTTTGGGTCATACTATATGCTCTTAAATTATTTTATCCTTTTTTTTCAACACCCTGTATAAAGTTCCTAGACCTATAAATAAATTGATAGGTGGGATTTCCGCTTAGGTGCACCATCTTCGACGGATCTTCCTATCTTTACTTAAATCAAACAAAAATGCGTTGTATAAAGTTCAACCCAGTATCAAAAATCAGCATTTCGCCATGCATGTTTGATATTCGACATTCATTCCACAATCAACAATTAATAAAATTTATAACTATTGTAGTCTATAGTTTGCTGTTAAATAAACAGATAAGTAAATATAATTTGAATCTATATTGAAGTTGTTTTGGTCGACCAACAAAATATAACGAAATTCGAACGGATTTCGTCCGTCGCTAAATCAAAAAAGCGCTCTCGACATCGGACCCCGCAGAGAGAATATTCTGTAAAAATCTTCTTTCTTGTCCGATTTGCGCCGCCAATACGCTCACCAATACCTCTCAATGCTATTTGTCACGTTTGGTTTTCTCAGGATTTTTGAGATATACTTTTCACTGTTAGTTTTAAATCGCGACATTTTATCTTTGTCTGAATTTACTTGTCATACCCAACCTCAATAGATCTGTAAATAATATTCTTAAACTAGTGTATTCTTACTGGCTGCATGGATTTAAACCTGTGGCACCATCATCATTATAATACTCTTAGTGACTTCATATTTGAGTGCTCTGGTGTTGAGCTTAAACTTAACAATAATGATGCCTCGTTATTTTAGTGTTACATAGCTCTCCATTAAGTAATGTAGATCAATTCATAGTTTCGTTATATAATGTACTAGCAGTTACCTGTGGCTTCGCTCACGTATATTTCGATTTATGATTTATTATCCCCCCGCGAGAAATTCTCCTCCTGCGAAGCGAAGCCGGGCTGGTGGTGTTTATTCGCTCGAATTTTATTAATACATAACTCACTCGCTTCGCTCGGATTTTATTAATACATTACTCACTCGATTCGCTCGTTTGCTCGAATTTTATTAATACATTGTCACTCGCTTTGCTCGTTCGCTTGAATATCATTAATAACTTACTCACTCGCTTCGCTCGTTCGCTTGAATATTATTAATACATTACTTACTCGCTTCTTCCGTTCGTTCGAATTTTATTAATAGGTACATTACACACTCGCTCGCTCGAATAATAATAATACATTACACTCTCGCTCCGCTCGTTCGCTCGAATTTTATTAATACATTATTGCTCACCTACGTTATATAAGGAACTCCTGTGCAAAATTTAATGCTGCTAACTGTTATGTATTTATTTGTCAGTTAGGTAACTGATCCTATAGTTCATTTTGTAACCTAGTTTAGCTGCAGAGCTGACTAATTTAAAATTGAGCATTGTAATTTTGAACTGCAATAAAATAACAATAAGAAATAATAAAAGCATTTATTAAAACTAAAAAATTTTGGAGCATACAAGTAATTCAAGAATTACAAGGCGCGATATTCATGTAGGTATTGTGTGTAAACGGTTTTACCGAACATAGGGAAAATAACACTAAGAAGATCAATTTTGTAGTAGGCTATGGCCATAAGACCTAATGTAAATATGTATTGGATTACATAGAAAAAATAGTGCAGTGAATTTTTTAAATAATTTTCCATAGCAAGGTTGACTATTAAGCGAAACTCGGAACCTGCTAAATAAAAAAAGTCATGAGGTGTCGTAAGATACCCGACAGAAGCTATGTTTCTTACGCATTGTATATAAAACCGAATTTATCAAAGATATAATACAATTAAAAAGTTATTATTTGACCGCCATTTCTGACGCCATTTTATTTTTTTGTGTTTTATTAAACTCTCAAATATCAATTTTCAAAAGGATCGGATAATTTTTACAAAGAAGTATATACCTATGGCCGCCATTTTAAAATATGACATCATTTTATTTTTTTGCGTTCTATAAAACTCGTCAATATCTATTTTCAAAAAGATCGGATAATTTTTACACAAAAAGTACATATTGCCGCCATTTTGAAATCTCACGTCATTTTATTTTTTTGTGTCCTATGAAACTCTCAAATACCGATTTTCAAAAGAATCGGATAATTTTTACAAAAAAGTACATATGGCCGCCATTTTTAAATCTGACGTCATTTTATTGTTTTGTGTTCTATGAAACTCTCAAATATCAATTTTCGAAAGGATCGGATAATTTTTACAAAAATGTACATACGGCCGCCAATTTGAAATCTGACGTCATTTTATTTTTTTGCGTCTGAAACTCTCAAATATCAATTTTCAAAAGGATCGTATAATTTTTAGAAAGGTGTACAATATATTTCCGCCTTTTGAAATCTGACGTCATTTTATTTTTTTGTGACTTGACGTTTCACTTTTTATTATTTAGGTCCCCATCTGAAACGTGCGTTAAGAAGCATAGCTTCAAATAAAAATAGGTAAAAAAACTTTTAAGTTAAACGGTTTTATAAATGTTTTAAAAAGAAAAAAATAATATTTAATTTAGGTTCATAAGTATAAAAGCGTGGGTCGTAAACTCTATGATAATTTATTACAGTCACGACCCACGCTTTTATACTTATGAACCTAAATTAAATTTTATTTTTTTCTTTTTAGTATATTTATAAAACCGTTTAAATTAAAAGTTTTTTATCTATTTTTATTTTTAATTTTTTAGTGTGCTTTATTTCCTTTTATAACATTTTATTTTTTATTTTATAACATTTATCCGATCCACTGAAACGTTACCGCAGAAAGACATTTTGCCTGTGAAAATTCAAAAGTACGATTTGCACCCGGACGAAAGCCGGGCCGGTCAGCTAGTTATCATAATATTGTATTGTCACCGGAGTTACACATGTGTGCAAAATTTCAACTCAGTCGGATCACGGGAAGTGGGTGAAAATTCAAAAGTACGATTTACACCGGGACGAAAGCCGGGCCGGTCAGCTAGTTACCATAAATTGTATTGTCACCGGAGCTACACATGTGTGCAAAATTTCAACTCAATCGGATCATAGAAAGTGGGTGAAAATTCAAAAGTACGATTTGCACCCGGACGAAAGCCGGGCCGGTCAGCTAGTTATCATAATATTGTATTGTCACCGGAGCTACACATTTGTGCAAAATTTCAACTCAATCGGATCACGGGAAGTGGGTGAAAATTCAAAAGTACGATTTACACCCGGACAAAAGCCGGGCCGGTCAGCTAGTTACCATAATATTGTATTGTCACCGGAGCTACACATGTGTGCAAAATTTCAACTCAATCGGATCATAGGAAGTGGGTGAAAGTTCAAAAGTACGATTTACGCCCGGACGAACCGGGCCGGTCAGTTAGTTACCATAATATTGTTTTGTCACCGGAGCTACACATGTGTGCAAAATTTTAACTCAGTCGGTCGCAAGATTTGTAACAAATATACGGGATCAAGCTAAATAAAACCACCGTTTAAAAAACAAAGCATCTACTACCTACTTACTTTTGCGTGATGCCAAAATATTTTAAAACTCGCAGTCGCATAAGAAGTTATTTACTTGAAAAAAAAAATCATGTAAATTGGATCAGTGGTTCTCGAGTTATAAGCGTACAAAGGGACATACAGACAGAGAAAGTCAAATTGTTCGGGAAGGTATGAACGTCGAGAAATTTTGGTCCGATCCCTAGGTCTCGCCATCCGATCGACGTCAATAATTAGTTACACGTCATTTTAACTCAGTAGGCCAGGGTTTTTAAACTTAAATTCAAACATCAGCAGTCAAAAAATTGAATAACTATATTAAAATAATGCAATATAAGACAGGGCATACGCTATCTTCCAATATCCATATCACACTGTGCAACAGACAAGGACAACCGAAACAAGTTCGCGATTTATTAGATAAAGTCGCATTTATTTCGTTTAATAATCATATAAATCTGTATAAAACAAGCCGTGAGGTGGGTCGTTTATTAGGACTAAAGTGCGACCCTTGAGGTCCACACGACGAACTTCCCAGTTTGATAAATATTTAATAATAATAATTAAATTAGATATTACACAGAAAAGTAATCATTTTAATCATTAAAACATCAATAATTAAAAAAAAAAAAAAAAAAAAAACGGCTGAACCGATTTTTATAAAATTTATGTCGGATCAAAATGACGTTAACACGCCTCGATTGACACCCTTACGAAGTCGATATAATTTTTTATTCGCGAGATATTGTGTAAAATCTACTTTTTTGGAGGTTATTTGGTTAAGAAAAAAGAACGGCTGAACCGATTTTAAAAAAATTCCTTTCAGATCATATTTACGTTAATACGCGTCGATTGGCACCCCAACGTAGTCGATATCATTTTTCGTTCTCGAGATTTCGTCTTAGAAAGAAATGGACACATACGTACGTACGTACGTACGTACACACACACACACACACACACACACACACAGACATCTTTCTAAAAGTAGTGTAAAAATAGTGTAGTGACCTTGAAACATTAAAATTTTTTTTCCTTTTTGATTTCGATTTTCGGACCCATTACAATAACTTCCAGTGGGAAGTTAAAAAAAAAAAACGGCTGAACCGATTTTTATAAAATTTATATCGGATCAAAATGACGTTAACACGCCTCGATTGACACCCTTACGAAGTCGATATAATTTTTTATTCGCGAGATATTGTGTAAAATCTACTTTTTTGGAGGTTAATTGGTTAAGAAAAAAGAACGGCTGAACCGATTTTAAAAAAATTCCTTTCAGATCATATTTACGTTAATACGCGTCGATTGGCACCCCAACGTAGTCGATATCATTTTTCGTTCTCGAGATTTCGTCTTAGAAAGAAATGGACACATACGTACGTACGTACGTACGTACGTACGTACGTACACACACACACACACACACACACAGACATCTTTCTAAAAGTAATGTAAAAATAGTGTAGTGACCTTGAAACATTAAATTTTTTTTTCCTTTTTGATTTCGATTTTCGGACCCATTACAATAACTTCCAGTGGGAAGTTAAAAACTGTTTTGACACAATATTATACATGAAATCTATCTAAAATTTTCTGCTCTTTCGTTTAAGACAGGTTTCGAATCGATCTGACTTAAATTGAGCAAACTATAAGCAAAAAACACCGTTTTTTCTAATTTGCTCCCCTCTGGGGCCAAAATTCAAAAATCGGGCGACGTTAGGATCAAATAGACCCCGAGAGGAATCGAACAAAAAAAAGTTTTTTAAAATCGGTTAATCCGTTTGGGCTGTACGACTGATACAAAAAATCCGTTACAGATTGACAGATTCACAGATTCACAGAATCACAGATTCACAGATTCACAGACAAAGCGAGTGTATATAGGCGCTTCTAGCTTCACTAAGATCGCGCCTAAAAATATAAAAATCGAACCATTAAAGACGTTACATGGTGACAGCGGTGATAGCAAATTGCAATCATGGAAGCAAATGTTCCCCAACATCTTGATTTTACAAATAATATCGCTGCGAATTGGAAGAGATGGCAACAGAAATTTAACAATTTTCTATTAGCCACAGGCAAAAATAAAAGAAACGATGAAGAGAAAATTGGACTTCTCCTGCATCTCATTGGCGATGAAGGTCTAGACATATACAACACCTTCACATATACAGAAGAAGAAGATTCGACAAAATTCGATATTATAATTCAAAAATTCACAGACTACTGTAGTCCCAAAAAAAACCTGGTCTTCGAACATTACTTATTCTTCAGAAGAAATCAGGCTGAAGGTGAAACTATTGATCTTCGTCACTGACCTGAAGAAACTTGCTGCTTCATGCGAGTTCGATGATAAAATTAAAAATGTACTAATTATGGATCGTCTCGTGCTTGGCATCAGTGATAAAACGATTCAGCGAAAATATTTAGAAAATGCTGATTTAAAATTAGAAACAGCGATAGAAATGGGAAGAGCTGCAGAGATGAGCGAAAAAACACAACAAGAAATTGGAAAAAAGGATCAAGTAAACGCTATCTACAAAACTTACAACAAAAACTTCAATAAAGATAAGGAAAGTCAAGAAGGAAAAACAGAGACAATGAGAAAATGTAAGAGATGTGGGAAAATACATCCAATTAAGAAATGCCCGGCTTATCGCAGTAAATGTAATATCTGTAAAAAGATTGGGCATTTTCAAATAATGTGCTATTTTAATAAAGATAACAAAATTAATTCTGTTGAAACAGAATCACACGAAGGCGCTTCTGAATCAGATAACTCAGACATTGTGTGGTCTATTACATCATCAGATGTAGTTAGTATTGTCGACATAAATTCTCGATGGAATGAAATTATTAAGTTAGATAATACACCGTTGACTTTGAAAATAGACACGGGGTCATCTGTAAACATTTTGAATAAAATTGATTTAAATAAATTAAAAACTTATAAAAATTTAAAAACTTCAAATAAAAATCTTACATCTTATACCGGACATAATCTTAAAATTGCTGGAATGATTAACTTAGAATGTAATTATGAAAATAAAACTATCAATAGCGATTTTTATATCGTAGATGACGACAAAGCTCAATCAATACTTGGAATTAAAACTTCTTTTGAACTGGGAATTATTAAAAAATCAAGTGGTATTGATGTCTGTGAGATAAATAAAAATGAACAAGAAGAAAGAAAAGCGACCAAAATTATTGAAAAATATCAAGATGTATTTGAAGGAATGGGAAAAATAAATAATAAATACAAAATGGTTTTAAAAGATAATGCTGAACCGAAAGTTCTTCCAGCCAGAAAAATTCCATTCGCCATAAAAGATCAGGTGAAAAAAGAAATCAACAGACGTGTAGAAGAAAAAATACTTGTTCCAGTAACGAAGCCCACAGACTGGGCACATCCAATTTGTATAGTTACAAAACCAAATAATAAGATTAGAATCTGCATGAATCCTCGACATCTAAATAAATTCGTGAAGAGACAACATTACCACATACCTACACTAGAATATATATTCGCCGAACTATCTGAAGCTACTTATTTTACCGTTCTGGACGCTTCAGCAGCTTTTATGCAAATACCACTGGATTCATACACTTCGAAGATATGTACAATCACAACGCCGTTTGGAAGATTTTCCTATACTCGAATGCCATATGGAATCTGCTCTGCTCCAGAAGTTTTTCAGGAAACTATAAATCAAATACTTAATGGACTGAACGGAGCGTTAGCATATTTTGATGACATTTTAGTTTATGGGAAGACAATAACAGAACACAATGAAAACCTGAGTCGACTACTTCAAAGGCTCAGAGAAAATAACATCAAGCTGAAGAAAGATAAACTAGTACTTGCAACTACCGAGGCCAAATTCTTAGGCCATAATATAATTACAAATAATGGAGTTAAACCGAATTATGACGTAGACGCTTCAATCAAACAGATAAAATATAATCAAGAACGCATGAAAAAATACCATGACCGATTTTCTAAAGAGTCAAAATCATTTACTAAAGATCAACAAGTTTATGTACGGAAGGACAAGATGGCGGCCACCCCTTGCCGAATCCGAGGGGTGGCTGGAGTGTTCTAGTGACACCCCTTATCTACAATTAAAATTTCATCAAACTTCTAAGTAACGCAATTTAAAGTACTATTTGACTGGATTAAGACGTAAACAAAATAATTTTTAATGAATCAAATGTACAGAGTACCTACCTCAATTTCTTGCTGTTTAACAGTGATTGGCTAAACGTTTATTTATCAAATAACACTGACGAGTAATAATTTTTTTGAAACTTTAAAATGGTGTCTCAATGCAAGTTGTCCTGTATCTAAAATAAAAATTAAACCTAATTATAAGCGCAGTGAGTGGATTACTAATAGGGGAGTCAAATTATATTAAAAAAATCCGAACTTTAGAATAATTCCTCGATCCATTTTTTTTTGACGAAACCTATTGGAATATTCTCCCAACAGTGTCAACAAAAAAGCCACCTCAAGAATTTTGCGGAAATTGTTCATTTTCTGATGTTAGATTTGCAAAATTCAAAATGACGGATACAAAATGGCCGAACAAACGTAGTAAAAATATAAAATTAGTTGTAAAATTAAATATCTTAAATATGAATCGATGGAAAATTATGAAAATTAATTTCTAAATGTTTTTGGGTATCTGCTGAATACGGATCTGATGTTAGATTTGCGAAATTCAAAATGCCGGATACAAAATGACCCACTCAAATGCAGTGAAAATGGAAATCTGACCGACAATAAAAAAACAATGTTTTTCGTCGACTACAAATCTAACATCAGATAAAAGAAATATACTTACATTAACTTTTATTTTACGTTGTTTTAATTAAATAAATAATTAATTTAATTAAATAATTGATTTAATTAGTTAATTTATTCTTCTTCAGCTTCTGTTACGCATTCTTCGAGTTCTACAACTTCTGCTATTTCTGATGGATTATCCGTAATATCGTCCATTTGTGGAGTATTAGAACTATTCACTCCACTGCAATTTAAACAGACATTACTGTAGTAAAGACCGGTTTTCCGACAGCCACAGTAAAAAAGTTTTCCCAGTAAAGTTCTCGAGAATTCGATTCTAAACAAAAAATCTCTATACAAATTCTCTTGAAGATGTACCGTTATACGGAGATATAAGTGTAAAACTGTTAACACCCCTTTTTTTAAGATGGCTGCCAAATGGGGTTTTTTTTTTTTTTTTAATTAATAACTAACACATTTTTGACATCGAGGTCATACATGCGGATAACAAAAACAAACAAAAAAAAACAAAAACTAGAATACATCTCATTTGCAATTTATACAAAATATATAGTGATTCATTCGGTAGTTTGCTGGCCGTTGCACTGTTAGTTCATATTAGAAAATGGGGTTTAGACTTACATTGGCTTCCTCCTAGGCAACGAAAAAAACCTTGTCCTACCCAAAATGCAAACGTAATGTAACATTTCAATGGACTAATCCTACATCTGATAAAATAATGCTGGCAAAAGTTGTAGCAAGGGTTGAATTGGCAGAAAATAGGTTTTCCATGATTTTGAAGTCCCCCAGATCTTGTACACCCATTTTCTGCCATCTTGGACAATATTTTTGAAATTATAATTATTCTTGTTCTGACGCGCCATAGCGCCTCTCAAGTCTCAACAAGGCGTTGGAGCTGTACTCCACAGGACAAAGTTGGAGAGGAGGGCCTCAACTTCATATACAGACACATTCCCACTATCTCGCTCACTTCGCCCTGAATTGTCGCTGTCTCTCTGACTATTAGACGATTTTCTCTAAAAACTTTTTATAATAATATGAATAAATTAGCATTATGTAGAAACTGTCAGCCTTATTGACCGGAGGTTAATATACGTAGATGTTGTGTATTAAATTAGTGCCTGTTACTTGAAGTAATCAACACAACGGTTGCGAAGTAAAAGCCTGTGTGCGAAATAGGCAAGGGTCATAAAGAGAAAAAGCGAAAGGGAGAAAGAGAATTAGAGAGAACTGGTGGAAAGACAGAGGCAGAGATCGTAACACAAAGAGGGAAGATGTGAGCAGATCCCTGAGGGCAATGAAATATATTTAGTGACATAAAGTACACATTTGATGCCTTAATTAAGATTATACGCTGGCAATTAGTAAGTTTTAACGAGACGAGAGCGTGCTGGTTTGTTATTGTACATAACAAGATATATGTTACTGTGAATGACCGAAATCAAGTGATTGTCGACATTCCCCGGTGAATGTTGACATACACCAAGTTATTCAGTGTATGTTCAAAATATTTTTAAAATATAATTATTTTTAACTTACACCGGTGATTGTTAACATTCATCATGTATGAATGGTGAATGTTGAATAAAATAAAGTGATCTATAAGCCATTCATAGAGTAGGTAATTTTGAGCAATATTGTATATAGTACAGTGTGTTCCACTTAAGAACTTACCACCCTCGTAAAATTTGCATTTTTCAACCGATTTTCGTAAACTTTTTTTGTTGGATAGATCTCTGAAAAAGGCTTTAAACGCATGTGTCACTGGTTTTGACGACTAAACCCACGGCCAACTGTGATCTCTTTTTGGGGTCGAAATTTCGAGAAGTACTACTAGGGATTTTTTTAGAAAAATTCTGATGACGGATTCTTATTGAGGATCACCTGAAACACAACTATACCCATTTTTATCGCTTTTAAATACAAAGTGTCCGTGCTGGGACATTTTTTAATTTTTTGATAACAAACCCATTTAGTGAATATTTTAATAGTACTTATTTTAATAATAATTCTGCTGCGTAAATCTTAGAAAAATAGCCCAGTTCATATTTTTCACTTTTTCTTTTAAAGAGTAAGTCAAAATACCGCTGATAATACCTCCCCTGATAAGCACTATAAATTCTATTAATTAAGCAAAGTATCATACCTACGTTAAGTATACCATGGAAAACAAAGATTGAAAAATAATCAACAGGGGAGGTATTATCAGCGGTATTTTGACTTACTCTTTAAAAGAAAAAGTGAAAATATGAAGTGGGCTATTTTTCTAAGATTTACGCAGAATTATTATTAAAATGTAATGTAATGTAATTAAAAAAGAACTGATAAAACATATAGGGGAAGTAAAAGGCATACATGATAGAATTGCTATGTTAAAATTATCTTATGGTAATTTAAGATCAATTACTATAATTCAAGTATATATGCGCCAACAAATAATGCCCCAGACACAGATGTAGATATCCTTTACGAAAAATTGGAAAGAGTGTTAGGTGAAGATAAATCAAGTTTAAAAATAGTAATGGGTAACTGGAATAGCCAAGTAGGGAAAAAAGATCACAGTCTGGAAAAGGTTGTAGGTAACCATGGGTATGGAAGCAGAAATGAAAGAGGCCAACGTTTTGTAAAATTTGCCGAAACCTATAATTTGAAAATAGCGAATACATTTTTTAAAAAAAGAGTGTCAAAGAAATGGACCTGGATTTCCCCAAATAGTCTATATACAAATGACATTGACTATATAACTACTAATGATATGAAAATGGTAAAAGATGTACAAGTCATAAATAATTTCCAGTTTTATTCTGACCATCGTATGGTTCGTGCTATATTAAGAATAAATTTTACAAAATTGAGAACAAATAAGTTTGTTAAAACGGATAATGTGCCAATAATACTACCGTTTCAAAAATAAAGATTTAATATTGAATTGGAAAAGAAAATGAAGAGCTTTACTATGCCTGAAATAAGTAGAAAGATGGAAATTCAAAAAATCTATGATGAGATAGAAAAAAATATATCAGAAGCTGCAAAGTGTACACTTAACGGAGAAATGAAAAATAAACTTAAAAACAGCGATAAAATAACATTAAATACCATAACACTAATAGATAAAAAAAAGGAATTAGCAAATAAAAAAAAAAAGAAATGGCAGAACTAAATAAATTAGTAAAAAGAGAGATAAGGAAAGACATTAGACAATTTAATTATCAATTAATTTGTGAGGAACTTCAAAATAGAGGCTCTACAAAAAAAAAATTCAAAAAGAACTCTCACCAGGTCGGAACTGGATTCCAAAGTTAAAGAATGATGAAGGGGATGTGAAATATGGACGTATAATAAGCATAATTCAAACGGCAACAACATTTTTCTCGAAATTATATTATGACGACATCGATGGAAGGGCTATTAATAGTGAATCCTTAAAAGAAGACGGATCATCGTTCGCAGAGACACCTCCAATTGTAACATCTGAATTAGAAAATGCAATTAGATATATGAAAAACAATAAATGTCCAGGCGAAGACGGCATAACCAGTGAATACATTAAAGCGGCTAAGGATAGTATCAGTACCCATTTGTTAAGTATATTTAATGCAATTTTGAAATTTGAATATATAGGTACCAAAACAGTGGCTGAACAGTTATATAATACTACTGTATAAAAAAGGCGAAAAAACGAATATTAACAACTATAGGCCGATAAGTTTATCGTCAAATATGTATAAAATTTTCATGAAAATTATACATGCAAGATTATATAGAACCTTGAATGAAAATCAACCGCATGAGCAGGCAGGTTTTAGGAAAAACTTTTCGACAACTGATCATATATACATGCATTACACCAACTAATAGAGAAAAGTAATGAATATGGTATAATAGTATATATTTGCTTTATAGACTTTCAAAAAGCATTAGATTCAGTGAATCATGAGTATATGTGTTCTGCTTTAAATGAAATTGGTGTTAATAATAAATACGTTCGGGTGTTAAAAACAATATACAGGGTGTCCAAGTTGACGTTGGCTAACATGGGTAACTTTGTTATTAGTGGAGATAGAAAGTCGGTTACCAAGGTTACAAAAAGCGGGTGATTTTCAAGAAGCTGCAGCGCGCTTGCCATTAGTACGTACGACGTATCACAGAAAAGTTGTGGGAATGAAAATTATAGGAAATGTAATCCTCCTTAAAACATTACATAATGAAAGAATTGCTTAAGTCGATCGTTTCTGAGAGATTTCGAAAAAAAGCAAAAAAGGTGGTAAAATATCGTGGTTTTTTGGCTCCCCCCACGTTAGCACAGGGTCCTCCAGGTCGAAAACTCAGATTCTACTCCACAGATTAGCCACAAAAAACACACCAAAATATCATTAACTTCGGAATACTTTCCAGGTAACCCCCTTCATTTATTACCTGCCGCTTATATCTATATAAAAATTTTTGTTTGTATGTATTGTAGCAATTTGCTATTGCGAGCCCCTAAAAATAAAAACTATTTCGAGCCTATGGAGTAGTAATTCATTTATAGGATTTTAACATGTAGACATTTGCGACGGTAGATGACGTCAAGGCAGACTGACCAGCAACTCAGACACGAGTCTTGCAAAACTAAACCAAATGGAACATATGGGTGGAAGTGAAAGAGCATGTTTTTAACGTGGGTAAAAGGGAGAACGCCGACGTGAGATATGGATTAATTGTGTACACTTTTGCAAGTCGAGAGAGCAGATCGGGCGGTCGAGAGATAAGCATCGTGGCTGCAGAACAATCAAAATGAAAAATGATTGAATATTCATGCGAATAAAATAACTTTTATTTTGGGATTTTGGATTTTAATTTGTGCTTTTCGTCTTGGAGCTGTATTGTTCTAGTTCTGGATGTTGGATTCGGCGTTGTTTTCTCCTTAGATTCCTGTATTGGTCGACCTTCCTAATTTTCCGCATTCCCGAAAATTGATTTATTTTCCGTATTTCCATTGTTGGATTGTTGTTATTTGATATAGCTAGCCTACCGTGAACACAATAAACCATAAAGAAGCCAAGCGGTTTCTCCTTGTTTAGGGATTAGAGGTTGTAGCTTTTGGATTTCCGTGTGGTGGTGTTGATTCTGGAATACGGGAATAATTTAATTTATTCCAGAAACTTTGAAGATTTTTCAATGATTCCGAGATTTGGAATCTTTGCTATCATAAGTGACGACGCATAACGATCCTGGAATATTATCCAGTGTCTATTCCAGTGGGGTAGATATGGTACTACAACATATCCCGAAAATATTAAAGGATAAAATCTAATATTTTATGAACGTTTTACATTTCTGAATGGCGACCACTCTGCGTAGTAATGAGTCAATTTTAGATATTCACGTCCGGATTAAAATGAATAATAGTGCGTCGATTGTGTTCCTGTAGGATTTCTTGCCCTACATTGGGAATTTTTCAGAATATTTTGAATCTTATTATGAATTAAGTTTGGATTCCACGTCGCCAGTTTCGCCGATTTTAAAATGTTTATGTCCCGAATCCTATGTTATGTATTTTGTTCAGGCACAGGAATTTCCGTACAGGCACGGATTAAGTGTGAAATAAATGTGTTGAGAATTATGAAGATTTTGTGTTGATAATTATGAAAATTTTGTGTTGAGAATTCCGCTAGCGTTTTGCGATAGAATGAGTAGGTTGTTGTGAGGCTTCGAGGCCTGTTGAATTGGGATTTTTGTCTCGATTGTTGGAAGTTCCGTGGGGCCTGTGATTGCAGTGCCGCTTTTATTTTTTTTTTGTATCTCGAATGCTATGTGTCCCGATTTTGTGTTCGTAATCTGGTGTTTTTGACCTTTTGGGTTGAGTTGTCGTGTGGTATTGGCCTTTGAAATCGCCTAGGATTTTTTTCTGTTTGTCTTGCTAGGGAGGTAACAGCGTTGGGCCTGGGATTAATATAACTGTGATTGTGGTTCTGGACTCTGTTCCGGAATATTTTTCGGATCTCTTTTGGCCAATGTGGTTATCTTCCACGATCTATCCCTAACTGTGACCCCTCTCTACGTCTCAGTTTGGACGACCTGAGACTTACGCAGTGTGGCCCTATAAGTTCTGGCGCCCTTCAATCTTTCGGTCGGTATCTGGCCCACTAATAAATTTTCCGTCGAGGGTTCGTCTATAGTTAGGTGATCCTGATTGTAGAGGTGATTTTAAATTTTAAATTAAATTATTATGGTGCACGATTCATTGTGTGCGTTCATATTTTTGTGTTGTCTTAAGTGTCAAGTGGTAGGTGGTTGGGTTTTTATTGCCCATTAAGGGCTTTTCCTGTACTTGAAGTTAGAGGCTGCTTCCCAAAAACAAGTGCGATCGTATAACTAGATAATAATTTTTGTTCTCCGACCCATGACCCCGCGCCTTCTGTAGCTAGCCGCGCAACCGATTAAATTCGGGTCGATTGAGGAGATAGCGATATGCTATAGTATGAATTGGAAATGATTTAACTTAAAATCTATTTGACGGATTTTGATGAACATTTTTTTATGTTCTTTATGATCCCAGAAGTGCTATACTTAGGTTTTGTTTTTTCAACTATTAAAATACATTTTTGAGTTAATTATTTAATTAGATTTTTATTGGTTCTCTACTACTAACAAAACGTGAAATTGTTTTGCATTTTAGCGTATTGGCGGAATCCTACTAACATCAGCCCGACTTCGCTTCGCAGGGCAAGGAATTCTAGCGGGGGAGGGAATAATAAATCATAAATTATCTCTGGAACTACTGAACTCTAAAAATTCTTTCACTAATTATTAATAGAAAACTACACTCCCTTAGTGGCTATATTTTATTTTGATAAGTTTCTCGCGGGGGGGGGGGGGTAATAAATCATAAATAGAAATATACGTGGGTGAAGCTACGGGTAACGGCTAGTATGATATATATTTACTTACAGTGAGTCTCACGGCGAGGTATACATAGATTTTTAGCATTAGGAAAAAATGAATTGATCAGAGTGAGCCATGACAAATAAATGATAATGTACGTATTTATAATATAAAGTTGCTATGGTTATTTTAGAGTTTTTATTTTAGTAAGTTGGAAGAGGGAATCAATGATTGCAATACTGATATTAAGTTAATTGCATTTAATGTACTAACGTTTAAATTCAAATCCCCCTATATTATTAAACGAGTAAATCTTGTATATACCTACCTATCTATGTTTCTATGTATTGTCATGTGTCAGCGCATGACACGTTGTTATTACTAGTAATACACTTAGCATAATTTAATTATTTTTCTTATTTCATAATTTAATATTTGTTATTATTTTGATCAAATAGGTTCCGACTCCCCATTGTATAATATTGGTATCCTGGGAAAAAGGAAAAACATTAAAAAATAAATACGGGGTTGGATACGAAAAAAAACATAGAATTTTTTTGGGTTGACATTTTTTCTTTGGCAAAAGAAATGAAAATTCGATTCAGAAATCGAATATTATAATAGACGGACCCAATTTGAATAATAAAAAAAAAACAAACAATTCATTAAATTAAAGATCGTTAACATGTAAATTAATTATTCATATCTTTCTTAATCTTTAATATAATGTAACTGGTAAGGTACTCATATTATTTAATATATTTTCTTTCCTGGTCTAACTTCCTCTTAGATCTTTATAAATAATTCGTTTAGAGTAAGTACTTTAATTCGAATTTATTTTCCAATTATTGTTCAGTTATAATTTACTAAAAACTTTTCAACTTAATTAATAATGATATTATAATTCATTTAATTTTTTTTTCTAATTTGAATAATTGAATTCATCTGCCTTATTTAAATTTTTTAATAAATAATTATTAATTGTTGACGTTTTCTTTTATTTTAAAGTAAATGAATTTAATTATATGTAGTGAGTTATCCTCTGGGAAAAGTTAATATATTTCAATGGGCCCATACGTAACATCTACTCACTACTTAACGTAATTCAAATTCGTTTTCTCTCTTCTGTTTCTTTTTTTTTAAAAAATTTTCAGGTGGGAAAAGGATCTACACCAGTGTAAAGAACATCATATTGGTAGCTTGGAGCGTAGTTCCAATTCCTACGTCCTGATTCAAGTTTCTTCCCGAACCAGTCCTTAAGATGCCCAAAAAACGTCGTCAATCACTTACACCGGGCGGTGTCATTGCTTCTGGATCACAAAATCTTTCACCTTCAGTCCAAGACCATCCAGATCCAGTGCAAGAAAATAGTGATTTTGTTCAGAGAGCATCGGGTGAGTCGGTACCAATTCCTGTATTTGAACAAAATAATAACTTTTCTAATTTGACGGATACTAAGGAGTTAATTCAGAATGTTCCGCTCACGACCGGAACAGATCTTGATATTTTGATAGAATTTTTGTTAGCAGTAGAAAATCTAATTTTATTTCCCTCAATACCTTTCCCCATTTTATTCAAATCTTTATATTTCAAGACAGATGGGTTATTCCGAAAATGGTGGCTAGTTCATGCTACTCCCGAAATAAGTTGGAGTAATTTAAAATCTAAGCTTTTAGAACATTTCACCACGCCCATTGACCGCGCTATTTTAGCGCAACGGTTTACTAATAGGCGGCAGCGGGACTCGGAGAGCTTTCCTAATTATGCAGAAGAAATTCTGAAATATATTTCTTTATTGAATCCTAACCTATCTGAATCCGAAGTAATAGCTCAAATCTGGCTTAATCAAAATAAAAATTCTTTCGATTATTTACAATACCGAGATCCTCCTACGAATTTGATTGGTTTGCAAAATCTAATCAAACAACTTAGAGCTATCGACAGACAACGTCAAACTTATTATCCTAATTTTCAAGGAACTAGCCAAACAAACGTTAATTCTGTCTTTTGTCGATATTGTAAACAATCAGGTCATGTCGTGTCTCAATGTCCAGTCCGTCCGTTCCGTTCCCCTACTTCCGAAACAAAAGCGATACTACCCGATAAAAATTGACATCCACTATCCCACAAAATTCGTAGTAATAAATGTCTCATAGAACAAATTACTGAGACAAAAACTCTAGTTTCTAATTTAGATATTAAGCCCGATTCAAATCATTCCAATTCTCAATCTGTTTCTAGTCTAGGAATTCTATATCCGCCTATAGTTGAATCCCATTTCAACGAACTTTCCCCATCTTCGAATACGAATTCAGTTAAGTCGAACATTCCTTCTCTACCTATCGTTCATCTCTTTTTCCAACACATTCGTGCGACAGCTCTGTTAGATACGGGATCAACCAAAAACTATATTAATCAAGACTTAGCTAACTATTTAGTTTCAGTAAAATTGGGTTCTTTGTATGAGTCTACTTCATATGCTCAATTAGCCGATGGTACTATTTTAAAGTCTCAGTCTAATTTAACTGTCGTGGTAAAAATAAGCTACTTAACTTGGAAACTTAACTTCCACATTATGAAAAAACTTAATTATCCAGTCATTATAGGTTTCGAAGCTTTACGTCAAATGAATGCCGAGTTGAATTGTTCTAATAACACTTTAACTTTTAAGTTTGATTCTGCTATAATCATTCCTTTTTTACCGTTACCGTCTCGGATTACTTGTTCTTCAATAGGTAATATTATCGAGGTCGATTCTTCCGCTGAATTATTTAAACAATTACAAAATGAGTTTCCTGAAGTACTTACCGATAAACTTGGTCAAGCTTCGAATTATCAATACACGGTCCAGCTGATTGACAATATCCCTATTAGAAAAGCTCCATATCCTTTATCCCCACCGCAAGCTAAGATAATGAGGGAACACATTAGTGATTTATTAAATAAGGGCGTAATTTCTCCAAGTAAATCTCCTTATTCTTCGCCCGCCTTCTTAGTCAAGAAGTCCAACGGTGGTTTTCGATTGTGTATAGATTATAGGCAGCTAAATAAGAAAGTTGTTATGGATAGTTTTCCTGTTCCGTCAATCGATCACATTTTTCAATGCTTAAAAAATGCGAAGGTTTTTACAACACTTGACCTTAACAGCGCATTCTATCAAATAGAGTTATCAGAAAAATCTAAAGACCTTACCTCTTTTGTCACCCCTGAGGGTCAATGGAAATTTCATAAAGCTCCATTTGGTTTATCTATTTCTCCAAGTGCTCTAAATAGATTGATGTTCGATATATTCGCCGATCTCAGGTATAAGTTCGTTATTGTGTTTTTTGATGACTTGTTAATTTATAGTCCAGATATGGATTCTCATATTATGCATGTCAAAGAAACTTTGAAGCGATTACGTGAAGCGAATCTGACCGTCAATCCTACAAAAATCAATTTCGCTCAATTCGAGCTCAAGTTTTTGGGCCATCATGTTTCGCCCAGTGGTCTTTCCATGGACCCCGACAAAGTGGATGTAATCAAGAATTTGTCACCACCAAAAAATTTAAAACAACTACAAACATTTATTGGAATGGTTGGTTATTACGCGAAATTTATTCCCGAATATGCTCAAATAATGGCTCCACTTAACGATCTAAGAAAAAAGAATGTCACATTTTATTTATCAGAAATTCATTTACAATCAATACAGAAACTCAAAGAAGCACTTGTGACTGCTCCAGTTCTCCGTTTTCCTGATTTTGATCGTGATTTTATACTTCAAACAGACGCTAGTCAAACTCACATCGGATGCGTTCTGCTGCAACAACTTGGAGATGGATTGCACCCAATTCAATACGCTAGTCGAAGATTAACTTCTGCAGAGAGGAAATTCAGCACTTATGAACAAGAAGCTCTCGCTTGTATTTGGGCTATGGAAAAATTGAAATCATACTTATCACATCGTCCATTTTTACTTCAAACAGATAGTTCTTGTTTAAAATGGTTAATACAACATCCCCGAAATTTGGGACGCGTTGGCCGTTGGTTACTAAGAATCAGCCGCTTCAAGTTTCGAGTAGAGCACATCAGAGGTAAAGACAACTGTACAGCTGATTGTTTATCACGTCCCTTTTCCGATTTCCATGTATTTGACGATTCAATTCCACCGTCTAATCAACTCAATCAAATTGTTGATCTAGTCAATCCTATAAACGACTTACGTATTTTACAAGATCAAGATCCAGATTTAAGCGTAATTAAATCTGAAATAATTCGAGGTATTATTCATACGCACTTTTCTATTCATGATAACTTCCTAGTTCGACATATTGGCAAGAAAAGAGTTCGTCGAATTGTAGTGCCTTCATCTATTAAAAAGGAAATTCTAGAGCAATTTCATTATTCCCAATTGGCAAATCATCCTGGTATTTCAAAAACTTTCCGGGCGATTTCTCGAAGATTTTGGTGGCCTCAAATGTACGTAGATGTACGAGAATATGTCAAAAAATGTTCATTTTGTTTACGTCACAAAGCTAATCAACATCCGGATAAAGTCGTCATGTCTTCTAGTCCTTCAACTGCTATATGGGAAAAAATATACATAGACCTAATGGGTCCAATAATAAAATCCCACGCAGGTAACAAATTTGTTCTACTGATTTTAGATAGTCATAGTAAATGGCTTATCACTTACGCTATCCCTGACTCAAGTTCTACGTCAATAATAAACTGTTTACATAAAGTATTCACTACTTATGGTTCTCCAAAAAGCATCGTTTCAGATAACGCTACGTATTTCACTTCTAAAAAATTTAATGAATTTTGTTCTCTATGGGGTTCACAAAGTTATCACAGTTCTCCATATCATCCAAGTTCGAATGCCGTCGAGAGGGTAATTCGTAATGTTAGAGCTGCGTTATCAATCATGCTTCATCAATCTTTTGACGATCATCTTTCTTGGGATCTGTTATTGAATCACATAACATTCAGTAATAATACTTCATACCATGAAAGTATAAAAAACTTACCATGTAAAATTTTCCTCGGTCGTGAAATACAATTTCCTATAGATCGACGTTGGGATTTATCGGCTGTTTGGGAAAAAGAAGATTCTCCATCGTCAAAACAGATATATCAAATTTTGCAACAATCAAATGAAAAACATGCGAAATATTTTAACAAAGGTCGTAATTTGAATACAAAGTTCGTTATCGGAGATAAAGTTGTTCAGCGTCTACATTTCCAGAAGATGTATCCCAAGTTTCACTTAAAATTTCTCCCTCGTTATAGCTCTCCAAGAATTATTCTTCAATTCACGAGTCCCGTAAGTTGTGTTGTGCAAGACTTAATCACGGGAGAAAAATTCAAAACTCATATTGAGCATTTAAAAAGGATATAATTTAATCTCCATGTTTAAATATATTATTATTATTTACCTTTATAGTTTGATAAGTTCTTTTCACTTAATGCTTTCTATCATTCATTCATTATAATGAAAATTTAGGTTAAGTTGACCTTATTGTTTCCTTAGTTATAACAGATTATATCCTGATGGTCATTCCATTGATATGTATTTTTTTAAAATTCTGTTTTCCTAGATTATTGATCAGCTTTTCTTGGTTTTTTTGATTAGTTTAAGTTTCTTTCGCTTATCCTTCTTGTTCTAGTTGGAACTTTCCTAAGTTCTGTTATTCAACAGTCTGACATTTTCCGCAATGTTGTTAGGATACGGTTTTCTGGCTTTCAATTCTATTTGATATTAGATACCGTTATCATCTCTGTTGAGTATTGTTAGGTTTTATAGTAAGTTATTGAATAATTTAAGTGAGAATATTGAGACCTGTTCGTTACTTCATTGAGAAGTATTAGTCGGTTTGTGGGTACCGATTAAATTGTTGAACAGTTTTAATAATGGTTGAATTAACGCTTAATGATTATTGCGGTTTGCCATTGCTAGTTATTTTTTAAAGGTACCCTGCCTTTCATTTAAGAGGGGGAGATTGTCATGTGTCAGCGCATGACACGTTGTTATTACTAGTAATACACTTAGCATAATTTAATTATTTTTCTTATTTCATAATTTAATATTTGTTATTATTTTGATCAAATAGGTTCCGACTCCCCATTGTATAATATTGGTATCCTGGGAAAAAGGAAAAACATTAAAAAATAAATACGGGGCTGGATACGAAAAAAAACATAGAATTTTTTTGGGTTGACATTTTTTCTTTGGCAAAAGAAATGAAAATTCGATTCAGAAATCGAATATTATAATAGACGGACCCAATTTGAATAATAAAAAAAAAACAAACAATTCATTAAATTAAAGATCGTTAACATGTAAATTAATTATTCATATCTTTCTTAATCTTTAATATAATGTAACTGGTAAGGTACTCATATTATTTAATATATTTTCTTTCCTGGTCTAACTTCCTCTTAGATCTTTATAAATAATTCGTTTAGAGTAAGTACTTTAATTCGAATTTATTTTCCAATTATTGTTCAGTTATAATTTACTAAAAACTTTTCAACTTAATTAATAATGATATTATAATTCATTTAATTTTTTTTTCTAATTTGAATAATTGAATTCATCTGCCTTATTTAAATTTTTTAATAAATAATTATTAATTGTTGACGTTTTCTTTTATTTTAAAGTAAATGAATTTAATTATATGTAGTGAGTTATCCTCTGGGAAAAGTTAATATATTTCAATGGGCCCATACGTAACATCTACTCACTACTTAACGTAATTCAAATTCGTTTTCTCTCTTCTGTTTCTTTTTTTTAAAAAATTTTCAGGTGGGAAAAGGATCTACACCAGTGTAAAGAACATCATAGTATCTATATAAATATTTTCTCGAAAACGGCTCTAACGATTTTGATCAAATTTACCAAAAAGGGGTTTCGGGGGGCAAAAAATCGATTTAGCTAGGTCTCATCCCTGGAAAAATTCGTTTTCCTATCGATTTTATCATTTTTAAAAACGGTTTTTTGACCTGTCAAAACATTGTAATATCGTGAGTAGGCTTTGGAGAAAACAAACTACTTTCATTATTTATATGTCAAAATTATCTGACAGAATTTTTAACTTATTAAAATAATCCGTGAACTATTTGTATAGTAAAAAATAACAGAAATAAAAACTAAACATAATTATGTAAGTAGTTTTAACTAATATTTAAATAAATAGGTACCTAAGTATGTTATTTTTATATTACCTATATAAAATATGTATATTATGGACGTTAAATATAGTATGACGTATAATCTTACCTAGACTTTTTTTTCTCAAAAACGAATAACGATTTTGATGAAATTTACAGAATGGGGATTTTTCGGGGCGAGAAATCGATCTAGGTAGAAATCTTGGTCCCAGAGGGGAGCAATTAAAAAAAAGGGTTTTTTTATTTATAACTCGGTCAATTGTCAGATCGATTCGAAGCCTATTTCTACATAGATTTTGTATAATATATCACAAGGGTTAAAACTGTAAATGAACACTAATATAAGAAGTGTCTTGCACAATATGTAAACAATGACAAACAGGCGGCCCGAAGGGCCGCACTTCTGGCACCGCGAGTCTGTGTAAAAACACATCGATTTTTGAAAACTATTGTTAAGATACATACAAAAAAGTTTTGTTTAAAAATTTGCACGGCGGCCCGAAGGGCCGCACTTCTAGCGACGCAGGCATGCAGTATATCAAAACACATCGATTTTTAAAAACTATGGTGAAGATGCATGTAAAAATGTTTTGCGCTGCAGGTTTATAGTCTGACGTTTGTTATTAAAAGATATAATATGAATTCTATTTCTTCGAAAATCGATTTTTGTGAGTTTTTCAGTAGGTACCTTCTATGCAAAAAAAATATTTGAAATTTACTGGAAGTTGCTAAGATGATATCACAAAGAAAAAGTACTTCGATAAAGTTGATATTTGGCATCAATGTTTAAAAACGGATTATTGAAACGGCAACGGGCAAGCAGAATTTCATCTGATTCGAACATTTTTACAAGATCTATGAAAATCGGTTTTTGCGAGTTCTTCAGTCAACAAAACAATAACGGCGGTAGATTTGAAAATGGCGACCTAAGTAATATTTACAGGAAAAAATGCTTAATTCAAGTTGATACTTAGTTTTTACGCTTAAAAATACACATAGGTATTTAAAATATTTAACAGAAACAATTATTTAAATTATGTTTCAGAAATAAATTCGTTTCGGAATAATATTCTGAGAAAATAATATCTCACAGCATACAAGTACTATTTTTTTGAACTCATCCGAGCAAAGCTCGGCACCCAGATATTAACTTAATAATATCAAGTATTGCAATTATTAATCCTACGCCATAGAGATTCCTCTTCAAGGGCGTCGCCAAGGGGGGGGGGGGCAGGGGGGGCAGTTGCCCCCCCCTAGAGATCAAATGTAGCTAGCCGCAAAGCGACCAAAGTGCCAGCAATTGACTTCCTTACCTATTAATAAATTCCGCATCGCATGACAAAACGTAAATAAATTCACAAGGTTTAATGTATATTGTAGAAAGTATCGAAATATTCAGAATAACAAATTCCTTCTTTCCCGAAACGGAAAAAGCATTGAAAATTTTGATCGCTTTACCATGCACGACCTGTACAGTAGAGCGATCCTTTAGCAGCCTCAGAAGACTAAAAACATGGCTAAGAAGCACCATGGCAGAAGATCGCCTTAATGGTATGGCCATGATGAGTGTACACAGAGCTATAATAAATAAAAACCTAAATAATTTTAATGATAGAGTGGTTGAAAGTTTTGCAAAAAATCCCCGCAGGTTATGTTTTAATTAAATATTATTTTTGTTAAAATAAATAATTATTACTGTGTTTAAAAGTTTGATTTAGTTATTGTGCTGTCGAGGGCTTGTGAAGTTTTATACATTGATATTAGAACCGTTCTTATTACAATCGTCATCGAGGCAAAGACTTCCAAAGTGTAACGCTTCATGCTCTCGGCGTTCATATTTTTTATCCTCCATAATATTGCCCCATTGCCCCCCCCTTAGTCATAAGCTGGCAACGCCCTTGTTCCTCTTCCAACTTACTGAATATATTCTAAGGATCACTATCTCTCTACAGTGTTAGAGTTATTTAATTATCTTTTTATTTTAACTTCAATTATTTATATTTTACTTGACATAAAACCGTAGAGATACCATAACTAAAGTAGGGAAGCCACCCAAAAAAAAAAGTGATTGTCGAGCGTCTATAATTCACAATTCATTCATTCCCAGAAAAGTGAGAATGCAAAAGATAGGGATAGAGAGAATATAGATGTTGTTCTATCTCTTTCTATCACGCTTTGATGGTATTTATAGTAACAAAGTGCATAAAACGGCAAGTAAAATAAAAATAATTGAGTCTAAAATAAAAACACTAAAATAACCATAGCAACTCGATATAAATACGTATATTATCTATACAGGGTGAGTCAGACCACCCGTATCAGTCGTACAGAGTTGTGTCAAAAATTTGTATTATAAAAGCCCAAATAAAGAATCGAATGGTGATATTTTTTTCCCGGGAAGGTCGGCTTCCCTATTAGTTTGATCCAGAATATCCAGAACTCCGGAATTATAAACGTAACGATAGGTCGAAAGTGGTATTGTTGAAAAGATCTTTAAAAAATAAGCAAATTTTGTAGGGATTTTTTTTTATGACTGCCACCCCTGTTAAGTAATATTTGTTTGAAATTACTAAATTAAAATGTCATATAATAACGAACTTAATTTTAAAAGTCGGCATTTAAAATCTAGTTAACTATCTATCGATTATTAAACACTGAAGAAGTACTTATGATACACTCACAGTATAACCAGAAGAGCTCAGTAGTATGTATTAAAGAGTAAATGGAAGACAGTTTAAACACTTGTGACATTGTCTAAGTTTACTAGATTTTGAATGCCGACTTCGTTCGTTATTATGAAATTTTAATTTAATAATTTCAAACGAATGTTACTTAACAGGGGTGGCAGTAATTAAATAATTTTTCCTACAAAACTTGCCTGTTTTTTAAAAAGCTTTTCAACAGCACCATTTTCAACCTATCGTGCTATCTAAAATTCCGGAGTTTTGAACATATAATAATTTATATTTATACTTATACTTACAGAAATTTACAGGGGTGACAGTAATAAAAAAGATTTTCCTACAAAACTTGCTTATTTTTTAAAGATCTTTTTAACAATACCACTTTCGACCTATCGTTACATTTATAATTCCGGAGTTCTGGACATTCTGGAGCAAACTAATAGGGAAGCCGACCTTCCCGGAAAAAAAATATCACTATTCGATTCTTTATTAGGGCTTTTATAATACAAATTTTTAACACAACTCTCTACGACTAACCGTTTACGAAAAAACGACTGATACGAGTGGTCTGACTCACCCTTAATAGTATTCTAGCTTTATTTTAGAAATTGAGTTTCCATATTATTTTTAAAATAATATAGCTATATTATTTTTCTTTGCATCTTTGTATATTTTTAAATTGTTGACTTTTTTAAAAAAATATTTTAATCAATTTGATATATATTTTAACAATGACATCCTTAGCTACAATACACGATCTGGCACTGATATCCACATACCACTTAATAGACTTAGTGTTACAAACAGTGGTCCACTTGCAATGGCCATTCGATTATATAATAATTTGCCGGTTAATATCCGAAATTCAAAAAAATTTAACTTAGCGGTGAGGCGATTATTACAAGACAAATTGTACTATAACGTAAATGAGTATCTGAATGATAATTTGATTTCCTAATTTTTCTGTATTTACTTGACTTGTCACATTCGATGTTACTATGTTGACTACGTGATAAATAAATTTACTTTACTTTACTTACTTTACTTTAAAATTAATCATATAGATAAATAAATAACCGATACTTTACCAAAAAAGTCCGACCTCAGAACCATATTATCTACTTAATACTTACTGCATTATATTTCTATATGACGTATAAATATAAATTATTATTTAGAAATTATTAAGAATTAATAGTTTTCTTTCCGTACAGGCAATAGATTCTAATTGGATATATTTTTAAAAATATTTCCGTTACAGCCAAACAAATTATATCTCATTTCTTTTTTTTGGTTGTAAACAACCTTTTCTTCAACTGAATTATTTTTTTTATATCTTATCCTGGAGATGAATCTATGACGCACACAAGTTACTAAATAAGAAATAATAATAATATCGTGACTAAGGAAATATTCCTGCAATGTCACAGTATCCAAGGCAACGCCGCAAGATATTCTTTTAGCGCGCTCACGTTCAGTAACAATATTGAAGATATTTTTTTTAAATACTGCATTCTGTTCAAAACTTTATCAGCTTTAAGATTAAAAATGACCTTTTTTGTCATAAAATTGATAGTTCTCTAAATTTTCGCGAAAATACACTTTTGGGGGTAGTTTCACCCCACTAAATAGCGTACCTATATCTTCAGTTTCCCAGAGATGACAGTTTGTCATCATGCATTTTCTTGTAGTTAATCAAAACCTAAAACATATTAATTATTAATCAAAATAGTTATTTTCGATACGAATGAATGAATTGTGAATTATAGACGGCTCAATATTTTCGATACGTGTGCGTAAATTGAGACACGAGCTAAGGGACTGACGCATACACAACGAGATCGAGTGTCCTGTATACCCCCCCGAGCCGTTAGGCGAGTGGGGGTAAGCGCACGAGATCTCGTTGTGTATGTGTCAGTCTGAGGCCTCCTTAATACATTGCAGTGCTCGTAGAGTGCTATTCGTTAGTTACTAATAATAATAATAAAATTGACATATGAATATAAAATATTTCTGATTATATTAAGCAATTTTCTTTGTGATAATTATATTGAAAATATATAATTGAAGTTGTTTTTATTGTATGTTCCAATTGAACAAACAACAACAAAATGGTGACCCCGAAGTGATATTACAGTTTCGAAAAAAGTAATATTAATAATAATAATCAAGTTATCGATACTGTCTTACACTCATCGATTGGTTCACACGTTGGCCGGAGACCATGCCTTTAAAAGATATATCTGCCGACACAGTAGTTCACGCATTCTTTGCTGGTTGGATTAGCCGTTTTGGAGCCCCAGCAACAATTACAAGCGACAGAGGATCTCAGTTTGAATCCAAGCTTTTTGATGCACTATTGAAACTCATTGGTTGCAGACCCACTCGAACTACAGCATATCATCCAGCCTCAAAGGGAATAATTGAGCGCTGGCATAGATCACTAAAAGCAGCTATCATATGCCATAGCGCTAACGATTGGGTAAAAGTTTTGCCAGTCGTACTTCTTGGACTTCGCACAAGCCTTAAAGAAGATATTAAAGCAAGTGCAGCTGAAATGCTTTATGGAACCGCTCTCCAGCTTCCAGGCGAATATTTTATTGATGAAGAAGTGGAATCAGAACCTCAAGCTTTTGTCGAGACTTTCCGTGAGTTTATAAGAAATGTTCGTTCAGCACCGACTGCTCATCACAACAAAACTCGAGTTTTTGCTCATAAAACATTATATTCATGTTCACATGTTTTTGTTCGTGTCGATGATGTCAAGAAACCTTTAGAACCACCGTATCGAGGACTATTTGAAGTGATTGAAAGATTATCTGATTATGTGTTCAAGGTTAATGTGGACGGTGTCCCTACAACCATCTCCACCGAAAGGTTAAAACCTGCTTTTGTTGAAAATTCAACATCGCCACCATTGTCACAGTCATCTCACGTTCCAACAACATCTGCTGATTCAAACAGGCAGCCGAAGATGTGTACTTGTCCGAATAAAATAGAGTACAATTCGTGACTCTTTATCAAGTTTCGAGTCACTCAGGGGGGACTACTGAGGCCTCCTTAATACATCGCAGTGCTCGTCGAGTGCTATTCGTTAGTTACTAATAATAATAATAAAATTTACATATGAATATAAAATATTTCTGAATATATTAAGCAATTTTCTTTGTGATAATTATATTGAAAATATATAATTAAAGTTGTTTTTATTGTATGTTCCAATTGAACCCTACAAGTGCCTTTAGCGAGTGTCTCAATTCTAAAGTTTATGAAAAACAGGAAAAAAAATATGAAAACGGAAAATTCGCTCTTCGAGTCCTTAAAACTTTACAATTACAGACTAAGTTACGATTTAGTTTATTTTTATTAAAGTTAGTAACTTCTGTATAAATCATTAAAAACATGACTCTCTCATGATGTGGACTTTGTAGGCGCGTCACTATATCGATAGTTAGTAAATAGTGCTTGTATTGTACAAAGTGCGGAAATTTTATAAGATGTAGAGACGCACGGTTATTGTACTTTTACGCACGCTTACTAAAATACGCCTCTGAACTTTAGAAGCAGGAGTTATAAAAAAACTTAATACGATATATTTTACTATAGCAAAAATGTTCATTGGGCGACCGTCTATATATAATATTATTATTACACAGTGAACAACAATAAGAAGTGTGTCAAATCACGACTAATATGGCTTTTAAAAACTATTTAACCAAATGATAATAATTAATATTGTACAAATCAAATCCCAGTAAAAGATAAAAGTAGATTTATTGTAAATCGCAATTAATCTTAGTGTATAAGAGTGCAAATAAATTGATTTTCAATTTTAACGTCTGATAATGTGTTTATCTTGACAGTTGTACATTATTAATTAGTCACTTAATGCGATTTTAATTCCCATTAATTCTTTTTAAATTGTCAAATTCATACCGTAATAAATCATTTTCAACCTTTGATTATGCATTTTGTGTCAATAATATAAGCTATTTAAATAAAAAAAATGTGTTTATACGTATTTTTTTATAAATCAAAATACTTAAAATTTAAAATCACGATAAAAATCAATATAAGTAATTAACGTTCATAAAAAATTAAAATAAATGTACATGTACTTATCGTGTAAAGACTGTAATCATTTATATAACACATGCATGCTTTTAGTGTTTTTTCGTATCAGTTTTGCGGACCTTAAATGACCGTTTATTGACGAGTGACGTCATGATCCATTATGAAACGCTTTTCGATGAATAATGGAAAAACATTTGAAAAACCCGTTATCTAATGAACATTATGTACCTCTTTTCGGTGTTATAAATGAAATATGGTTACTATGGTAACAAAGTGAATAAATATTGTATCGAGCCCAATGTTTTTATTGTGAGATGTGCTTCTGTCAGTGACATTAAATTATTCAATTAAAGTCTAAAACCATGCATGTGTTATATAAAGTATAGTGTGCAACACGTGTGCTAAATATTTATGCGTCAGGCGCGATGTTTTTAGCACTCGTGTTCGGCTCGCGATGCTCACTCGCCAATGCTCGTGAGCACTCTCCTACTACTCGTGCTGAAAACATCGCGCCTGACGCATAAAGATGTATTTAGCACACTTGTCACACAATATACTATTATACATATAACACATGCACGCTTTTAGTGTTTTTTGTATCAGTTTTGCGGACCTTAAATGACCGTTTATTGACGAGTGACGTCATGATCCATTATGAAACGCTTTTCGATGTTATAATGAAAAACAATTGAAAAACCCGGTTCATAATGAACCATTATGTACCTCTTTTCGGTGGTTTCGGTGTTATAATGAAATATGGTTGATATGGCAACGAAGTGTTGTATATCATTGTATACAGGCCAATGTTCTTAAAATGAGATGTACTGCCCAGTAGTGTTCTACGTGTATGCCGCAGTGATTCACGTAACTATCTAAAACTTAACCTCAATTTGATTGTTTGACATTTGTGCGGAAATTAAGTAAAATGGGCAAACAAATTAATATTGTGAAAAACTTTTATCTAAACACCATTGATAACACTAAATTGTTAGTTACTTGTCTCTGACAGCTTCTGTCATATGTTTCATTTCAATTTTCAAGTCTATTGCAGTGGTCATCAAGCTTAATAAATATGGGGGTTGACATTTGAATTATCTGATGAGCCCTACTTGATTTAAAACATTAAAATAAATTTGTATTTTTTTATAAAATTACTTCTGGTTTTCAAATAATGTCTTATTCAACACTTAAAAAAGTTGAAATGGTTATAGTTGTGAAAAAAGCAGTTGATGAATACTGGTTGCGGTAACACCGGGCATAAGATTATTGCAAGAAATCGTCCGAACCAGGCAGCACTTGAAAGCTATGTTGGAATCATTGTTCATATTAAAAGAAATCCAAACATAACTACAAGGTAATTGGCAAATGACGCCAGAATCAGCACTTACGTGCTTATAAAAGTTTAAGAGCAAATAAATTCAAATCTTATAATTTTTCCCATCATCAAGAATTACGCGGGAACTGCATTTCGAAGAATGTGTGTTTTAATATCCCGTCTCTTAGAGTCAATGCTAGAAATTATAGTTCTGTTAAATTTTTGTCACTTTCTAACAAATTTGACATTGCATAAGGTAAAGTGAGACAGAAATGTTACAGTGCTGTAAATTCTCACATTGGCCAAACAGAATAGCATCATTAAAAATAATTGTGTTTATAAGACCGTTGCCACGGTTTTTATGTCCAGAGTTTACTATTTGACTTTTAACTTGAATTCAAATTATTATAGACCGTGTATGTAAAAAATTGAACAGTGCATACTTTGCGATTAGAAACCTAAAACAGACGATGACTACGGAGCAATTATTGAAACTCTATTACGCGCTTGTTTATTCACACTTAAGCTATAACATAATCGTATGGGGACAGTGTGGGGACCTCCAGAGAGTATTCGTACTTCAAAAACGTATTTTGCGCCTTATTTTTAACTTAAAAAACCTTGAAAGTTGCAGAACTACATTTGTGAATAATAATATACTTACTGTTACCTGTATTTATCTTTATAAGATTTTGGTAAATGTTAAAAAGAGTAGAGACGAGTATACGGATAACTCTATGATTCATGATCATAACACGAGACAAGCATTGCAAATTCATATCTACAAATATAAATCGAAATTCTATTCAAAGTCTCCGAAATGTGCCGGACCTACTCTTTTTAACAATTTGCCAAGTCGATTGCAAGAAATTTCAGACTTAAAGCTATTTTGCAAACATTTGAAATTATACCTAATTAAAAACTGCTTCTATGACATCCCTGAATATGTAAATATGTAACCAATTATTTTTGACTGTTCATATCTGTATTTTTCAGTTTTTATGAATTAATAAAATTTAAAATTTATTATTATTATTATTATTATTATTATTATTATTATTATTATTATTATTATTATTATTATTATTATTATTATTATAATGTAATAGATTAGGAAAGGAAGGCATGGCGGAGTCGCAACTGTCTCCTTCTGAGTCGCAACTGTCTTCTTCTAACTAGAATTGTACGTTCTGAATTTAATTTGAATCAGCCTTTTCCGTTGCCTTGGCAGGACATAACTATCAAGTTTCATTCATTCTACTAACATAACCTCGTTTTTTAAACACGTTGTCGTCGTTAATTAAAGCAATTTGTTATGGGGCAGTGTTTTGTACCTGACTGCAGTCATAATGAAAATTATGACTGCAAAAAGTTTTGCATTTCCGACTGAAGAAAAAGTTAAAATAATACCTAGATATCCAATACCTAATTGGTGAAAATATTTTTTTTATACTTTTACTCCAAATGGAAAGAACAAACTCAATATCTAATTATAATTGCTTAAATTATACCTCGACAATTACCGTCAACGAGGTTGTTAGGTTAGAGAATAAACGTCACTGGGTGACTGGATGAATCAAGTTACGACATCCATTTTTGACAAATTTTCAATTTCAAATAAAAAATTATTTCACACGAAATAATAAAGTTTTGTAGCCAATAATGACGGGATTTATTAATTATTTTTATGAAACAGCCATTGTTTTGGTAAGAAATGTGTTTTAAGAGAATAGTAACGAATATTCCGTTAAACCCCATACATTTTTGAATACCAGTCGACTCCATTTTAAATTTCGCGCTCATATTAGGACCGCCTACTTCTGTAGTCTATTCAAATGGAGAAATTTAACATGTAAAGTCAATATGTTGGTTGAAATCAAACGCACTGTATATCTGAGAAGATTACATTTTTAAAGTCTCACCATCAGTACACGGTAAGAGACAATTGGGCACTGGAAATACCTAAATTATGCAGAACATCAATTATTGGTTCAACATAATTTTTTATATGCGGTCCACGTTTGTGGAATGAACTACCACTATCTATTTGATCTTTATCTAACTACAACTCGTTTAAGAACACTTGTCATACGTACCTGATGAACAGTATTAATTGATGTTCTGTATAATATTATGTTAGTATATTAATTATTATAATTACCATAATTATAAATTTTAATGTTTATTTTAATTTTAATTTCTATTTTAATTATACAGAGAATTCCATTATTCAAATCCATTATTGAAGCCAATATTACACTACCTTTGTTGTATCCTGACATTTTAAAATCTGAAACTAAAAAAGTTTTTTGCGAAATCCTTAAATTCCTAAATATAATTAACATTTGTATATAATAAAAACAGGCAGGTAGAAAAAGTAGAGTAATTAAATAGAATTAATACTAACATTACCTATTGTGTCTTACCTTTCCTATCCCGGCCGTCCATGTTCTGGCTCTCTTGTACGTTTGTCCCGCGGAGTCGAGCCCAATGCACCCCCATGGTTCCCATCCTGTAAATCCTCTGATCCATCCATCTTGTGCCCCAGTGTTATATGTTATGGGATTGTTTAATTATTATTAGTTTTAAAAAAAGAAATTTTGTGATAGACAACTTAGATTAGTTCATGGCTAATTACACATATGGTGTCGAAGCCAACACACACATATTAAATTTAATAATTGTTATATTATAATATGTACCATGTGTAATTTTGAAAGGGGCAACACACGTAGCCTTTCTGGCTTTGTTGCACCCTAAATAAAGTTATAATTCTTTATAATCCTTCTCAGCGCTGGTCTTACTATTACGTGTGGTTATTGAACAAAGGTGTAGAACATGAATCATGACAATAGAGAAACAATGTGGTAAGTGGTAACCTCGAATTGTAAATATTTAACAATTTAGGAGATTTTTAGCTTATCACTGGATGGCTACGGCGGGCTGCGATCTGTAAGACTTAGATTTTTGTATCTACAATGACATAATTTGTAACAATTTCACAAAGGTGAACGGTAACCTTTTTAGTAATTAAAAAGTCTACGGGCCCAAGGACTATTATAGACATTAGAAATTGTTAGGTATAGTTCATTAAAATCCAACTTTGTAATCCAATTTTGACCGTAAATCATTACTTTTTTGATTTTTCGTTGTAGGTGAATTGAAAAATAATGTCCTCTCAAATTAATATGGTAATTAAAGACATTGGAAAATACATTTGTCTCCTAGTTTTACATTTTACGGCTTTGGAGTCCAAATGTCCGACCAAAATGTTAAGCCCAGCTAAGCAATTTTTTGACCAGGCTACCCAAACCTCACTGGGCCCTACGTGCGTTCCACCATTATTACAGTTCAGTGGTAATACTTATTGTGTATATGTCTGCTTGTAGAAGACTATAAAGGCACCAACAACGAGCAGGTATTTATCGTGTTTACATTGATAATATGAATAACTAATAAGTCCATGTTTGAAAACGTGCTCAAGTATCAATTTGTCGAGACGTATGTATGATGTGTGTAAACATCATCATACACTGGTGTATTGCTTTGTATTGTAGTGCAGTGCACCTGAGCTGTCTACTGAGCGTGCGGTCCGTGCCGTGGGTGATTACCTATGGACCTCATCTGTAATATGTTCGAAGTGACTGCAATGAATGAACTTGACACGGCTCCTGTCCTCTCAAATCATCTTACAAGATCAATGTGAATGTTTATAAATGTATTATAGTGGGATAATATTATAACATTATTTACTAAGCTTTTACTTGCGACTTTGCTCGCGTTAATGTCGGTTTTGACGGGAATCATATCTTAGCCAGCACACACATGCTACTTTTTGTCACAATATTTTGAGATTAAGTCGCTTGGAATGTTTGTGTGTGTAAAATACTGGATTTTGACTTAATTTGTCTGATGCAAATTATGCGTTTTATTATTAACAAAGAAAACTAAAGTATCTACCCGTAGGGTAGACCGAGGCGAATCGGATCAATTTTTATTTGAGAACATAAAAATCATACTAAAGTGTAATAAATGTAACTTTTATTGACAAAATGGTAATCATTAACTATCCAGCTACGCAATATACGTTTTGAAACTTAAATTGTTTATACATTTTTCAAAATAATAACAAAAAACATGAAAGACAGAAATATCCGAATCGCCCCAATTCTCGGGGCGAATGGGATCATACACAACATATAACGAAATTAAAATTCTCTTCTTTGCAAACTCGTGTATGGTAATTTGTAAATCTCAGCTGCTCGACGTAAGGTTAACTCTTTGGAGAGAACCTTATTTACGGCTTCTCTCATTTTTTTCTTGACACCATTCTCCCCCATTTGTCTTTCTTTTGTACGTGCGAACCATCTACAATAAAATAAAATGTATAAATATTCAGTAATGCAAAAAAAAAAAATTGAAAAAGTGATCCCATTCGCCCCCGATGACGTGATCCGAATAACCCCAAATTAATGACTTTTGAAATAAATATTTTACACATTAACCTATAATATTGTGCTCAAAAACTAAAATGTTTTCTTAAAAAGACTTCTTCCCAATCAATTTAAGTGTTATATTTCAAAGTTTTCACACAAATCCTTTGAGTGAAACAAAAAAACTGTAAAGTACGTACCTTAGATGAGCGCCAAAATTGTAACGCACACAAATACCCGACATGCTGGAAAGCAGCGCTGACACTGATTTACTAGTCGAATCAAAACACTGAAGATGGCGGTAGGTGCGGGGCGGAATGGAGGTCATAAGACGCCACTTGCTAGAGCATTCCGTTTCACGCGTTTTGAAAATATTAACGAATTTCTTATTTTGATCCGATTCACCCACTGATCCGATTCGCCTCGGTCTACCCTACTTCTGAAGATTAGCTGGTACATACATACAAACAGACACCTACCGAAATTTCCATTTGTCCAAACTACCTTTAACGGCTTAACTTTGCTCTTCCATTGTGAAACTAGCTTTAAAAAAACTTAAACATGAATGGGACAATGAGAATAACAATCAATATGATTAGTTTCCTAACCGTAACTAAATTCACTATATTAGTGAAATTAACATATAAGAATATCAGACGAATTATCGTCATGATATTTACATAGAAGGCTGTATAGGAAAAATGTAAATGCACCGCTGGGACTCGAACCCAGAACTCCCAATTTCGCGTCGGGAAAGTTTCCAGTTACTACACAGTACCAACAGCGTACATTTAATTCTTCCTATATTTAGCAACGATGGCCGCAGATCTATTAACTGCGAGATCTATTATTTATAACAACATTACAATGAATGGCTTTCTCAATGGGGCGGACGTGCCGTATAATCAAATTACATATGAGAAATTTGCATACGGTTTTATAAATAATGAGAATAACAATCAACGGCTAGGAATCCGTAACTAATCCGTAAGATTACATCCATAAACTTCTTCGAACTAAAAACCTTATGTAATAACAATTAAGGGTTGAAATATATGAAAATGAAACTTGTAAAATAATAAATAAATAGAGGAAACCACAATTAATTTTCCGACAAAACATAAGTTAGTACCTAATAAATTTAAATTAATCACATGTTTATAGTTTGATTAAGTTTTGATGTATTACATTTCTTTGTAAAGCCTGAGGAAGTAACTATAGATTACGAAACGTTGCGAGTGAAAATTCGTTTTTAACTGATTATTTGATCCTACAGTCCTCTGAAAACTTTTTTCCATATAGGATTAAAAGGATCTGAAATATACTAACTTATTTATATTCATTATTTTAAAGTCATTTTTTAGTTTAAACAACATATAGGTAGCGGATTTTTTTCATGAAAAGAAAGTTTATGGCCTCGTATTTCTAACAAGTTTTTAGGCGCGATCTTAGCGAAGCTAGAAGCGCCTATATACACTCGCTTTGTCTGTACGTCTGTTAATCTGTGAATCTGTCAATCTGTAACGGATTTTTTGTATCAGTCGTACAGCCCAAACGGGTTAACCGATTTTCAAAAACTTTTTTTTGTTCGATTCCTCTCGGGGTCTATTTGATCCTAACGTCGCCGGATTTTTGAATTTTGGCCCCAGAGGGGAGCAAATTAGAAAAAAACGATGTTTTTTGCTTATATGCTCTGTCTTATATTGCATTATTTCAATATAGTTATTCAATTTTTTGACTGCTGATGTTTGAATTTAAGTTTAAAAACCCTGGCCTACTGAGTTAAAATGACGTGTAACTAATTATTGACGTCGATCGGATCGGACCAAAATTTCTCGACATTCATCATACCTTCCCGAACAATTTGACTTTCTCTGTCTCTATGTCCCTTTGTACGCTTATAACTCGAGAACCACTGATCCGATTTACATGATTTTTTTTCAAGTAAATAACTTCTTATGCGACTGCGAGTTTTAAAATATTCTGGCATCACGCAAAAGCAACCGAACTGATTCTCAAATAAAAACGTATGTTCTGGCATCACGCAAAAATAAGTAGGTAGTAGTTGCTTTGTTTTTTAAACGGTGGTTTTATTTAGCTTGATCCCGTATATTTGTTACAAATCTTGCGATCGATTGAGTTGAAATTTTGCACACATGTGTAGCTCCGGTGACAATACAATATTATGGTAACTAGCTGACCGGCCCGGTTCGTCCGGGTGTAAATCGTACTTCTGAATTTTCACCCACTTCCCGTGATCCGATTGAGTTGAAATTTTGCACACATGTGTAGCTCCGGTGACAATACAATATTATGGTAACTAGCTGACCGGCCCGGCTTTCGTCCGGGTGTAAATCGTACTTTTGAATTTTCACCCACTTCCTATGATCCGATTGAGTTGAAATTTTGCACATATGTGTAGCCCCGGTGACAATACAATATTATGGTAACTAGCTGACCGGCCCGGCTTTCGTCCGGGTGTAAATCGTACTTTTGAATTTTTAGCCACTTCCCATGATCCGATTGAGTTGAAATTTTGCACACATGTGTAGCTCCGGTGACAATACAATATTATGGTAACCAGCTGACCGGCCCGAGTTTCGTCCGGGTGCAAATCGTACTTTCTCCGGTAACGTTTCGGATAAATGTAATAAAATCAGACTAAGGAAATAAAGCACACTAAAAATTATTAGATCCTTTTGAAAATTAATATTTGAGAGTTTTATAGGACACAAAAAAATAAAATGACGTCAGATTTCAAAATGGCGGCCATATGTACTTTTTTGTAAACATTATCCGATTCTTTTGAAAATTAATATTTGAGAGTTTTATAGCACACAAAAAAATTAAATGGTGTCAGATTTCAAAATGGCGGCCATATGTACTTTTTTGTAAGAATTATCAGATCCTTTTGAAAATTGATATTTGAGAGTTTCATAGAACACAAAAAAATAAAATGACGTCAGATTTCAAAATGGCGGCCATATATACTTTTTTGTAAAAATTATCCGATCCTTTTGAAAATTGATATTTGCGAGTTTTATAGGACACAAAAAAATAAAATGACGTCAGATTTCAAAATGGCGGAAATATGTAGAACTCCTTTCTAAAAATTATACGATCCTTTTGAAAATTGATATTTGAGAGCTTCATAGGACACAAAAAAATAAAATGAGGTCAGATTTCAAAATGGCGGCAGTATGTACTTTTTTGTAAAAATTATCCGATCATTTTGAAAATTGATATTTGAGAGTTTCATAGGTCACAAAAAAATAAAATGACGTCAGATTTCAAAATGGCGGCCATATATACTTTCTTGTAAAAATTATCCGATCCTTTTGAAAATCGGTATTTGAAAGTTTCATAGGACACAAAAAAATAAAATGACGTCAGATTTCAAAATGGCGGCCATAATATGTACTTTTTTGTAAAAATTATCCGATCCCTTTGAAAATTGATATATGCGAGTTTTATAGGACACAAAAAAATAAAATGGCGTCATATTTCAAAATGGCGGAAATATGTAGTACTCCTTTGTAAAAATTATCCGATCCTTTTGAAAATTGATATTTGAGAGTTTCATAAGACACAAAAAAATAAAATGACGTCAGATTTAAAAATGGCGGCCGTATGGACATTTTTGTAAAAATTATCCGATCCTTTTGAAAATTGATATTTGAGAGTTTCATAGGTCACAAAAAAATAAAATGATGTCAGATTTCAAAATGGCGGCCATATATACTTTTTTGTAAAAATTATCCGATCCTTTCGAAAATCGGTATTTGAAAGTTTCATAGGACACAAAAAAATAAAATGATGTCAGATTTCAAAATGGCGGGCGTATGTACTTTTTTGTAAAAATTATCCGATCCTTTTGAAAATTGATATTTGAGAGTTTCATAGGTCACAAAAAAATAAAATGACGTCAGATTTCAAAATGGCGGCCATATATACTTTTTTGTAAAAATTATCCGATCCTTTTGAAAATCGGTATTTGAAAGTTTCATAGGACACAAAAAAATAAAATGATGTCAGATTTAAAAATGGCGGCCGTATGTACTTTTTTGTAAAAATTATCCGATCCTTTTGAAAATTGATATTTGGGAGTTTCATAGAACACAAAAAAATAAAATGACGTCAGATTTCAAAATGGCGGCCATATGTACTTTTTTGCAAAAATGATCCGATCTTTTTGAAAATTAATATTTGGGAGTTTTATAGAACACAAAAAAATAAAATGATGTCATATTTCAAAATGGCGGTCATAGGTATATATTTCTTTGTAAAAATTATCCGATCCTTTTGAAAATTGATATTTGAGAATTTAATAAGACACAAAAAAATATAATGGCGTCAGATTTCAAAATGGCGATCAAATAATAACTTTTTAATTGTATTATTTATATCTTTGATAAATTCGGTTTTATATACAATGCGTAAAAAGCATAGCTTCTGTCGGGTGTCTTACGACACATCATGACTTTTTTATTTAGCCGGTTCCGAGTAACGCTTAATAGTCAACCGTTGCTATGGAAAATTGTTTAAAAAATTCACTGTACTATTTTTTCTATGTAATCCAATACATATTTATATTAGGTCTTATGGCTCATAGCCTACTACAAAATTATAAATCTTCTCAGTGTTATTTTCCCTATGTTCAATAAAACCGTTTACACACAGTACCTACATGAATATCGCGCCTTGTAATTCTTGAATTACTTGTATGCTCCAAAATTTTTATCTATGGTTTTAAAATTACCATTTTAAAGTGATTGAAATTTATTTACATTTTCTTTGACATATTATTAAATTGATAAGTTAAACCATAATATGTATATAAACGCATGGTACCGTCATAATACCAAGCTTTTTAGGGTTCCGTAGCCAAAAACGGAACCTTTATAATTTCGTCCTGGCCGTCTGTCCGTCCGTCCGTCTGTCCGTCCGTCCGCCTGTTCGTCCGTCCGTCTGTCCATCCGTCCGTATGTCACAGCCATTTTACTCGGAGATTGTTGGCACTATATAGTATAACTTTTGTTGTTTCCAGAATTTAATATGGTGCGCGGCTATGCTCGTGCGGCGCTAGGAAGTGGGTTCAAATAAGAAACAAATTATCAACAATAAGAAAAATGCCCAAAATTGGGCTAAAAAATCCGACCTTCCAGCCACTTAAAATTTCATTACAATAAAACAACAGGCTAAACAATTGCTGTCAACCCAAGAACTGAAAATTTCTTTATACTAAAACAGCACGCAAAACCTTTACAGTAAAACTCAACAACTTTACTCAACTAGACTACTCAATAGGCAAGTAACTTAAATAGTACTATCTCACACACAACTAAATGGTAGCTCGTTGTAAATTAACAGTGTCCCGATAATAACCGACCGAAGGTCTATAAGGGCGCCAGGACAACAGGACCCCGACGTTACTCACAGGCCTTTCGACCCTGGGGATAAAGAGCAGGTCGCAGTCAGATTGCGTTTAAATTAAAATTCAGTCAATGTCAATCACTAATAGTAATTCATAAAAAACATAAACATAAAAAAAATCAGCGAAAATTTCATGATTATTAAAATTTAAAACACGTCATGACAAGCACATGTTCCTTTTCACCTATCAAACGGATTATCCGGAGCTAGATCGCAAAATCCCTGAAAAGGTCGATCTTAAACAAATTAAAATAAATGCGTCGAGGACAATCGCCAGTAACTTTAATCCAGGAGTCACAAATACGTCACTATTCTTGGCGAACACCTGTATTTGCTGCGTAATTGATTTTTTTCCTAAAAACTTATCCAGCAAAATTCATACAGTACTGTTCAACAGAATTCAAAAACTCAATCAGCATTGACGTCAGACTGTCAATTATTCTAGCAAAATCTTCAGTACTTGAACAATATCATCCAAAACATAATCTTCGACAATAACGCCGGAATATTCCTAGTCCCGGAAAATCTTAAATACTTTATCACAAAATCTGCAAAAACCTCAATACTCAAAAACGACATCCAAATGTCAACAACTCCTCATCATCACATACTCACAAAACCTCACCATCCTTTAACGTCGTACAAGCGTCAATTTTTTATCCTCATCATCGGTAGCAATGACGTTTAACAATGACCGAGTTCCGGAAAATCCAACAATAAGTCCGGATTAACTCGGAAACACGAATTTCATTAATTTCCAGCACTGTCAGAAAAATACTTAAATGCTCAATTAAAACTGAATGCACTATTATTGTCCCCTGATTTCGCTTAGCATGTCGAACCCTTATCCCACAGGTAGGCTGGGATAGCAAGGTACTCACCGAAAATCCCACTGGGATAATCTGATGGAATAATCCAGTTAAAAATTCGACGGCAACAAAAACTAGAATCCAAAATGATAGTTGTTCACAGATGCCAGAGTTACTCCAGAAAATCCAAGAATTCGCTATCGGGAAAATCCACAAAAAAATCCTAATAAATGATACTTTTGTTGGGCACACGGTTTTCTAATCCCTATTCCAACAGAAAACTCCTAAATCCAGATAATCAATTGGGCCCATGAATTCGTTTCCTATCAGTCAATGTTAATTTGCAACAATCGAAATAGCGGAGATTCCAGGATTATTCAGAAATTATGGATGCTAGGATGACAAAAGGTGTTAGGTTCAATTAGTAGTTCAATCCTAGACTCGATGGAGAAAGCATCAGTCCTGTAGCTCCGTAACAATGCGAAAAACTGTCTTTAAACTGTCATTTTTCTAAATTTAAAAACTAAAGTCTATTTCTCTTTAATTGTTCAGACGTTCATCCGTACACTCTCATGATCAAACCTCGACAAACCGCGTACAGCTCTTTACCAATATTTTCAGTATTTCTCTTAGTCGTTCTTTCTTACACACAACCAACATAGTTCGCATCGTCTCGTACCCATTATTTGAGATAGCCAAACAAGCTCGCTCGTCGTTCAAAACACATCACCACAGCTCCACACATCATTAGTTAATGCCGCGGCAGCCGTGCTTCCTATCCTTTTCTGACCGCAGGGTTCTTATGGACACCTTGACCTCTCCGTTGCACTCGTGTGTAGTCAAAATTAATCCCGCGCGTCTAGCCCTCCGCTTTACGACAGGATTTAATATGTTTACAATTGATAAAATTTGGAAGATAGGTGCTTTTTATGAATCGCTATACAATGGTGAAGTGAAATTACGAAAAAAAAATTAGAGGTGGCACTCCATACATGAAATGACGGATTAAAAAAAAAATCAGTGCACATAAGCGTGTGGGGTATCGTTAGATATGTCTTCAAAAATGATGAAGAAGATTCAAAATGACTTTTTATTTGAGTCAATAGTTGGTGAGATATGCACTCTAAAGTCATAAAAAGTGTGTCCCCCCCTCTCACTTTTTAACTATAGGGTGGAAAATTCTGAAAAAATTTAAGAAAGTAAAATACTTTCAACGAAAATTGGTTTGAATAAGATATGTTGTGTAGTTTTTGAGATACTTATACCTAGGATATTTTCGGCCGACTGCGGAACCCTTCACTGTATAAAGCGTGTCCCTAGGAATTCTGTACATATACGAAATAGCGCATACATTCAAATTTTAGACTGTGAGTGATGAATCAGCTAACTAGCTTATGAAAGATAATTGAATTTCTTCAAATAACTGAGATAAAAACAAAATTTAATTACTTATAATCTCTAAAATTTTATTGCAAGCAATCTGAAAAAAAATACATACCTTAAAATAAACAACTAAAAAAACTAAACTAAATTATAAACTAAAATAAAACCTGAAAAATTACTGAACAAAACCTATTGTAACTAAATTAATTATTGTATATTGTACGTACCTACTTACCTTATATCCTATACCTAACTAACGATTTACCAATTTTCATAATATTATTATTATAATATTATGTATATTTTGTAAGCGCTAATAATCTTAAGATTGAAGCACAATTATTTTTTTTCTCTAATAAAAAAAAAAACTCGGGTCGCAGTGTCAAACCCTGCCGACAATATAATGTATTTGCTAATACAGACATATTGTGGTTTTATTATGTGAACTTAAGTTTGTTTTTGGACAAAATAAAAAATTTAACCCCTTAATAAATCCCTCAAAATAATTATTTGTTTCTTAATTGCAATATTATTATAAATTCAACATCTGCACCAATTTATATACACCCTTCAGAATAAGTAAATCCATATTCGCAAACTAAATGTTTTCATAAAAGTTGTAAGCCCGGTCCTGTCGGGCCGATTTTATTAAAATTTTACCAGAACATTTTAGTCTTTACTGAAGGGTTAAATTTCAATTTTAAAACGATTCTGAATTTTTTTTTCGGTATTTTTGGGCCCAAAAACCTTTTGGAACCCCTAAAAACTACCCTTAAAGTGGTCCGATTGGGCCCATTTTAAATAGGCTTCGTGCGGTGATGATTTCCAACGTTCCTACCAAATTACGTCAAAATCAATTAACTCTTTCGAAAGTTATTGCCCGCACACATATATCTATATTCATACATATACAGGGTGCTGAATTGCTTTGCGGGTAATAGGGATTTAACCCGTAAAATCAA
Source organism: Mongoloraphidia duomilia (assembly GCA_039654895.1). Taxonomy (NCBI): domain Eukaryota; kingdom Metazoa; phylum Arthropoda; class Insecta; order Raphidioptera; family Raphidiidae; genus Mongoloraphidia; species Mongoloraphidia duomilia. The sequence continues at coordinate 22,586,430 of CM077521.1, read as the reverse complement.
ACTTTTGCGATTTCATGCTTCCCTAGTTATTTTAGGAAAAATATCTTCGAATAAAAGTTTTAGAACATAAAATTCTGCATTTAAATCATTAAACATAACGGCAGAAATTTGATATGAAAATGTCAAAATTACCTCAAAAACAGATAGCGATAGCCATGGAACTTGAACAAAATGATGACGTTTTAGCTGTCAGAATAATTTCTAATCATTTTGTTCAAGTTCCATGGCTATTGCTATCTGTTTGAGGTAGTTTTGACATTTTCATATCAAATTTCTGCCGTTACAAAGCATGGAAAATTAATTTTTTTTTATGATTTAGATGCAGAATTTTATGTTCTAAAACTTTTATTTGAAGATATTTTTCCTAAAATAATTAGGGATGCAGGAAATCGCGAAAGTTTGATTTTACATGTAAAATCCTTATTACCCGCAAAGCAATTCAGCACCCTGTATATATAAACATTTCCAAAAATGGTAGCAAATTGTTCAGGAGGCTATGAAACGTCGAGAAATTTTGGTCCGACCCCTAGGTCCCGCCATCCGACCGACGCCAATAGTGTATGTGCCATATGGCAAATTACACTAAAAATGTTGTCACCCTTGCACCGAGTCAGTTAAAAAATACGTAGCTAGAGCTCGCCGTCTATTGCTGCTAGTTCAGTTATGCCTATTATACCATAATATCCAACATGCACCGGACCAGTGTTCTGTTCGTAGTACCTAACACAGTATTCACAACACCTATTAAACATGTCACCGTTACTGTAATTGTTTACATAATGTATCTATCTACATTATAATATTGTGTACATAATATAATGGAAATAGATAGGTATAATAAATAGGTGGCCAAAAATACTGTCAATTAATTAAATATCCATCTTTAGAAGAGAAAATAATGCAACAGTTTTCATTTTAGCGGTTTGGCGTCACGGCTTACGAAAAGTTTTTATATTGTTCATCTAACTGTATTCTACATAACGTAATTAGAATATTGTACAACAATATTAAAAATGGCGGCATTGCACAGTGGGACCAATATTCGGAAAAAATCGATACTAATATTATACCTAAAGCTAAAGAGTTTGGAAAAATAATCTTTTTCCGAAACTGTTCAAATTAGAAACACGAAATTTGACTTAAGTATTCTTTGTTAAAATTGAAGATAATAGTGTTCAACAAATTATCAAAATCCGTATCCTTAGGGGTAAAAACGGGGATGGAAACCTTCATAAAGGATACGCTGTATCTCTGAAATTGCTCAAGCAAAAAACGTGTAACGAATCATAAATTCATAGCACCCCGGCGAAACCAGACGGGACCGCCAGTAATATAGATATTACTATAATTTCCTATACAACTAGGGAAAAATAGTGGAACAAATTTTAAGCTTCAGGGGTGGTTTTAGAGGTGAGTTTTTCGCAACTCGCTAGAAATATTTTATTTCTGTGTTATTTCTGTCTCTGATAGTTATAAGACCGTATAGAGTTTTCTCAGTGCACGCCGCCGCGCTGCGCACGTGCTTAAGCTAGATAGTGGGCGTTCGCTGCCGCCGGCCGCCCCTAATATTTGGCCGCCCTAGGCCTGGACCTAGTCGGCCTTATGGAAAGTCCGCCACTCCCTCTATGAGACATGACTGCTTCTTTTCAAATTATAGTTAAAAAAAATCGCAATCTTGAAAACACTGAAATCTCACTGCGCAACTATACACTTAAATATGTCTTCATTGTAAGAGCTGCAGAGTGAAAATGGGCCACTTGTAGGGATTATGTTTATTTGTTCCTTCAACAATAAGATTTATTTTCATTAATTACCCTGTCATTTACCTATTTCCTGCGGAAGTCGTGAAAATCCGATCATTTTTACTTTTCGCCAGAAATTACTTAAATTGACCCATAGTGCAATGGTGTTACAAATGTTTTTACCTATACATAGTATGGGACATAACACTATTGGCGTCGGTCTGATGGTGAGCCATACGGGGTCGGTCGGGCCATTAAATCTCGACATTTGTTCGCACGCTGACTTAAGAGCCCGTTTGCCGATCTCCAAGAGGAAATTGTGTTTTGCGGTGTGTGGTGAGGAAACATTTTGAAACATTCCATTCATAATAGTACAACTATTATGTTGTGTTCTATCAGAATTGAATGCTTTCTCTCTATCTTTCACATATATGGGTAGTATTGACAAAGAGAACCGATTATCAGATGCCTATGTTACAGTGATATACATAATATTATATGTATTGGTACACAACACACACGCATAGTATGTAGCCAGTGTCACAATAGGGATGTGCTATATTCATTTTATATGACAATAGTAAAAAATCAATTTTTAATTAAATATAACTTTTTAATTATTATGTAAAAAATGTAAAAATAGTTTTGCTATAAAACTTGTATAATAATCTTACCATTTATGTCAAAAAAAAACTGTTTTTTTATTCATACAAGGACAGAATTACAAAACAGTACAACATAAATTGTCTGCAGATATATAAATAAATATATAAAAAAATGTGATTTCTTTCACCTTACATAATAAATACTAATTATAATTCCTGGAAAACAAAAAATAATACGCAAATAATTATATACGAGTACATAATTTTTATATTTCAAATACAAGAATTGAGTTATGGTGGACGACTCTAAACAAATAATTAAAATCAAACGATTTTTTTATCTCTTACATTCACACCATATTCACATAAGGGAACAGATTCTACTCTTGGGCACTGTAGAGTGATTGGTAACTCATCCAGTCGGAAACTGGAAGTTTCGGGTTGAAGTCCCGACAGTCAAGTGACATTTGATTTTTTCTTAGATGTAGCCAACCAATTAGGACAGCCGCAGCTTTGCTGCCTATTATATTCACTATAAATTCACTATACTTAATTGTTATGTGAATATGGTGTGGATATAAGGGGATAAAAAATCGGTTGATTTTAATTATTTATTTTATATTTTAATTCAGACGTTTCCTTTTTTTATTTTGAGCGTCTGTAATATATTTTGGCTCTCTTATTTCCATGTTACGAGTATGTCGTGGATCGATTATTTCTGGGACTAAGCAATTGAAATAAAATGTTTTTAATTTATTTGCCATTTCATTTTCAAAAAAAATACTATCTCTTTCAATTTTCATTATTACACAATCAGCCAGTGTCCATACAACAAAGATGCATACATTTTTTTCGCAGATATTAAGTTAGCCTTGAATCTGATAAAAATATTCATGATTTTTTTTTATTTCATATGCCCCATTAGTATCTTTAATAATATATTTTATCACTCCTCCTTGTACACCTTCTGCAACTGTCATATCTTTAGCAGAAAACGGGCATTTAATTTCAACAATTAATCCATCTTGTGTTACATCATCTGGTGTTGCACCTAAATACGACCATTTTGGATTAATCAACACACCACAGTTGCATATTTTAGTATTAAGGACATTCTCAACTGCTTTTTTTGCTATGTCTTCGTTATTTCTGCCCCACATAATAGATTTACCATATAAATCTTCCTTATATAAAATAGATTTTACAGTGAATCTGCAACTTGTTGTGGGACGCATTCTTCAGATTTTACCGAAGTTAGACGCTGTCAGCACTTTTTTCCGACATTCTATCCATTCCATACTGTCTGCTTGCAGTCTAGTTCGCCTTTCTATATTTTGACTTTCTTCAGCCATTTTTGATAATTGTTTATTAAATTTACGGCATTCTTCGTCAAACTCATTTTTATCCAAATCCAATTTTTGACATAATTCACCGTAATCTTCATCTGGTCCTTTGGTATTTGAAGAAAATGGCAATCTTCTTTTCTTGCCGCTTCCTGAAGGCCGTTTTTTAGTTTCTTCATATTTTTTCAAAATGTTTCCGGGACTATTATTTAAATATTTATGTACTTTGTAAAGAAGTCTTCCATTAATATTTCGGGACCGAGTAGCAGCCATACATCGCCCTTGATAGCAACGCCTCATGGTAAAATTGATTCTTCCACCACCTGTATATTTTGCTATAATGGAATTAAATTGTTCCACCGTATTGTTGTCAAGATTTTCAATTAAACTTTTTGCGTGGTTGGCTAAATAGCGTACCGCTACCATCAAGCGATCTTCTAAACCAAAACTTCTAAACTCTGACATATAGTTTATGGAATCAGGATTTTCTTTTACACAAAAATATTTTAAAAGTGAACACTCCTTATGTTCGCCAAAAATGTGACTAACACTGTTGATGATATCCTTTTTTAAAAAAAGAATTTTTTGACATATCTGTGTCTTCATTTCTTCTATACAATATTGCTTTTGTAACAGCGGTTCTTGCTTTTAAAATACTTTTATTAATTACGTTTCTTAGAGCGATAGGCACACTTCTTGTTTTTCCAATTTCCTTCAATTTATTGCTGTAATTGCGTAATAAATGATTCCGGCATTCTATTTTTTCTACTGTATAATTTTTATATGGCCTGGAATCTAATATCTTACGGTAGCAACTATCTCCATCAGCGATCATTTTGTGGTAAATTATGTTATACATTTTTAAACTCCGAGAGAGCCTTCTGCAATTATATTAGATTCCATGGCTGTAGATGAACCGGACCAATTTTTATAGCAAGAATGTTCATTTGGTTTTACATTTTTATTAACTGCTCGTTGACATATGGTACAGTATTTATTTTTAAATTCTATAGAATTATCGCTAGGCACTTGGTAGAACATGATTGAATAAAAATTAATAAACAAACACTTGACAAATTCTACACAATATTTATTAATCTCAACGATCGTTTCGGGTTCCTAGCCCATCATCAGGAGTTTACATTAAAACTAAAATCTAAAAAGTCTACAAACATTATATATAGTGACCCAGGGAAGACTGGGGTGTCAATTATTACCTGAACAAATCCATAGACTAAACTAAAAACTAATTATTTGAAATGGAAGTGACAAATTATTACCTGAGTAACTAATACATAGACTAAACTTAAAACTAATTAGAAATTATTAGTAGTAGTATTTATTTTTGATGCCAATATATAAAATTTTTCTAGTTTTGAAACCAATAATTGCAGTAATGCTGACATCAAAAGTACACATTCCCTCTGTGGTGACAGCACAAATCAGTTCGACATATTACGATATTTTTTCATTGCAGAGGTACGGCTCATCCTATAAGCTGGCTTGTAATTTTAAAAAACGGGCTACAGAATATTTTTTTCTAGTTATATTAAGGTTCAATCTACGGCCGTATTGTAACAAATTTTTCATTTTGTACTCCGTTAATTAATGGTGAATGCTTGAAAAAGACATTTTTTAAGGTTTTTAACATTTTTTTAAATTTTTTCTGCTACAAATATTAAAAAAGTGGTACAATACGGAAATAGAAGGACACTAAATCTTTATAAAAATAATTTTACATAAGTTTATTCCTTGTTTTACGATCAGATTTATACGACGCCGCAGACCACTATATTGCATTGAGAAAACCAGGGGAAACGGGCTCTTAATAGATTCAAACTAAATTTGATATAGGTAGACATGTTGGAATCTATCACCGTACGTAGCCGGACTGGGCAACTTAGTACTTAATAAGCGCAGGGAGTGTGCCGAGTTCTTTGAGTATCTTGTTGACTGCCATTACCCGCCCCCCCCTCATTATCCTGCTTTTCCCTACTCAATTCATTGTCTCTAATTACTAAAGTTGGAAACGCAGACCAATATTTAATGGACTTTTGCTGTGCTGTGTATACGACAAAATATATGTATAATCATGGCTAATATACGACTCAACTTCGGCATTGACCTACCGTTTGCTAAATAAGAGGCAGTAAATTGAGTACGTAGGATGAAATAAGAGCAGCAACGTTGGCCTTGAGATGCAAAATTTATATTCTCCTATAGTTCCTATATACATACAAGCCAGTGGTTGGGCGTTTGATTTCAGAATTAATTAGGGGAAAACTGGAAATGGTTTTTACCCCTTCAGTTTAGATCTGGAATGAACATTCTAAGTTTTCCCCCTCCTGCTAGGTGAGATTTAGCCGCTGAGAGCAATTTTATAGTCAGAAACACGTGTTTTAATTAACATCGAAAATTAACATTATACAAATAAAGCATGTTTCAAACAAAAAATATTTGTCGTAAAATTGTCCACATTTTTTGTCCCATATATTTTTTGATAAAACTTGTCTTTAAGCCAGAATTATTCTTGAAAATACCCACTGTTGAAATTGGGGTTTTAAATGAATTTTTTTTTTACTTAAATGGAAGGACCACATACTAGTTTTATAGCAAAACTGTTTTTATTTAATTTTTTTGCTTACTAATTAAAAAGTTATATTTAAATAAAAATTAATTTTTAAACTCAGTTCCGATAACGCGCCGAAAGAATCCGAACGCGTGTGACGTCATTATGTTATCTATGGTCTTTGTATCCATGGTTACCAAGTTAAAAATTTATTATTTTTGATAGTATGTGTAATACATATCCCATCAAAAATATTCTTGTAAAGAAAAAAAAATGCCAAGTCTCGCAACACTTTCGCCGTAAAAAGTTTTGAGATCCCGAAAAGTACCAAGTCAGCCATTCTATTACCTTTGACTATGAAGTTAGCAAATTACTCGATAGTTGTCTTAAAACTACACAGGTAAAATAAAGAATAATTTATAAATAATATTTTATGACTGTAAACTTGCAGTACCTTTTGAACTTGGCAATCACGTGGAATAGGTGCACTGTGATGAGATATTGTTTTTATTAAAACTTTATCGCACGGTGTCATATATCCTGATGCCACGTGATTGCCAAGTTCAAAAGGTACTACAAGTTTACAGTCATAAAATATTATTTATAAATTATTCTTTATTTTACCTGTGTAGTTTTAAGACAACTATCGAGTAATTTGCTAACTTCATAGTCAAAGGTAATAGAATGGCTGACTTGGTACTTTTCGGGATCTCAAAACTTTTTACGGCGAAAGTGTTGCGAGACTTGGCATTTTTTTTTCTTTACAAGAATATTTTTGATGGGATCTCAGTTCTTTTTGTAAGGTTGAAAAGGGAAAATCACAAATATTTGAATTTTCTCGTTACTTGTACGTGAAACCTAGCATGCATACCAAATTTCAGCTTTCTCTGACTAAGAACCTATAAAAATCTGCAACACCCCCTTTTAGGGGTTGGAGGGGGAAGATCACACATGTTTGAGTTTCCTCGTTACTTGTACGCGAAACCTAGCCTGCATACCAAATTTCAGCTTTTTCTGACTATACGGACTTAGCCTATAATAATAGAAATATGCACCACCCCCTTTTAGGGGTTGGAGGGGGAAAAACATAGATTTGTTAATTTTCTCGTTACTTGTTCGCGAAACCCAGCCTGCATACCAAATTTCAGCTTTCTCTAACTAAGGACCTATAGAAATCTGCAACACCCCCTTTTAGGGGTTGGAGGGGGATGATCACACATTTTTGAATTTCCTCGTTACTTGTACGCGAAACCTAGCCTGCATACCAAATTTCAGCTTTCTCTGACTACGGACTTAGCTTATAATAATAGAAATATGCACCACCCCCTTTTAGGGGTTGGAGGGGGAAAAACACAGATATTAGAATTTTCTCGTTACTTGTACGTGAAACCCAGCCTGCATACCAAATTTCAGCTTTCTAGGACTACTGGAAGTGCCCTAGCTTTTTGATGATCGCTATGTCAGTGAGTGATGACAAAATAGACAATTTTGGGGGTTGAAATTTTCTGAACTATATTTATTAGAAACTTGTAATTTGGGGAATTAGTTAAGACCGTTAGGTACAATCTCTAGCGAAATTTTCAGCCTTCTGCTTGCATTTGTAACAGAGATATAGAAAGTTGAAAAGTGCCTTGAGTTGCTTCGAGAAAAGGTATACACGGTAGCGGCCGTCTGTTGTTTGCTCGACTTGGCGGGGGCCACTGCCGTGGCCCCAGATACACAAATACCAACAAATGCAGACACATTTTAACATAACGACGTCACAAACATTCCTGGCGCGTTTTGAAGTCACGTGATATTTTTTAAATTTTTATACATTTTAATTAATTTTTAGTAATTTATCTGTAGCTTTAAAACATTTTTTCTTTTCGATTTTCAATATTATTTATGTTAAATTATTAGAAAAAATTAAAAAATTAATAATTTTTTTCTCGATTTTTTTTAAACTTAAATACCTAATTAGGTAGGTACGTAACACTTTTTAAATTTTGTATGAACGCGAAGTACTCTAGTAAGTATAGAGTGTTTAAGAAATATTAAGTTCCAATACAAAGATTATAGACCTAGTCTAGTATTTTTACTTCCCACCTCTACTATGGTAGGGAAGTAATGGATTCAGTCCGAAAACAATATTTCGAGATTTTAACAGATTTTCACGTTTTGAGACCCTAGCAATCGTTTAAGATCATTTTCTGACTGATGTCTGTATGTGTGTGTGTATGTGTGTATGTGTGTGTGTGTGTATGTGGTCAATTTTTCGCCTTCGATATCTTAAGAACGGAACAACATACGGGCATGCCGATTGTTCTGTTGTGTTTATCAGCCTTTAACTTAGATCTGATTAGATTTTGAGTCAAATCGGTTCAGTGGATCCTGAGATATTCAAAAAAACGTCCTCAATGTCACGTATTAACATAGGTAAAAAAAAATATAAATGAATTCTAGATGTTATAATATGAAAAAAATGTAAATATTTTTTTTCTCTAAAATGTATAGTTTTCGAGAAAAAAAATATTTTACTAAAAAAAATAAAAATTGTACGTAAATCAAGGTAACCATGATTTTTGCTATATTAAGCTAGCCATCAATAGATCACCAAACAAAAAAGAGGGCCATGCTTTTTTCAAAGAATAAAAATTAAATTGTGTTTTAAAGACCACCAACAGCTAAGGTTATTTGGGCCTAGTCAAAGAATAAAAAAAAGAGTGTTTATTTTTTGCAAATATTTACTAGGTGGGAAGTATAGGACTGGTCATCAGTCGAATTTTTTAAAGTGGAATTGGAACACTTGACGCGACGTGCTCTAGTTAAAAATTGTGTTCAGGAAATATTACATTCCCGTATGGAGGTTAAAGACTCTATCCACGGGTTATTTAACTGTGTCGAAAAAATTGAAAAATTTAAAAGCAGCCACCCTACAGAAGCATTTTTTGAGATAGAATTTTTGATGTAAAAAAGTATAATACATATTGGAAAAATTACTTCTGTAGAGTCACCCCTTGCAAATATTCCAAATTTTTCTGACCATGAATAGGTCTATAACCCCCGTATGAAAATTAAATATTTTTTGAACACACTTTTTTTTTATTTTTTATTTATTGTAGATTATAGACGCGTCGACATCTCAGGTCATTAGCGTCTTTCAACTACATCAAATAACAACTTTTCTTAAAACTAAATGACATCACAAAACATTCATGAGCACAGGTGGGATTCGAACCCACGACCGTCTGATCTAGAGGCCGACACGCTAACCACTAGACCACACGGCCTCCAACACACTTTTTTGTTAGAGCACTTCGCGTCAAGTATTCAAATTTTAAGTCAAAAAGCACTATATTGGAAAAATTGCTTTGTAGGGTGGCTCCTTTTAAATTTTCTAATTTTTTCGTCACAGTTGAATAGGTCTATAACCTCCATACGAGAATTTAATACTTCCTGAACACACTTTTTAACTAGAGCACGTCGCGTCAAAGTGTTCCATTTCCGTTTTAAAAAATACTACCTTGGAAAAATTTTATCTGTAAGGTGGCCGCAACCAGATTTTCCAAATTTTTCGATGCAGTTCGATAACTTATTAATAGGTCTATAATCCTAGAATGGGAATGTAATATTTCTTAAACAGTCTTCTTACTAGAGTACTTCGCGTTCATATCGAACATTTCAAAAATGTTAGGTACCTACGTAATTTCAACAGTGGATATTTTCAACAATAAGAAATTTAATTTCTGGCTTAACGACAAGTTTTATCAAAAAATGTGGACTATTTTACGCCAACATTTTTTGTTTGAAACATCTTTTAATTGCATAATGTTAATTTTCGATGTTAATTAAAACACGTGTTTCCATGACTAAAAACTGCATGCAGTGGCTGAAGCTTAACTAGCAGGAGGGGGAAAACTTAATATGTTCACTCCAAACCTAACCTGAAGGGATAAAAACCATTTCCAGTTTTCCCCTAATTAATTCCGAATTCGGAGTTTTTACTTCCCACCTCTACTATGGTAGGGAAGTAATGGATTTAGTCTGATAAACAAATATTTCGAGATTTTAACAGATCTTCACGTTTCGAGACCCTAGCAATCGTTTAAGATCATTTTTTGACTGATGTCTGTATGTGTGTGTGTGTGTGTGTGTGTGTCTGTATGTGTGTATGTGGTCAATTTTTCGCCTTCGATATCTTAAGAACGGAACAACATACTGGCATGCCGATTATTCTATTGTGTTTATCAGCCTTTAACTTAGATCTGATTAGATTTTGAGTCAAATCGGTTCAGTGGATCCTGAGATATTTAAAAAAACGTCCTCAATGTCACGTATTAACATAGGTAAAAAAAAATATAAATGAATTCTAGATGTTATAATATGAAAAAAATGTAAATATTTTTTTTCTCTAAAATGTATAGTTTTCGAGAAAAAAAATATTTTACTAGAAAAAATAAAAATTGTACGTAAATCAAGGTAACCATGATTTTTGCTATATTTTAAGTTAGCCATCAGTAGATCACCAAACAAAAAAGAGGGCCATGGTTTTTTCAAAGAATAAAAATTAAATTGTGTATATTAGAAATCGTGTCCATCGTGATTATAATAAAATTAAGCAAAATCGCAGGATAGTGGACAATATAATTTGATTTATTAAATTAAATGTACGACGTTTCGTCTATAGATTTAGACTTTTTCAAGTACATACATAAAAAAAAACTCGGGTCGCAGTGCCAAAACCCTGCCGACAATATAGTGTATTTGCTAATACAAGCCTTGTGGCTTTAATACGTGAACTTAAGTTTGTTTTTGGAAAAAATAAAAAATTCAACCCCTTAATACATCCCTTAAAATAATATTTTTTTCTTAATTTCAATATTATTATCATTGCAGCCTCTGTACCAAATTAAATACACCCTTTAGTAAGTAAATCACTATCCGCAAAACTAGTGTTTTCATAAAATTTGTAAGTCCGGTCCTATCGGGCCGATTTTATTAAAATTTTAGCAGCATATTTTGATCTTTACTAAAAGGTTAAATTTCAATTTTGAAACAATTCTGAAATTTTTTTCGGTATTTTCGGGCCCAAAAACTTTTTTCAACCCCTAAAAACTACCCTTAAAATAGTCCGATTGGGCCCATTTTAAATAGGTTCCGTGCGGTGATGGATTCCAACATGTGTACCAAATTTCGTTGAAATCAATTAAGTCTTTCGAGAGTTATGCCGCGAACACATATATATATATATATATAAATAAATATATATATATATACATATATATATAAACATTTCTAAAAATGGTGCCAAAGTGTTCAGGAGGCTATGAAACGTCGAGAAATTTTGGTCCGACCCCTAGGTCCCGCCATCCGACCGACGCCAATAGTGTATGTGCCATATGGCAAATACACTAATAACAATATTTATGAAAATTAATATTAATTACTAACCATAGCAATTAACATAAGATAGAGTACATAAGACAAAAAACATGGTAACAAATTATGTTGACTATAAATTTTAACAATCAATAATAATAATAATAAAAAACTCGGGTCGCAGTGCCAAAACCCTGCCGACAATATAGTGTATTTGCTAATACAGGCCTTGTGGCTTTATTATGTGAACTTAAGTTTGTTTTTGGACAAAATAAAAAATTTAACCCCTTAATACATCCCTTAAAATAATATTTTTTTTCCTAATTTCAATATTATTATCAATGCAACCTCCGTACCAAATTAAATACACCCGTCAGCAAATAAATCACTATCCGTAAACTAGTGTTTTCATAAAATTTGTAAGTCCGGTCCTGTCGTGCCGATTTTGTTAAAATTTTAGCAACACATTTTAATCTCTACTAAAGGGTTAAATTCCAATTTTTAAACAATTCTGAGATTTTTTTCGGTATTTTTGGGCCCAAAAACTTTTTTCAACCCCTAAAAACTACCCTTAAAATGGTCCGATTGGGCCCATTTTAAATAGGTTCCGTGCGGTGATGGATTCCAACGTGTCTACCAAATTTCGTTCAAATCAATTAAGTCTTTCGAGAGTTATGCCGCGAACACATATATATATATATATATATATATATATATAATAAATATATATATACATATATATATAAACATTTCCAAAAATGGTGCCAAATTGTTCAGGAGGCTATGAAACGTCGAGAAATTTTGGTCCGACCCCTAGGTCCCGCCATCCGACCGACGCCAATAGTGTATGTGCCATATGGCAAATACACTAATAATAATACAAAAGTTAGAATAATTTCATAATATAATTGTACTGACTACTTAAATTTTGAGTGTCTGTTCTATAATTGATTGAATTGTTTTTTCTAATAAAACACATTTCACTGATATTGCGTTTCTTCCAATTTGACTCTTTATCTAATATTTGAACTTCATTGAAAAGAAATTTATGCCCAGTGTCGAAATGATGAGATGACAACGCCGTCTTATTATCACTTAATAAGTTTATGTTTCTACAGTCCATTTTGTGCTGATAAATTCTATTTTTTAATAACTGTTTTGTTTGCCCCACATAGCATTTATTACATTCACAAGGTATTTTATAAATAATATTAGATTGATGTGAGATAGGCGTCTTATCTTTAAGTCTTGTGAATAACTTATCCAATTTATTTAAGTTATAAAACACCAACTTAATATTTGTGTCCGAAAATAATCTGTTGATCTTATAAGACAAGTTCTTCACAAATGGAAATCTAACATAAATCTTAGTAGACTTAGTTCTTTCATCCACAGTATCCAACGTGTTATTTAGGTGATTTTGGTCCTCTATAAACTTATTAACGCATTGATGTATAAAGTTGACAGGGTAATTATTAGCTTTTAAGATATTTTCAACTTTCTTAAAATTGTCCTTATGGTAGTCTTGGTGACTTAATTTTGTTACCCTGTGTAACAAGCTTTTTATAACACTAATTTTCTGCTGCACTGGATGGTTTGATCGAAAATTCAGAAGTCTGCCTGAATGGGAATGTTTCATATACCAATTCGTTTTTAATTCTCCCGAAGCTGAGCGTGTTACTAAGGTGTCCAAAAATGGAATTGATTTATCAACTTCTTTCTCCATAGTGAATTGAATCTTTTCATTAAACTGATTGAACCTTTGTAATAAATCATCAATTTTATTTTCGGGAACTGCAATGAAAGTGTCATCCACGTAAACTTTTAGTATCGGAATTTTATATGGTAAAGTTTCTAGTACTTTGGAAACAACGTAATCCATCACAATGTTAGCTAAAACTGGACTTGCTGGGTTTCCCATTGCGCTGCCGTCAAGTTGAAGGTATAAATTGTTATTGTAGCTAAAATAACTTGTGTCAAAACAAAAACAAATAAGTTCAATGAGCAAATCAAAAGTTATGTTGATTTTCTTTGACCACGTGAGCCAATTTTCTTTAACAATTTTTAAGACCAATTCTTTAGGTATATTAGTGAAAAGGGAGGTTACATCTAATGACACCAGATTATAATTCGGATCCAACTTAATTCCTTTTAAAGACTCTACAAAGCAATACGAGTTCTTCACGTTATGTTTAAAGTCTATAGTTAGCGGACTTAATAATTGATGTAAACATTTCGCCAATTTATAACAAGGAGATCCAATGCAATTCACTACAGGTCTTAGTTTACAACCTTGTTTATGAACTTTTCTCAAGCCATAAAGTTTTGGTGGCACTGCATTATGTGTTTTTAATTGTTTCTCGGTATCTTTGTCAATGAGCTTTTTCTCCTTCATCTGGGATACCAAAACATTACTTCTATTTTGGAATTGAGTAGTAGGATCTTTTTTCAGCAATTTATATGTAGAAATATCTTCTACCATTGTTTTCATTACCGTAGTGTACTCATCTTTTTCCATAATTACAGTGCTATTACCTTTATCTGCTCTTGATACAATTAAATGTTGATTGTCTTTGAGAAATGTTTTTGTTGATTTATAGTCTTTCAGGATACTTCTGTTGTCTTTATCACACTTATTAGACTTGTAAAAATTATGAATCACATTAATGGCTCTTGATCTTAAATTATTTTTCTCTTCTGCCAATGTTGTTGCTTCTACACCTTCTATATCAAGAAAATCAAACCCATATTCTAAATCTTTAATTAACACATGTGAAGGAACTTCTTTGTTAGTAATTGGTATTCCAAAATTTGGTTCCAGACATAAGATCCTCTTCACATCCTCTGGTAACTGAGTATTGGTAAAATTGTAGATACAAGATTTTTCATGAGTGTTCGTAAGTATTGGTGATCTATCTTGACTTAAGTTATTGAGCTTGTTGATGTTCAACTGTTTTATCCTTTTAAATTCAAATTCGTACTTTCTGTTCTTCAAAATTTGACATTCATTAAACAACTCTGTTGGAATTAATACTTTTAATGTCTCACTGAGTCTATGATTTACTGATCCCAGTTTTTTAATTTTCCATAGTGTTATTTTAATTTCTAGGTTTAATATCCTTCTTGAAAAATCCTTACTCAGTTTTTCAGCTTCTTTTTTGAACGGGTGTAATTCACATAATAGCGAATCAATACTTTTGTGATTATTGGTTATGTGCTTGGGGTAAACTCCATGATACCGGCATTGTAAAAGAAAAATACGTCTATTATTAAAATTTGCTAGTTTTTTTGATGAGTTAAACCACTCTTTAATTATCTTACGTACCTGTTGTCCATAATTATCGCCAATGTAGTTAAGAAAACCCCTCGGTTGAAAATTTATATTAGAAATCGTGTCCATCGTGATTATAATAAAATTAAGCAAAATCGCAGGATAGTGGACAATATAATTTGATTTATTAAATTAAATGTACGACGTTTCGTCTATAGATTTAGACTTTTTCAAGTACATACATAAAAATAACAATATTTATGAAAATTAATATTAATTACTAACCATAGCAATTAACATAAGATAGAGTACATAAGACAAAAAACATGGTAACAAATTATGTTGACTATAAATTTTAACAATCAATAATAATAATAATAATAATACAAAAGTTAGAATAATTTCATAATATAATTGTACTAACTTTTGTATTATTATTATTATTATTATTGATTGTTAAAATTTATAGTCAACATAATTTGTTACCATGTTTTTTGTCTTATGTACTCTATCTTATGTTAATTGCTATGGTTAGTAATTAATATTAATTTTCATAAATATTGTTATTTTTATGTATGTACTTGAAAAAGTCTAAATCTATAGACGAAACGTCGTACATTTAATTTAATAAATCAAATTATATTGTCCACTATCCTGCGATTTTGCTTAATTTTATTAAATTGTGTTTTAAAGACCACCAACAGCTAAGGTTATTTGGGCCTAGTCAAAGAATAAAAAAAAAGAATGTTTATTTTTTGCAAATATTTACTAGGTGGGAAGTATAGGACTGGTCATCAGTCGAATTTTTTACTCTCCAACCACTGGGCTAATACACTATAAGTACAGGGTATTTCATTTCAACCAACATATTGACTTTACATGGTAATAAAATTTCTCCATTTGAATTACATTGATTTCAAGTTATATCAAATAGTAGGCTCAGCTCATAAAAACCATTGAAATATTATTTTTGCCGTGCTTTTAGATAGTTTCAGAGTTAACCTACTATTTGACATAACTTGAAATCAATGCAATTCAAATGGAGAAATTTAACATGTAAAGTCAATATGTTGGTTCAAATCAAACGCGACGCTAATGACCTCTGTTGTCGAGCGTCTATAATCTACAATTCATTCAAATCAAACGCACTGTATACCTATTATTAGGCACTAAAATAATTCATTGATATGATGATTTTTAATTTAGATGTATATGTCGCAGGCAAATAGCTATTCCTGACAAATAGCTTTTGCCTAGGCAAATGCTATCTGCCTGGGCAAATAGGTTTTTATTATTTGCTATTTGACTAGGAAAATGGTATTTTCCTCAATCTTTTTTAGTCACATGACAATAAAAATTATTTTTTAATTCAAGAAAAGCTGTAGTTTATTGCACAGCCAAACTTAATATAAAATATAAATAAAATTATTTCTTAATTAATAAGAAGAGCTGCAGTTAAAGTAACAGATTATAAATTAACAAACTTAATGCTATTTGATCATTGTTTTATCACGATTACGACACAAGTTATCTATAAAACTTAGCAAATGTCATAACATTGATGGAAAATCTAAGGAGCTCATAAGACAGTAAACAGACAGTAATATATACTACGTTAATAAACTATCGCAGTCATTTGCCTAACAACGATTCCGGCAAATGCTATTTTCCTAGGCAAATGACTTTTAAAATAGAAACTATTTTGTAAAGTTATTTGCCCAGGCAGATAGCATTTGCGTAGGCAAAAGCTATTTGCCTGCGACATATACAATGTGTTCACCGATAGTGGTAACAGTGAATAATTCTTGTATCCTATTAAATACAAAAAAAAGTTTGAATAGTTTTTGTTCAACTCGAAATTTACCTCCAGACATAAACTGACTATTGGCAATTTGGCGTAAAGATTAAACTATTATTTTACTTTCAGACGATAGGTACTTCATCAATATTAAGAAGTTTATTGTCACACACAGTAAATTAATTTCTTGAGAACATTTCTTCATTATCTGAAAACTGTATTGCCATTGATTAAACATATTTTGTCAATCAACGGTATTACCTTAAAAAAAAATTCGACTGATGACCAGTCCTATACTTCCCACCTAGTAAATATTTGCAAAAAATAAACACTCCTTTTTATTCGTTGAAAAAAAGCATGGCCCTCTTTTTTGTTTAGTGATCTACTGATGGCTAGCTTAATATAGCAAAAATCATGGTTACCTTGATTTACGTACAATTTTTATTTTTTTTAGTAAAATATTTTTTTTCTCGAAAACTGTACATTTTAGAGAAAAAAATATTTACATTTTTTTCATATTATAACATCTAGAATTCATTTATATTTTTTTTTACCTATGTTAATACGTGACATTGAGAACGTTTTTTTTTAATATCTCAGGATCCACTGAACCGATTTGACTCAAAATCTAATCAGATCTAAGTTAAAGGCTGATAAACACAATAGAACAATCGGCATGACCGTATGTTGTTCCGTTTTTATGATATCGAAGGCGAAAAACTGACCACATACACACACACACATACAGACATCAGTCAGAAAATGATCTTAAACGGTCTCAAAACGTGAAGATCTGTTAAAATCTCGAATTATTTTTTTCGGACTAAATCCATTACTTCCCTACCATAGTAGAGGTGGGAAATAAAAAAACGTATGCTCTGAAGAACGTGACAAATGAGTTAGCAAATATTATTGTTTACCCAGTCGATACAGGCCTTCTTCTTCTACTTCAACCACTGACATTAAAACATGTGTAAATTCCCCTCTTCCTCTATCAGCATAAGATATTTTTAGTCGAACACTAGTATCCCCTACGTTACATATGGATTGCATCTTCCAAGCACCGTTGGAATATTCTAGTATTACTATTAGTATTGGTATTGGTTTATTGATGTAAATAATATTTTACATAAGTCATAATATAAGAGATTATGCTAAAACTACTATAGTATATTTAAAAATTCCTCAATTGAGTAAAAAGAGTTTTCAATCAGATGCTTTTTTATGTCATTTTTGTAGGCTTTAATTTCCAAACATACTATCTGGAATCTTATTACATAATTTGAATGCAAAATAATTTATAGCAATTAATACTGATATTTTGAGTCTTAAAAAATCAGTAATTAAATGTTACCGGATAATGTCAGAAAAGCAGCGGACGTTTTTTCAGTTACTGACTTTATACACTTTACTTGGATAATTCTAACATTATCCAGGAAATCCAATATTCGGGGTTTAGCCGTAACATATCTAACATTCGATATAGTGTTGAGCGTTTTCGCGAATGTGATAAATTTATATTAATTAATAGATACGAAATAATAATTTGATGTATATCGGTATTATTTAATTACAAGCCGCATACAGAGATAATTTGATTTGTTCGATTAAATTAGTGTTGTGGCTCAGAATTCAACGACTTTATGATCATTACAAATTTAATATACTTAATATACACTATTTAATTCCCACACACATTGTTCACAGTATATAAGTTGTAGTTTCACCATAGCGATTTCGCCGATTTGCGCCGATCCTTTCGCGCATCGCCAGGTTAAGGCTTCCGCTGCCGCCAATCAGACGAAAGTTACGTGTGTAGTAGTGCAATGTAGCAGTAGTGTGGTGCTAATAACGCTTGATATTGGACTGCTTCCCCAAGAACTTGGCGAAGTGTCACGTGATCGAGAACAAAAAGATCAAAGGTTCCAATAAAAGTGAAACTACAGGTTATATTTTTCCATGCAAACCTGCAGATTTTTATTGCGCCCACCCGAGAAAAAATTTCCTTATTAGATGCTTTTTATTGAAATCGTGTTTGTTCTTCTCTCCTTCTATCATGATGCCCTTGTGTCACACGTATAATGTAAATGTATAAATGTATAATATTATTCACTCGGTTCATATCCATTTTTTAATAAATTCAATACGGTTCATGAGTTCTTGGATTAAAATAAATTGTTATTGATTAATAACGCTTTTATTTATCTTCGTACGACGTTTCGTCTCTTTCGAGACTTTATCAAGTACTGTAACAAAAATATAAACGTATAGGTAATATTATATTATATGTAGGTATATCTAGACATGGTGCGGTTAGTCTACTGCTGTTAAGGCACCTCTCGCAACAAGTCCCTTTGGCAAAGCGGATTTATAGTTTTTAAGATGGTATTCAGAAGTACGTTGATATTTATCGATTAAAAAGTTTTTTAGTGTCGTTTTAGTGTGAAAATTATTAGTACTTTTCGACTAAAAATGGAAATCCTTGACGCGGAGTGCTCTTGTAAGTAGGGTGTTTAATAATTAATATTAATTTCCTATGTATGGATTATAGACCTATCCATGCGCTATCTGTGTCGAAAAAATCCGGTAAACTTATTTGTAGCCACCCTAAGGAAGTAATTTTTTTACGACAGTACTTTTCGACTAAAAATGGAAACCCTTGACGCGGAGTGTTCTAGTAAGTAGGGTGTGACGGTGTCTAATAAATATTAATTTCCTATGTAGGGATTATAGACCTATCCATGCACTATCTAACTGTGTCGAAAAAATTTAATAAACTTATTTTCCATAAGAGCCCGTGTTAAAATTACGAAACTTTGATAACGTTTTTCTCAAAATTGGGGTGGTCAATTTTAATCAGAATAGGCTCATATTATTTGCATTTAGTTAAATTTAATAATCAAGAGAAGTTTCGTGAAAATCCTTTAATAATTAGCAAAATTTATGATTAACCAACAAATATATTCTAGGATATTGGTCTCGAATGCTTTTTAAAAATTTTTAAACATTAAAAAATTTGGAAGATTTTTTTTATTTTTTTGCTTTTTAGGGCCCCTAAAAAGAATCTTCTATTCAAAAATTTTTTTTACTTTAATTTATAAGATGACTTGTTACTTAAAGAAATAAAGATATTTTTACGAGGTGGTAATTATAGTACAATAAATGGAAAGGTATGGTCGGTTTACTCGTTATACATATAAAAATATTTTTAGGGTTCCGTATCAAAATGGTAAAAGTATAAGAAACCCTTATTTTTAAATCACGCATCAAAATCGTTGGAAAAGCCAGAAGTGTACAACCTGCAAGTTGTTTTACAACACACACAATATACATAATATCGCATAATATAGTCATTATATGTCATATCATAATCTATCATATCTGGATGACCGAGCTTTGCTCGGATGAGTTCAAAAAAAATAGTACTTAAAGTTCCCATTTCATCAAAATCGTTAGTCGTTTTTATGAAAAAAAATTACATACCTATAAGTAGATAATATTATTATACGTCAGTATACGTCATACTACATAACGTATGTACCTATTTTTGTTGCGGTTTGTGATTATTCGACACAATTAAATATTCACAAATACGAAAGGTGTAATTTATTAAACAGATTATGTTCTACAGAAATTATTATTTTATAAGCGAACAGCGTTTTTTATTTTACTTGAAAAGAAAACAATAATCTTATTATTTTGTTATTTTTATGTTCTCTAGGAAACACTGAATAATACATTAAATTGTCATTTTCAACACTCCTCCTCAATTTAACAATTTATCAGTGTCCTCAATCTCAATAGATCTTCGTAGTCCAAGTTCCGATCGAAGCTTAATGAATTGAGCTCTGGGTAACGGCTTCGTAAAAATGTCAGCTACTTGATCCTTTGAACTCACATACTCGATTGCTATCAACCGTTTTTCATGCAGATCTCGTACAAAATTGTATTTCACATCAACGTGCTTCAGTCGCTTGTGTTCCCACCTCGAAAGAAGATGAATGCACGATTGATTGTCCTCATAGATTTTAGGTGGATTTTTACCAGTTACTTCAAAATCAATCAGAAGATTTTTTAGCCATAGTAAATCGGCTGATGCAGTCGCTAGAGCGATATATTCAGCTTCCGTCGAAGATAAAGCGACTGATGTCTGTCGTTTGGTGTTCCAGGAAACTGTGTTACCAAAAACTTTCATTAAAAATCCGGAAGTTGACTTTCTATCCGATTCACTTCCAAAATCAGCGTCCACATAACATGATAAATATTCATCTCCTTTTTTCTTGTAGCACAACTTGATATCCAGTGTTCCTTTAATATATCGTAAAATTCTTTTCAACCCCTTCCATCGAGATTCTGTCTGTTCGTGCTGATATCTGCTGAAATAGTTTACAGCAAAATTTAAATCAGGTCTTGTTGTTAGCATGGCATACATTAAACATTCGATGAGTTCTCTGTAAGGCTTTGAGTCGTCAAGTAGTTCTTTTCCACTGTCAGGAATAGGCGTCGTATCCATGGGCGTCTTTGACGAGTTGCAGTCCTCAATGTTAAAGCGTTTTAACATTCTTTCAAGGTAAGGTCGCTGGCTCAGATAAAGTTCTTCTTTCGTTCGTTCGATGCTGATACCGAGAAAAGATTTCAGTTCACCCAAGTCTTTCATGTGAAATCTGGTTTTCATAGCGTTCTTCACATCATCGATTTTCTTAGAATTATCTCCTGCAAGAATTATATCGTCGACATACACAAGTAGAAATATGCAGACGTCTCCATATTTCCAAACATACAAACATTTGTCGACTTCGGATCGTTTAAATCCCAGTTCCGTAACAAAACTGTCAAAGGTTTTGTTCCAGGCTCTCGGAGCTTGCTTGAGTCCGTAAAGTGCCTTTTTTAGTTTGCAAATCGAATTATTTTTGCTTTCAAAGCCCTCTGGTATTTTCATGTAAACCTCCTCCTCAAGTTCGCCGTGTAGAAAAGCGTTTTTCACGTCCATGTGACTTGCCGCGAAATTTCTTTTAACAATGATTGATAAAAGAGTCCGTAAGGTCGTCAATCTGGCCACAGGAGCATACGTTTCTTCATAATCATATTCTTTCCTTTGAGCACATCCCTTGACTACTAGTCTGGCCTTGTATCTTTCAACATTTCCGTCCTGATCTCGCTTAATTTTAAAAACCCATTTATTATTCATCAGTCGTTTACCTTTTGGAAGTTCAGTCAATTCCCATGTATCGTTTTCAAGTATTGCGTCGATTTCTTCATTTACTGCTTGTATCCACTCGTTCCTGTCTTCTCGAGATGCGATTTCTTCAAAAGTATCAGGCACGTCTTCTACAAATGCCTCTGCATGTAGTGCTAGTATTGCATAATCTTCAAGGTAGTGTGGTTTTGTAGAAATTCTTGTACTTCGTCGAAGAGTTTCGGTGTGTTCAGATTCTTGTGGTTTATGTTCATCAATTTCATTTGATGATTTTTCTTCTTCTTCTTCTTCTTCTTCTTCGAGATCCTCCTCCCCTTTTTCTTGATGGATCCATTGTTCGCTGTTCAGATCATCAAAGGAAAATTTCCTTTCGTCAAACACCACGTCTCTCCCAAAAATTATTTTTCGATCTTCTGGACTCCATAACTTATAACCATTCGAGCAGTACCCAACAAAATAGCATTTGAGTGACCTTGAGTCGAACTTTTCATGTATAATTTGTTTAGGTAGTCTCAGGTAAGCGATGCATCCAAATACCCTAAATTTTTCTACTTTTGGTTTTTCACCATACCATAGCATAGCAGGAATTTGTCCACTTAAAGATGATGTCGGACTTCGATTTATTAAATATACAGCAGCTTGAACTGCTTCAGACCAAAATGTTTTTCCGAGTTTGCAGTTTAGCAACATACATCGTGCTTTTTCCAAAATAGTACGATTCATTCTCTCAGCAACACCATTCTGTTCTGGAGTATATCGAATCGTGAACTCAAATTGAATACCTCTGCTTTCGAAAAATTCTTTTGTTTCTTTCGAGATATATTCAGTTCCATTATCACACCGGAATCGACTCAATTTCAAATTAAAGTGGGCAGTTGCCATAGCTTCGAAACATTTAAAATATCGTAATACCTCTGATTTTGACTCTAATATGTAACTCGCTGTAAAGTGTGTATAATCGTCAATAAACGTGAGCACATATCTTTTTGAGTCATGAGACGTAGGACTCACAGGACCGATAATATCACAATGAACCAACTGCAATGGGCGTGTCGCTCGGCTTCGCTGCTGATTGTGCGGCTTACGGGTCTGCTTTCCCTCGATGCATACTTGACATAAATCCCTTGATGATTTTGAAAAATCGATTTTCATTCCATTGGTTTGATTCTGAAGTTTCTTGATGTCTTCAAAATTCAGATGTCCTGTTCTGTGGTGCCACAGCATATACTCATCGTTTTTCGTACTGACATTCGCAGAAACTGGCTTTCTGAAATTTAACTCATACAATTCTGCATTATTTCTGTGAGCTACTGCTACTTTACGATTACCTTTGGTAATTAATCCACGTCCATTTTCAAATGTAACGCGAAAACCATTCATTTCGAGTTTTCGGACTGATAATAAATTGTACTCGAGATTTGATACTGAAAGAACACCTTGTATAGTTATAGAGACTTCCTCTCCTTCAACGGGACTCAGTAATTGAATTTCTCCAACTGTTTTTGCTTGCAGAAAGGCCCCAGATTTCGCAACTTTTATTTCAATCGGCACGTCCAGTTTCTTTACATTGTTAAGTGGAACGCTGGTGCTTATCATGTGTTCGGTAGCACCGGAGTCGAGAAACCACTTGACGTCGTAATTAGCATTGCTTCCACTTCCAGTCATCGCTTGAAAACAAAAATTTCTGGAATTAGTATCATTTTCGGAACCCGCAGCTGTATTAGCACTCTGTGAATTCTTGGTTTTAAGGTCGTGAATTCTTTTTCTGCAAACAACTTGCTTATGCCCAACTTTCCCGCAATAGTTGCATTTAAAATGAAATTTAGGTGCTGATGTTGATCCGCTCCACTGTCCTCTTTCCGTCTTCTGTCCTGGTTGTGAAGCAAAGGCTGTTGAAGAAGGTAACCCGGATCTGTTAACCTTCTTCGTGTCATTCTGTTTTGATTCTTCATCCTGGAATCTATTTTTCACAAATGCGACTGTCAAATTTTCACTAGCCAAGGTTTCGATGGCAGTTACTACATTATTGTATTCGGACGGCATAGTAAGCAAAAGATGACAGACTGTATCTATTTTTTCTAATTTTGCACCCGTTAAGCGCAAATTACGAACGAGCTTATCGAACTTCAAAAAATGATTAGCGAGTGTATCATTTTTCGCATCAAATTTCATGCTCAGGAGCGACTTACGTATCAATAACTGACCTGCGATTCCTTTTCTTTCAAATGTTTCGCACAACACCGTCCACAATTCAAATGCCGTCTGTTTGTCCTTAGCATATTCTAGATGGCTGTCTGCGATTCGTTGAATTATTTGCGACTTGCATTTTCGATCGCGTTTGCTGTGTATAGCCAACTGCTCTTCTTTCGCTGCCCGCTGTGTATTATTGTCGGTTTCGAGAATTTTCACCTTTTCAAAATACGCTTCTTCAACATATGAACGTAAATCCATTTCATTCAAAAGTGTTTCTATCCGGAATTTCCAATTACTAAAATTGGTCCCATCAAACAATGGAATTCTATATTTTTCCACTTCGGAAGCCATTTCACTTTTGAGATAACTGACTACTTGTTTTAATTATTTCACTTAGTAGCGTTTTCTGCTACTAGGCCCATAACCTGTTGCGGTTTGTGATTATTCGACACAATTAAATATTCACAAATACGAAAGGTGTAATTTATTAAACAGATTATGTTCTACAGAAATTATTATTTTATAAGCGAACAGCGTTTTTTATTTTACTTGAAAAGAAAACAATAATCTTATTATTTTGTTATTTTTATGTTCTCTAGGAAACACTGAATAATACATTAAATTGTCATTTTCAACAATTTTCAAATAATTACTGATTATTTTAATAAGTTGAAGATTTGACATAAATAATGAAAATAGTTTGTTTTTTCCAAAGCCTACTCACCATACGACACTGTTTTATAGCGTTAAAAAAACTGTTTTTTAAAATGATAAAATCGATAAGAAAACGATTTTTTCCAGGGATGAGACCTAGCTAGATCGATTTTTTGCCCCCCAAAACCCCTTTTCAGTAAATTTCATCCAAATCGTTACGGCCGTTTTCGAGAAAATATTTATATAGGTACTGTAGCATAGCTATGCTTTTCTTCATCTGACCCGAATTTAATCCGTTGCGCGGCTAGCTACAGAAGGCACGGAGTCATGGGTCGAAGAACAAAAATTATTATCTAGTTATACAATCGCACTTGTTTTTGGGAAGCAGCCTCTAAATTCAAGTACAGGAAAAGCCCATAATGGGTAATAAAAACCCAACCACCTACCACTCGACACTTAGGACAACACAAAAATGTGAACGCACACAATGAATCGTGCACCATAATAATTTAATTTAAATTTAAAATCACCTCTACACTCAGGATCACCTAACGATAGACGAACACTCGACGGAGAATTAATTAGTGGGCCAGATACCGACCGAGAGATCGAAGGGTGCCAGAACTTATAGGGCCACACTGTGTAAGTCTCAGGTCGTCCAAACTGAGACGTAGGGAGGGGTCACAGTTAGGGATAAATCGTGGAAGATAACCACGTTTGCCAAAAGAGATCCGAAAAATATTCCGGAACAGAGTTCAGAACCACAACCACAGTTCTATTAATCCCAGGCCTAACGCTGTTATCTCCCCAGCAAGATAAACAGAAAAAATCCGAGGCGAATTCAAAGGCCAGTGCCACACGATAACCCAACCTAAAATGCCAAAAACACCAGGTTACGAACACCATATCGGGACACATAGCACTCGAGATACCAAAAAAACAAAAAATCCCAATTCAACAGGCCTCGAAGCCTCACGAGAACCTACTCATTCTATCGCAAAACGCTAAAGGAATTCTCGACACAAACTCTTCATAAATCTCAACACAATATCTTCATAATTCTCAACGCATTTATTTCACACTTAATCCGTGCCTGTACGGAAATTCCTGTGCCTGAAAAATACATAGCATAGGATTCGGGACATAAACATTTTAAAATCGGCGACACTGACGACGTGGAATCTAAACTTAATTCATAATAAGATTCAAAATATTCCGGAAAATTCCAATGTAGGGCAAGAAATCCTACAGGAATACAGTCGACGCAACATTATTCACTTTAATCCTGGCGACAATATCTAAATTGACTCAGTACTACGCAGAGTGGTCGCCATTCAGAAATGTAAAACGTTCATAAAATATTAGATTTTATCCTTTAATATTTTCGGGATATGTTGTAGTACCATATCTACCCCACTGGGATACACTTGATAATATTCCAGGATCGTTATGCGTCGTCACTTATGATAGCAAAGATTCAAAATCTCGGGATCATTGAAAAATCTTCAAAGTTTCTGGAATAAATTAAAATATTCCCGTATTCCAGAATCAACACCACCACACGGATGAACCAACAATGGAAATACGGAAAATAAATCAATTTTCGGGAATGCGGAAAATTAGGAAGGTCGACCAATACAGGAATCTAAGGAGAAAACAACGCCGAATCCCACTGCCGAATCCCCACTGCCCCCCTCGTCATTTTTACTATTATCGCTTGAAATCACCCCTTTTAAAGAAATTTCACCAAACAAAAAAAAAAAATAGCGATAACATATCTGCGGACTAAAGGCCTCAGTTAAAAAAAAAAATTATGTCAATCGGTTCAGCAGGGGTTGCTGGCGGATTGTCTAGAGAAATAGGGCTTGTGTTTTAAATATATAGATAGAGCGAACTTGTTTGGAGTTTTCCTCATTCATTTTCTTCTAAGGCTACGGTTACTATCGATAGGTGGTGTGAAGTTAGCCCCGCAACTTTCGAAAAAATGATTTTTTTTCGGAGTTCTGGATTCGTTTCCATGAGTTCTGGAGTTCTTTGTAGGTTTAAACTATAGTTCTGGCATTTATCTAGCGATTATTCGAACTTGAAAATATGAGGGGCTAGGTTCACGCTGCCCCCCAAAGTTGAAAAAATTAAATTTTTTTAGGAGTTCTGAGTAGCCCTCCAATAGTTCTGGAGTTCTTTATAGTTGTGAGCAATAGTTCCGTTCGTTAAAACGTACAAATTGAAAATTTAAAAGTTCATTTTGAAAAAAAAAATTGCCCAGCATTCCTCTAATTTTGCTCGGATCAAAAAAAGTCTTTTGAAGTATCGCTAGAACTCTTGAAGGGCTACCCAGAACTCTGAAGAAAAAAATCGAAACAAAAAAAAAAAATTTTTGTCATCGAGCTAGGTACCTAGCCCCTCAAAGATGAAAACATTAAATTTTTTTAGGAGTTCTGAGTAGCCCTCCAATAGTTCTGGAGTTCTTTATAGTTTTTAGCAATAGTTCCGTTCGTTAAAATGGACAAATTGAAAATTTCATTTTGAAAAAAAAAATTGCCCAGTATTCCTCTAATTTTGCTCGGATCAAAAAAAGTCATTTGAAGGATCGCTAGAACTATTGGAGGGCTACCCAGAACTCTGAAGAAAAAAATCGAAACAAAAAAAAAAATTTTTTGTCATCGAGCTAGGTACCTAGCCCCTCAAAGTTGAAAACATTCTATTTTTTTTGGAGTTCTGAGTAGCCCTACAATAGTTCTGGAGTTCTTTATAGTTTTTAGCAATAGTTCCGTTCGTTAAAACGGACAAATTGAAAATTGAAAATTTCATTTTGAAAAAAAAAAATTGCCCAGCATTCCTCTAATTTTGCTCGGATCAAAAAAAGTCATTTGAAGTATCGCTAGAACTCTTAGAGGGCTACCCAGAACTCTGAAGAAAAAAATCGAAACAAAAAAAAAAAAATTTTGTCATCGAGCTAAATACCTAGCCCCTCAAAGTTGAAAACATTCAATTTTTTTTGGAGTTCTGAGTAGCCCTACAATAGTTCTGGAGTTCTTTATAGTTTTTAGCAATAGTTCCGTTCGTTAAAATGGACAAATTGAAAATTAAAAATTTCATTTTGAAAAAAAAAATTGCCCAACATCCCTCTAATTTTGCTCGGATCAAAAAAAGTCATTTGAAGTATCGCTAGAACTCTTGGAGGGCTACCCAGAACTCTAAAGAAAAAAATCGAAACAAAAAAAAAAATTTTTTTTGTCATCGAGCTAGGTACTTAGCCCCTCAAAGTTGAAAACATTCTATTTTTTTTGGAGTTCTGAGTAGCCCTACAATAGTTCTGGAGTTCTTTATAGTTTTTAGCAATAGTTCCGTTCGTTAAAACGGACAAATTGAAAAATTGAAAATTTCATTTTGAAAAACAAAATTGCCCAGCATTCCTCTAATTTTGCTAGGATCAAAAAAAGTCATTTAAAGTATCGCTAGAACTCTTGGAGGGCTACCCAGAACTCTGAAGAAAAAAATCGAAACAAAAAAAAAAATTTTTGTCATCGAGCTAGGTACCTAGCCCCTCAAAGTTGAAAACATTCAATTTTTTTTGGAGTTCTGAGTAGCCCTACAATAGTTCTGGAGTTCTTTATAGTTTTTAGCAATAGTTCCGTTCGTTAAAATGGACAAATTGAAAATTGAAAATTTCATTTTGAAAAAAAAAATTGCGCAGCATTCCTCTAATTTTGCTCGGATCAAAAAAAGTCATTTTAAGTATCGCTAGAACTCTTGGAGGGCTACCCAGAACTCTAAAGAAAAAAATCGAAACAAAAAAAAAATTTTTTTGTCATCGAGCTAGGTACCTAGCCCCTCAAAGTTGAAAACATTCAATTTTTTTTGGAGTTCTGAGTAGCCCTACAAAAGTTCTGGAGTTCTTTATAGTTTTTAGCAATAGTTCCGTTCGTTAAAACGGACAAATTGAAAATTGAAAATTTCATTTTGAAAAAAAAAATTGCCCAGCATTCCTCTAATTTTGCTCGGATCAAAAAAAGTCATTTGAAGTATCGCTAGAACTCTTGGAGGGCTACCCAGAACTCTAAAGAAAAAAATCGAAACAAAAAAAAAATTTTTTGTCATTGAGCTTAGTACCTAGCCCCTCAAAATTGAAAACATTAATTTTTTTTTGGAGTTCTGAGTAGCCTTACAATAGTTCTGGAGTTCTTTATAGTTTTTAGCAATAATTCCTTTCGTTAAAACGGACAAATTGAAAATTGAAAATTTCATTTTGAAAAAAAAAAATTGCCCAGCATTTCTCTAATTTTGCTCGCATCAAAAAAGTCATTTGAAGTCTCGCTAGAACTCTTAGAGGGCTATTCAGAACTCTGAAGAAAAAAATCGAAACAAAAAAAAATTTTTTTTGTCATCGAGCTAGATACCTAGCCTCTCAAAGTTGAAACCATCAATTTTTTTGGGAGTTCTGAGTATCCCTACAATAGTTCTGGAGTTCTTTATAGTTTTTAGCAATAGTTCCGTTCGTTAAAACGGACAAATTGAAAATTTCATTTTGAAAAAAGAAATTGCCCAGCATTTCTCTTATTTTGCTTGGATCGAGAAAAGTCATTTGAATTTTCGCTTGAACTATTAGAGGGCTACCCAGAACTCTTAAAACAAAAACAAAAAAAAAAAAAAAAAAAAATTAAACAAAATTTTGTAGATCGATTTTCTGGAAATTAAAGTAATTTGCTCAGCATTCGTCCAATTCAGCTTTTGGATCGCAAATAGTCAGTTGAAATATCGCTGGAACTATTGGGGGGCTTCCAGGAAAAAAAATCTATACATTTCTTTAAAAAAACTTTTATTCATTTTAAAAATGCTAACAAATAAATTTATGAAAATATTTTTATAGCCCGGTCAATTTAACCCTAAAAATAGTAGTAAAGATACAAAAATTAGCGGAGAGCTAAAAATTGGTATGAATGTTCGAAACACCATTATAAATGAGTGTTGAAAAGTCCCCATCGATCCCGTACCTGGAAAAAATTTTATTCAAGGTCAAAGGTCGCAAATATCGGTTTTTTGCATTTTTCTCGTAAACGGTAAGTGTTGTCATAAAAATAGCCTATACAATCTTGTAGAGGATACAATTCTCTACAACTTTTGTATAAACATTTTTTGTCTACGATTCAGAGTTTTACTTATTTAAGTACCCGCGGCTTCCTCCCACTCGATTTTACATAACGGAATTATGCTGCTTTCCGATGGCTTAACATAATGATTTGTACGTTAATTTTAAGTTGAACTTTAAGTTAACGATTAATAATAATTTAATTTAAATTAGAGAAAGAAATGTATAGATTTTTTTTCCTGGAAGCCCCCCAATAGTTCCAGCGATATTTTAACTGACTATTTGCGATAAAAAACCTGAATTGGACGAATGCTGAGCAAATTATTTTAATTTCCAGAAAGTCGATCTACAAAATTTTGTTTTATTTATTTTTTTTTTTTTTGTTTTTGTTTTTAGAGTTCTGGGTAGTCCTCTAATAGTTCAAGCGAAACTTCAAATGACTTTTTTCGATCCAAGCAAAATTAGAGGAATGCTGGGCAATTTTTTTTTTCAAAATGAAATTTTCAATTTTCAATTTTTCCGTTTTAACGAACGGAACTATTGCTAAAAACTATAAAGAACTCCAGAACTATTGTAGGGCTACTCAGAACTCCAAAAAAAATAGAATGTTTTCAACTTTGAGAGACTAGGTACCTAGCTCGATGACAAAAAAAATTTTTTTTTTGTTTCGATTTTTTTCTTTAGAGTTCTGGGTAGCCCTCCAAGAGTTCTAGCGATACTTCAAATGACTTTTTTTGATCCGATCAAAATTAGAGGAATGCTGGGCAATTTTTTTTTCAAAATGAAATTTTCAATTTTCAATTTGTCCGTTTTAACGAACGGAACTATTGCTAAAAACTTTAAAGAACTCTAGAACTATTGTAGGGCTACTCAGAACTCCAAAAAAAATTGAATGTTTTCAACTTTGAGGGGCTAGGTACCTAGCTCGATAACAAAAAAATTTTTTTTTTGTTTCGATTTTTTTCTTTAGAGTTCTGGGTAGCCCTCCAAGAGTTCTAGCGATACTTCAAATGACTTTTTTAGATCCGAGCAAAATTAGAGGAATGCTGGGCAATTTTTTTTTTTCAAAATGAAATTTTCAATTTTCAATTTGTCCGTTTTAACGCACGGAACTATTGCTAAAAACTATAAAGAACTCCAGAACTATTGTAGGGCTACTCAGAACTCCAAAAAAAATTGAATGTTTTCAACTTTGAGGGGCTAGGTACCTAGCTCGATGACAAACATTTTTTTTTTTGTTTCGATTTTTTTCTTTAGAGTTCTGGGTAGCCCTCCAAGAGTTCTAGCGATACTTCAAATGACTTTTTTTGATCCGAGCAAAATTAGAGGAATGCTGGGCAATTTTTTTTTCAAAATGAAATTTTCAATTTTCAAATTGTCCATTTTAAGGAACGGAACTATTGCTAAAAACTATAAAGAACTCCAGAACTATTGTAGGGCTACTCAGAACTCCAAAAAAAATTGAATGTTTTCAACTTTGAGGGGCTAGGTACCTAGCTCGATAACAAAAAAATTTTTTTTTTGTTTCGATTTTTTTCTTTAGAGTTCTGGATAGCCCTCTAAGAGTTCTAGCGATACTTAAAATGACTTTTCTTGATCCGAGCAAAATTAGAGGAATGCTGGGCAATTTTTTTTTTAAAAATGAAATTTTCAATTTTCAATTTGTCCGTTTTAACGAACGGAACTATTGCTAAAACCTATAAAGAACTCCAGAACTATTGTAGGGCTACTCAGAACTCCAAAAAAAATTGAATGTTTTCAACTTTGAGGGGCTAGGTACCTAGCTCGATGACAAAATTTTTTTTTTTTTTGTTTCGATTTTTTTCTTTAGAGTTCTGGGTAGCCCTCCAAGAGTTCTAGCGATACTTCAAATGACTTTTTTTTATCCGAGCAAAATTGGAGGAATGCTGGGCAATTTTTTTTTTCAAAATGAACTTTTAAATTTTCAATTTGTACGTTTTAACGAACTGAACTATTGCTCAAAACTATAAAGAACTCCAGAACTATTGGAGGGCTACTCAGAACTCCTAAAAAAATTGAATTTTTTAACTTTGGGGGGCAGCGTGAACCTAGCCCCTTATATTTTCAAGTTCGAATAATCGCTAGATAAATGCCAGAACTATTGTTTAAACCTACAAAGAACTCCAGAACTCATGGAAACGAATCCAGAACTCCGAAAAAAAATCATTTTTTCGAAAGTTGCGGGGCTAACTTCACACCACCCGTACATTGCACACCCTATAATATATGAAATTATCATTAGTAAGGAAGCGTATTCTAACAAATAGTCATTATAATTTTAGGTCAATTTTAGCTACAGTTTACGTTGGTAATAAAAAAATTTCAAAAAGTTTGAAAAAATAGGTTTTTCAATTTTTACTTTTTAAATTTGTTTTTAATTTTTTTTTTTTATTTAGAAAAATAACAAACAACATAAAGAAAAATGAATATAAACTTAGTGCATCAACTTATCGTTATTAGCACTTACAGTAAGTATATATTACAAAAATATGATATGATATGATAATTCAATATGATATAATAGTTTAATACATTATACAGTGTGTCCACAGACTCATCCTCAACATGGGGATCTTAGTTGTTATGGGAGATAGAGATTTGGTTAAATTAGACAAAATGTGCAGAATCTCCAGTCTACTACCCTGCGTAGTCAAACTTTCCATATTTTGCTTGGTTTGCGACCGACAGTTGAAAAACGAGATTTTCGTTTTTTGTTTATAACTCGCTTATTAAGTAAGTTAGAAAAAAAATATTTTCACTTTCTTAAGGCCCTTTTTTATGAAGATTTCAAATCTCTTTTCATATTTTTATTTACTTTTATAGTTTTAGAGATACTTGTATTAACTTTGTTTTTTTAAATACACGTCAAAGATGGCCATGACACCATTCGAAAGAGATTTTTTTTCTCTTTAATTTGATATGAGGATTGATGGAAAAGTAAATTTAATAAATCACTTAAGTAAACTGACAAATTAGCAACAAACTACACTTTGACAGCTAAAACAAAACAGCCCGACAGCCGTTTACTAAGCCAACGCGAATTTCAACTGTTTGCTAAGCCTTCTGTTGTTTTATCAATTAATTTAGCATAGCCTACTATTAAAAATCAGTGTTTTACGTATAACTCTGTTATTTTTGAAAATAAATCCATCAACCCTCATATCAAATTAAAGAGAAAAAAAATCTCTTTCGAATGGTGTCATGGCCATCTTTAACGTGTATTTAAAAAACAAAGTTAATACAAGTATCTCTAAAACTATAAAAGTAAATAAAAATATGAAAAGAGATTTGAAATCTTCATAAAAAAGGGCCTTAAGAAAGTGAAAATATTTTTTTCTAACTTACTTAATAAGCGAGTTATAAACAAAAAACGAAAATGGGTAAATCTCGTTTTTCAACTGTCGGTCGCGAACTAAGCAAAATATGGAAAGTTTGACTACGCAGGGCAGTAGTACTGGAGATTCTGCACATTTTGTCTCATTTAACCAAATCTCTATCTCCCATAACAACGGAGATCCCCATGTTGAGGATGAGTCTGTGGACACACTGTATATGATAGTATAATATGAGTGAGAGGATTGTGTTGGGAGAATGGTAAGTATGCCAGGTAGATCGTTAAAGCTTTTAAATTTGAATTCTGTTTTTATCAACGTAATCTATTAATAAAATTGACAAAAATGTTGTTATGAGTATTAGTCAGGATATTAAGGGTATTAAATTGGTGGTAGAGTTAAAATACAAATTTTCAAAAAAAAAAAAAAACAAAATAAAAGAATCTTAAAAAATACTGTCTTATTCTACACATTAATTCCTTTCATTTTTGCCAAGTATGTTTTTTCTGTAAAATGTATAGGAAAGCAGGAAATTGAGAAAAACCATTTTCCCATGTAAATGGCCTATGTACACTTGAAATCTGGACATCCTGTATATTTATTATGCAGTTCGTCTCACGGCGAGGTATAGCGAATTTAGCATTGGTCGACAAAATGAATGGATCAGAATAAGCCATGATTACAATAATTATAATGGTTTATTTAGTGTTGCTATGGTTATTTTTAATAGCTTGAAGTTTTTGTTATCAGATACTTCAGAGTTAAGTTTAATTATACAGGGTGTTAGTGGCAATATAGTTGGAAATTTTTTTTTAAGTAACACACCCTGCATATCTTTAGGTATACTCGTACTATATGTGAATAGTTAGCTTTCATCTATACATTTTATGCCTAAAATGTACAGGCTGTGCTACTTAAATTTTTTTTAGTAGCAAACCCCATAATGGCAAATACACTAATATAAATAAAATATAATATATTATCATATAACTTATGTCTCATAAACAATATCGACTATATCATATGTCTTCATTCTTCAACATAGGTTTTTCGTCAGAAATCGGATGAAAATCAAAATGATTTGAACGTCCTGACGTGTTCGTTCGTGGGTCATCTATAAACGAGACGGTTGCAGTAAAACTAACCACTGCCATAACATTCAATGTATTTGATTGTTCTGACGAATACGTCAGAACAGTGGTTCGTCAGAATTCGCACCCATAGCACCAACCATAGTCTAAACCGTTACTCGAATGAAAAAATATCATAGGAAAAAAATTGCAGAGCAGAATTTTTTCTACAAAGTGAATTTACACATTTTTTTTTCTAAGAGCTCTAAACTAATAGAACTGCAACAAACGTATTTTTTGACAGAACCGACAAGCGTGAGATAACTAGTTCCTTCGCAAAATTATCGAAAGGTAAGGATACGCTGGACCGCTCTGGACCAAAATTACCCACAATTACTGGGGTGGAACTTCCTAAAATGGTGTCGAAAAATAGTTACTAAATACTTATAGTTAAAGTCATTGAAACGAAGTTTCACTGTAATTTAATTACCTATACTATTATACCTACATAATACGAGAATAAAATTTAACACTACATAATTATTTTTCCTGTTTAACATCGTTTATAATAGTAGGTATACCAGGGGCGGACTGATAGGCTCGCTCCAGCCTGGTGATTTATTTTTGAACCGTCCCTCAGTGCCAACTGCCAATTAACTCAATAACCACCCACCCCCTCCTACCGGTGCAGCAAGAAATATCAAGTTTATTTTTTTTTAAGTGATATAAGTTATAATTGCTGTTCTTCCCAGAATTTAATCTGGTGTGCGGCTATGCTGTGCGGCGCTGGGAAGTGGGTTCACACTAGGGATGTTACGGAGGTGGTTATATCGGAACCGAAGTCGGAGTCGGAGTTTTTAAATTTGGTTTTTCGGAGTCGGAACCGGAACCGGAATCGGAGATGGTGGCAGAAGAAAGGTGTGTTAAGGGCAGGCAATAAAATAAAATAGTACAAACACTACAAACATTAATCAGTCAGCCTCTTTAATTTCAATTAAAAAATAATAAACCTCTATAATATAATAATAATAATAATAATAATAGGTGTCACAAATAAAAAAGTAATAAACAAAATAATCACATTTTTATAACATTTAGCAAATTAAAACCTCCGATTTAAAAGTATCGGAACCGAAGTCGAAATCGGCCGAGGTGTAAAATCAATCGGAAGTTCCGACATATCGGAGTCGGAGTCGAAGCTCCGTAACATCCCTAGTTCACACTAGAAACAAATTTACAACACGAAAAATGCACAAAACTGGACTAAATTAATCCTACCTTCCAACCACTTAAAATTTCATTACAATATAACAACAGGCAAAACATTTACAGTCAACCCAACAACTGAAAATTTCTTCACACTAAAACAACAAGCAAAACCTTTTCGGTAAAACCAACCACTTTACTCAATAGCGAAAACTCTAAATAGCATGGACTACTCAATAGCCAAGTAACTTAAACTGTACTATCTCACACCTTATAACTGAGAAAGGGTAGCTCGTTGTAAATTAACAGTGTCCCGATAATAACCGACCAAAGGTCTAAGGGCGCCAGGACAACATGAGACCGACGTGACTCACAGTGGAGGTAACTATTGCATTTAAAAATGTAACATGAATTATTCGCTCTCAAAATTCAGTCAGTCTCAATTACTAATAGTTATTCACTTAAATATAATTTAAAAAAATCAGAGAAAAATTCAAAATTCCTAAAATTTAAAAAACATCATGACAAGCACATGTTCCTTTTCACCTGTCAAACGGATGATCGCAAAATCCCTGAAAAGGTCGATCTTAAACAAATTAAAATAAATGCGTCGAGGACGATCGCCTTTAACTTCAACACGCAAACACAATCATAAAAATAGAATCTTTTACAATAACGCCGGGATATTCCTATATTCCCGGAAAATCTTTAATTCCTTATCACAAATTCGACAAAACCTCATCTTTAATTCTTCATCACAAACTCGACAAAACCTCATCATTCATTAACGACATACAAATGTCAATTATTTATCACCATCATCGGTCGCAACGATTTCAACAATTACCGAGTCACGGAAATTCCAACAAATATTACAAATCAAATCGGCCAAAAATTTCTTTAACTTCAAACAATGTCTAAAAAACAGATAAATGCTTAATAAAGGCTAAATGCACAATTATAGCCTCCAGAATTCGCTTAACACGTCGAACCGTTATCCCACGGGTATTACTGGGATAGCAAGGCACTCACAGAAAAGCCCACTGGGATAATCTGGTAAAACAATCCAGTTAAAAAATCGACGGCCTCAAACTCGAATCCAAAAATAATAGTTATTCAAGAAGGCCAAAATTATTACAGAAAATCCAGAAATCCGCTATTCGGGAAAATCCACAAAAATTCCTATAAAAAGATACTTTTGTTGAGCACACGGTTTTCTAATCCCTACTTCAAATAGAAAGCTCCTAAATCCAGGTAATTTATTGGGCACACGGTAAATGCATTCCCTATCAGCCACTGATTATTCACAACAATCGAAAATAGCGAGATTCCAGGTTTATTCATAAATAATTATGGGTTTTTGGATCGCAAAAGTTGATAGGTTCGATTAATAGCTCAATCCTAGACTCGTTGGCGAAGGCAGTAACAATACATCAGCCACTGTAGCGCCGTAACAATGCAAAAACTGTATTCAAACAATTGTCATTTGTCTAGATTCAAAACAAATTTCCCTTTTTATTCAACCTTTTGATTGCTAAAACTGTGCATCCGTCCTCTCTGACGATCACACCTATAGACGACCGGCGTGCAGATTTCAACCGATCTAGAACGAAACACAACGTCGTCCGCCTGTATATGTCTAACACATTGTTAACTATCTCGCCTCCTGTCGCACTCATTATCCGAGATAGCCAAGCCAGTTCGCACGTCGTTCTAACATCGCACAAACTGTTCAAAAACGTCACCCAAAAACTCATGACAACTGTGTCTCATCTCATGTTAGAATTAATGATCTTATGACAACTGCATCATCTTCGTTGCACTCGTGTGTAGTAAAAGTTAGTAAATTAATACTACCAGGGCTGCATTTAATTCAGGGGTGCAATCTGACAATTTTTTTTAAAAACAAATTACAAAAAAAAAATTTCCTTTGCGTGCAACTCCTTTGTAAACTACTAGCGGTACCAGCGCGTCTAGCCCTTCGTTTTACGACTAGATTTAACATGTTTACAAAGTATATGTGTCGAATGCAGGTCATTTAAAACTCCTACGAATAATAGGAAAGTAACTGTCATATTTTAATATTTAAAGGATGCTATGACAATTGAGGTCACTTTTATTCAATCATCAATCATCGCAATCAGACTACCAGCCCTCGGCTCAACCGGCCCATCGACCTACCGATTGCACCGAAAATTTATATAGCCAGTCCGCCCCTGGTAGGTAGGTACTGTGAGCATCTAGTTACAAATTAGAATTCATCACATTACGCCAAATAACAACTTTCAATTACTCTAGAAACGAAAAATCTTTAATTCATTGCAAACACGCTTAATAACAAAACTTCACTTCCCCTTTTGCTTTACCTACTATAAAACAGAAACTTTAGTTCAGATAGATTACAAATCAGGAAATTATAATTTCGTCTCTTGTTTTTCTGAAAAGAAAGAAAATTAATTCTTATCGGAAGCTTCCTGAAGCACTATAATTGTTTCACATGTTAATTTCAATTTAAAACAAAGCAATACCTAGAAAAACATGCCGAAAGTGACAGTAATATAGGTTTTAAAATTGCTAGAAACAATTTTCGTCATTTAAAAGGATACTTTACAAGCAAAAATAGTCTCAAAGCACTCTATTCTTAGGTTTTATTCTCTTGAAAACAATTTTCAAATAGTTTTAATTTATTTTTAAGCAAAAATGTTACGTAAACACATATTTTATAAGGTTTATTGTTGTTTCAAACCAAATACATAGCGTTTAAACACCCTCTTGTAAAATTAGGGTAAGGGGCGTGACTGGAAACTTTTTGAACCAATCAAAAGTCCGTGCACAAGTACTCTACAAGTAAGAATGAAATGGAATAACAAATATACGAAATAAAAAGAGATATACAATATGTGTTGATGTGTGTAATAGATAGCGAATTTTGTACAGCTTAGCGGCATGTTAGTTTTAAATCAACAGTACTAAGAGAAACAAGTGAAGTAAATCGGTTTGTGATTGGTTATTATCGATTGATAAATTATGTTTAGTCCAGTATTGTTATTAAAAAATGCAAATTGCAACAAAACTTGTATTTGAAAAAACTGTTTTCAGACAAAATATATTTAGATTTTTATAAAAAAGACTTTAAAAGAGACTGTTTTGTAAAGTACAATAAACCATTAATTTATTCTTCTGCATGAACTGATAACAAAGAAGTTATTCAAAATGTCAAGTCCGTTAAATTATATGGTAAACAAAAGTGAATCACCAAGCAGTCCTCAAACAATGGTATCTCAACAAATAATTCACCGTGGTGGCATAATACCGGCTTCGTTTCACAACCAATTAACTATAGATACAAACCAACAGACAACGAATATTACAACAGAAAACGTTTCTGCCGCACAAAAGGGTTCGTTTTGTATAGACGCACTATTAGGGCATAATAAATCACCATCCCTAAGGTCACGAAGTCCCATAACGTCGCGAAGCCCAAGTCAAAGCTCTAGTCCACTCTCAAGTGCTAATTCCAGTCCTCCTATTAGTCCGGGAAGTGAGGTACAGAACCGATTTATACCAAGGCCAGGTTTAATGCATCATCCAGGATTTCAGCCGAATGCCGCTGCTGCTATCTATGGATACCAACCGCAAACTGCCCACCTGTTCGCTGCTCAAAGTTCGGCGTTCCATCCCTTGGACGGGTCGCCAATTGGACCGCACCAAAAACCCACAATCGCACTGAATCCAGGTCAACATTTGCATCAAATGCAACTGGAATGGTTGGCTCGGACAGGGATGTTTTATTCGAAGCTGCCAGATTTTGCTGGTAAGTTTTTTAAAGACTTCATTATTATTCACTTACTAGATAATAGGTATCTACCTATAATACAGTATATTAAGAAGAAAAATATATAGGTACCATAATACAGCTAAAGCTGACCTAATGAATCCAACGTCTTTTTTATTAGATAAGTATAGGTACCATAAATATAACGTATAATAACGACATGAGAGTTACTAGGTACGTGTAGGTAAGAATATGGTCAACGCAATTTAAATTTACTATTTATAAAGTTTGAAAATTTAAATTTTTACATTTCATAATATACTTAGGTAGGTATATTAAGAGTATTCGATGGCGAAAGTTACCCCCTGTACGCTTCATCTCAAATCCTTTCCCCTCGTCTATAAAACGATTCTCGCTCACCCGTCGCTATTTTTAAAGCTACAGAGGGTTTGGGTAAACTCTAAATGAAGGACCAGGAATCACACTACAGATCCTATAGACAAAAATTTGAAAAAAAAAAAATTCCTGAAAAAACTTATCTACAACTTTTAAAAAAATTACGTACCTATAGGTAATCTTTCACACATATCAAAAACTTTTTTTCAAAAAATTTGCCTGTAGGATCAGTATTCAGTAGTGTGATTCTCGGTACTTCATTTGGCGTTTACCCGAACCCTTTAGCTTTAAAAATAGCGTCGGGAGAGCGGAGACTGTTTTATAGGCGAGGGGAAAGGATTTGAGATGGAGGGTGCAGGGGGTAACTTCCGCTATCGATAATATTAATTACTATAATATAATATTTATCTATACTATAATATATTTCAAGTTACAATTTTCGTGGGTTTGTAATCTAACCAAGCATTGAAATAATTTGAGTCAATAGGTATAGGTATAGGTATAGTTATATAAAGTAGTTTGATGATTTCAAGCTAGCGAATTATTAAATAAAACAATGTATTATCACAAATTGTATACTTAAATAAAACGTTTATTGTTGTTTCTTACTATTATAAATGTTCGAAAATAACTGGACTTCGGTCTTCGCTGAACAAATTATCTTTTAAATATATTTTTAATGTTTCTTAAAAGATAGTGAAATGAAGAACTCATTTTGATATTAAATGTCCAACAAACAGGAATAAAAATGATTACTTACATAAAAAGCGATATCACAACACAAATTTTCAGTGAAAATTATTAAATAATTGTAAATTATCGAATAACTAATTTAGCTGTTACACCCTTATTTAAGTGTAGAAGAGTAGCCAAAGTTGTGTAAATCTTGTTTTGCACAGAAAATATTGTCATTTTTTCTTTAATTAATTAATATCTAAGCCTTGCACTAAAATGTTTATTCCACATTTAAGTAAAGGCCTTTTTGAAGAGATTTTGGCCGGTATATATTCGTTTTGGCCTACAAGTCTGACGGTGGCCAACGGCAAACGGCTTGGGACTGGGGTGCACCGTGCGACAATCAAGTATCAAACGCAAACCTGATAAAACCAAATGTAGGTCTCTGCAAATACAGAATAATTTTTAAATTGATTCTTTGACGAAAAACGGTGGCCCGTCACTGATGTGGAGTATCTTATTGTTTCATATTATTCTTTTAAAATAATTTTAAATATACTAGGTATATTTTCATTTAGGCCTGACTACCTGCTATAGATATTCATAAAGTAGCTTGATGTTTTTACAAATTACTTTACTTGAAAATCAAGTTTTAAAAAATTTGCTACTTGACTTTACTTGATTTTCTATCGTTACTACTTGACTTGACTTGACTTAACGAACCGATTATGTAGTATACGAAAACGCACGAATCATTTCCGTAAACTTATATACCTATATGTGTGATTTTTGAGAACAAGATGAGGGGTTTCCCAAGCTGACAAATTGGTTTTATTATTTTGTTTATTTAAGAAAAATACCTATATATAGATTTTACGTTGATATGCAGTACAAACAGTCGACAAACAGTTTATTTGTATATTTTTTGTTATAATATTAAAAAATGTTGATATTGACGATATAACCTTTAGCTGTTGAGCGACTATACTCGTAATTAAAATTTTTTTTTTATA
This sequence comes from Mongoloraphidia duomilia, assembly GCA_039654895.1. NCBI lineage: Eukaryota > Metazoa > Arthropoda > Insecta > Raphidioptera > Raphidiidae > Mongoloraphidia > Mongoloraphidia duomilia. The sequence goes on along the minus strand of CM077521.1, from coordinate 22,545,120 downwards.
AATTTGATGAAACAGCATGATTTTTCAAGAACATACTTGAAATATAACTACATAATGTATAATATATACTTACTTGACTTGATAATATACAGGGTGAGTTATTAAGAATGTCTCGGGGGGATATCTCATAGGTATTTATTATGAGCATTTTCGTTATCTAGGTAGAATACTACTAAAATACACACCAACCACATTTTTTAAGTTAAGACAATTTTTGCGTGTCAAGTATTAGTTCATAGCATGTGCTATACCCTCCAGATACTTCAGAGTTAAATTTAATTATACAGGATGTTATAGTTGCAATAGCTGTACAATGTAAAACTTTAACTTACCTTAAGTCAATTTTTTTAAATAGCACACCCTGTATATCTTTAGGTATGTGATAGAGCTTGCTTTCATCTACACATTTGATACCTAAAAATATACAGGGTGTGCTACTTAAAAAAAAATTATGTAGCAGACCCTGTATATTTTTAGGTATCAAATGTGTAGAGGAAAGCGAGATAGGTTACCTTGACCCCCGACCTTATTTTTTTTTAAATTCTTTTTGACAAACCAATTGTGTTTGAATTGTGCTCAATTGTGCTGTAAATTTTTTCAATTGTGCTCAATTGCAAATTGCTTAGAAATCAAAAACAAATCCGAGGACCAGGTTACGCTCAACCCCCGGAAATTTTGGAATGTTGATGTTTTTTTCAGTTTATTGAATTGTGCTGCTAATTTTTTCTATTTAGCTCACCTAAAAAGGACTTTAAAATTAAAAAAAAATCCGTAGGTCAACTTGGACAGCCCTTGAAAACATTGGATGTTTGATTTTTTTCTTAGTTCATTCATTGTGCTGAATTGTGCTGCTAATTTTTTTTATTTATAACTCACCTGCAAAGCACTTTAAAATCAAAAACAAATCCGGGGGCCAGGTTGACGTTCAGTCCCCGGAAATTTTAGATTTTTGATGTTTTCTTCAGCTGATGAATTAGGCTGCTAATTTTTTCCTCTTAGCTCACCTGAAAAGCAAATTAAAACAAAAACAAATCCGGGGGCCAGGTTGACGCTCAACCCACTTTTTGTCAAATTTAATGATTCTATAGGTCAACGGGAAGTACCCTATAGGTTTTGATGAGAGAGTTTGCGAGTCTCAAAATAGGTGACAAAATGGCCGTATCTTTTGATTGCGTTGACTTAGAAGCTTCAATTTATTACACCTTCAAGGGACAGTAGACCTTAGTATTTCATATTATTTCAACTTGATATCTCTATCCGTTCCTGAGAAAATGGGTCTTGACAGACGGACAAGCGAGTGATCCTATAAGGGTTCCGTTTTTTCTTATTGAGGTACGGAACCCTAAAAAGAACGCTTTACAAATTATTGTAGTCGCAATTGTACAATCATTTATCGCAAGACAACAAATCATTTAAACTTGCAGATTTCGAAAGAAATTAGTCAAAGAACAATGTTATAAACAGAAAATTTTAAAATATAAAGAGTTTTTTAATTTATTAGCTTAAAATTGTATAATGTTTTTTACTTCCCACCTCTACTATGGTAGGGAAGTAATGGATTTTGTCCGAAAAAAATATTTCGAGATTTTAACAGATTTTCCCGTTTTGAGACCCCAGCAATCGTTTAAGATCATTTTCTGACTGATGTCTCTCTCTCTCTCTCTCTCTCTCTCTCTGTGTGTGTGTATGTGGTCAATTTTTCGCCTTCGATATCTTAAAAACGGAACAACATACGGCCATGCCGATTGTTCTATTGTATTTATCAGCCTTTAACTTAGATCTGATTAGATTTTGAGTCAAATCGGTTCAGTGGATGCTGAGATATTAAAGAAAACGTTCTCAATGTCACGTATTAACATAGGTAAAAAAAATATAAATTATTTCTAGATGTTATAACATGAAAAAAATGTAAATATTTTTTGAGAAAAAAATTATTTTACTAAAAAAAATAAAAATTATACGTAAATCAAGGTAACCATGATTTTTGCTATATTAAGCTAGCCATCACTAGATCACTAAACAAAAAAGAGGGCCATGCTTTTTTTCAAAGAAGAAAAAAAGAGTGTTTATTTTTTGCAAATATTTACTAGGTGGGAAGTATAGGACTGGTCATCAGTCGAATTTTTTTCTTTGATTTATCATATTATTATACTTTCGTTGTCAACGTGACGAATAAATATATCTACCTATATCTATCTTATAGTTACTCCTAAGATTTTCTTTGACCAAAAAAACTTTTTAACAAAAAAAAAACCTTAAAAAAGCCACTAAAAAGAGGAAAATAATAAAATTTTGACATCGCCGCCAATTTAATAAAATATGAAGTGGGTTAATAAGTGCCGATTTAATTAATATATACTTTTTTAACGACTTTATATTTTATTAAATTGGCGCCGACGTCAAAATTTTATAATTTTTTTTTGTTAAAAAGTTTCTTATTTTTTACTTTTTAGCGGCTTTACAATAGCTTTGTTCCATTCCAACCACTCTGAAAGTCGTAATATTACCGTCACGATCATGCGCAATGGATAGAACGCGTTCCAACCAAACTTGTGATCATTTGTGAACGATTCTTAAAGCGTTCCAACCGAATTTGTGATCGTTTGTGAACGGTTTCCGAACAATCATTTCGGTACATGGTCTAGACATGAAACCAAAATGAAACTGTGAAACTGACATGCGCATTAAGCACTTTGTTACTTTTGTCTCTGTTCAATACCAATTGAGACAGTTGTTTATTCATATTTAATTTGTTTTATTTTTGTTTGTATTTGAAAAATTATTAATTTAAATATTTATATTTTGATTCTTAGTTAATAAAATTTAATTATATTTATATTTGTGTAATTCTAAAAATTTAAAATAAGTAAATATTAGACAAACAATACAATTTTTAACAATAGTCCAGTCACGAGAGCTTAAAAAGGTAGGTCCACCTTGTGTTTTGCGCAGCAAATGATTTTATTTTTTTGTGTCCTCAAGCATGTTTAGGAGATGTCAAATCCAAGTTTGCGACCTCTAAAACAGAGGGGTGTAGTTTTGGTGGGCTAAAAACCATGATTTTTTTGCACTTTTTTACGTTTTTTGCTTATAACATAAAAACGGCTTGTCCTATCGAAAAAATGGTTCTATTCAAAATTAAAGAGCACAAAATTTACTTCAAAATGCACTAGTCAAATATGTTTTTGTTCCGATTTTACCGACTCTACAGAACTTAGAAAAACAAAAAAAAAAAATAAACTCTTTTTTTGTTTGAAGGCGCTAATCTCAGGAACTACCAGTCTGTAAAAGAAGCAAAGTACTAATCAATGAGACCCTATACGAGTTTTTTAAAAATTCAATCCCAAAGAGTGAAAACGGGAGTATAGGATTTATTGTAATAACAAAAAATCCTACATCCACGTTTTACTCCCTGTGGGATTGAATTAAAAAAAATAATCGAATAGCCTATAACCTTCCTTAATAAACGGGCTATCTAACAAAAAAAAAATTTTTTCAAATCGGGCTGGTAGTTCCTGAGATTAGCGCGTTCAAACAAAAAAAAATAAACTCTTTTTTTGTTTGAACGCGCTAATCTCAGGAGCTACAAGTCCGATTTAAAAAAAATTTTTTTTGTTAGATAGCCCGTTTATTGAGAAAGGTTATAGGATATACGAGTTTATTTTAAATTTAACCCCGAAGGGGGTAAAACGTGGGAGTAAGATTTTTTGTAATAACAAAAAATCTTACACCCCCGTTTTACCCCCTTTGGGATTGAATTTAAAAAAATTCGAATTGCCTAAAACCTTCCTTAATAAACGGGCTATCTAACAAAAAAAATTTTTTTTATCGGACTTGTAGTTCCTGAGATTAGCGCGTTCAAACAAAAAAAGAATTTATTTTTTTTTGTTTGAAAGCGCTAATCTCAGGAACTATCAGTCCGATTTGAAAAAATTTTTTTTTGTTAGATAGCCCGTTTATTAAGGAAGGTTATAGGCTATTCGAGTTTTTCAATAGTTAAAAGCTTGAAAAAATGCTTTTTTTTCATTTTGGTAAATTTGGACAATTTTCTAAGTTCTGTAGAGCCTGTAAAAATGGGAACATAAACATATTTGACTAGTGCATTTTGAAGTAAATTTTGTGCCCTTTAATTTTGAATAGGACCATTTTTTCGATAGGACCAGCCGTTTTCATATTATAAGCAAGAAATCGAAAAAAGTGCAAACAAATCGTGGTTTTTAGCCCACCAAAACTCCCCCGCCCTGTTTTAGAGGTCGCAAACTTGGATTTGACATCTCCTAAACATGCTTGAGGACACAAAAAAATAAAATCATTTGCTGCACTAAACGCAAGGTGGACTTCCTCTCGTGACTGGACTACAAACGCTCAAAAACATCACGACTACAAACTAATAATTTGCATATTTTTTATTGAAACAAAAAAATGTAACTAGCATATTTTATCAAAAAATGTTTTTAACAGTAAAACCATTTACGTTTGTTTATTTATATTATTCTTACGAGCCATCAAATAAGTTATCCATTTTCAAAATGTTTTTAACAAAAAAAGCCTGAAATTAGTAATTTACATTTGACAAATGCAGACAATTGATATATTTTGATCATATGCATGGTCATGGAGGCCTTGATTTGATGCACAAAACGGTCATAAAAGCGTTCCAACCAATGTCTACGTTTTGTATCGTCACAGAACTGTGCTAAATCGACGTATGTGCACAAAACAGTTTCATTACCGTTTCAGAACGATCCATTTATAGGAGGTTGGAACAAAGCTAATAATTAGTTTGCACGTTATTAATCGACTTATGTCTTGATATTTGACATTTACCTTAACGGTGTTACAACTCTTTAATAATTCAATTCGTTCAAAAGTTAAGAGTGGGGGGAAGCTTTTCATGTTTGAAAATGAAACCAATCGTTGATTTTATAACATCGAAAGAGCTCGATGAAAATGCTCACTCAAATAAAAGATAATGCCACGCAGTTATTCTTGTTATACCTACAGCAGTCCGATATCATTCTGTCAACAAACGTAGCGATTCGGTGTACACTAACGACTCAATCGTTACAACGTCGTTTAAATAAAGCAAAAATCACCCTACACTTTCTGTCTACAATAATAGATGTAGATACTACACTACACTATTCTCGTACGCTCTAAGAAATTGACTTTTGAATTACTATAAAATAATTTTTATTGTAAAAAAGCGTGGGGTGCTCGATATCAGTTGTTATAAAGTATGAAAATATGGTACAAAGCACCCCAAGCTTTTTTACAATAAAAATTATTTTTTACTTTTTAAATTATAATTTATTTTTGATTTTTAGTCCTGGAGATCCTGGTCAGGATAATGGGACACACTTATTGAATTATTGTATTGTCATCGGTTCTTGATAAGTGTGCAAAGTTTTAGTTCAATCTGAAGTTTTGAAGTGGGTGAAAATCGCGTTCAAAGAATCCGTTACATACATACAGCGTGTTAAAAATAGATATTATTTGTTTGTGTGTGTCCCATTTACGTTACCTAGGTATAATAGAGGAAAACTAACCATCGAATTGAAATTATTGTAATTCCCCCAAAATCAAAATTAACACTTTATAGCAGATATATTAAAATGTGCCCTTAAAATTTTAACAAAATCGGCCAGACAGAACCAGACTTACAAAATGTATGAAAATACTTACATAGTTAGCGGATATAGTGAATCACTTGTGTTATTCGCTATATGTGCGCGATATCAGCGCTGCGTAGCGTTCACAACTTTATGGGCTCGGACGTACTGTCAAAACATTGTGATAACCAAGGTTAGTAGAGTATAGGTTGCCTCGTTCCAATAGATAGTAGTGGGGGGATGACGTCACTCGGAATATACCATGCTTACTCACTTCAATAGAAAAGGTCAGACCATGGGCGCTGCCAAGGTTGGTAGAGTATAGGTTGCCTCGTTCCGATAGATAGTAGTGGGGGAGATGACGTCACTCGGAATATACCATGCTTGCTCACTTCAATAGAAAAGATCAGACCATGGACGCTGCTAATTTTTGGAAATAAAAATCACAGTAACCATGGTATTGTGATATGTTTTTTCAATACCTAATAGAAACATGATTCTTCTGTTAGTGAAAAAAATATGATAAGTTGTCAATTTTGCGATAGCTGTTAAGTGTTATGGTGTTTTGTGGTTATTTTTAATATTTTGTGAATATAAAAGATAAAATAATACTTTATAAATTTGTTAGTTAATTCTATTCGTTTCTTAAATTTCAAAAATAGGTAATTAATAAGATCTGCCATTTCTTGAGCATTATTTAATTTTTTGTTTGTTTATATTATAGATATTAAAACCTAAATTTTGTTATAAAAATAAAAATTATCCTATTTTTTAACATCTATTCTTCTATTTATTGTCTCCTGCCAATTTTAAGAAAAAATCTGCACGAAGCACCTAATATAAATAAGCATAATCTTCAACAATTTTTGTACTTGATTTAAACTAAATTCCAGCTGACGTCATTCCCGCGCTTACGCTGATTGGTCAGATGGAACGAGGCAACTAGGCAACCTGTTCTCTAATAACCTTGGGGCGCTGCTAACTTTTGGAAATAAAAATCACAGTAACCATGGTAGTGTGATATGTTTTTTTCAATACCTAATAGAAACATGATTCTTTTGTTAGTGAAAAAAATATGATAAGTTGTCAATTTTGCGATAGCTGTTAAGTATTTTGGTGTTTGTGGTTATTTTTAATATTTTGTGAATATAAAAGATAAAATAATAATTTATCAATTTGTTAGTTAATTCTATTCGTTTCTTAAATTTAAAAAAATAGTTAATTAACAAGATCTGCCATTTCTTGAGCATTATTTAATTTTTGTTTTGTTTATAATATTATAGAGATTAAAACCTAAATTTTGTAATAAAAATAAAAATAATCATATTTTTTAACATCTATTCTTCAGAATTTAGTAGATCTATTGAATGGTAGAATGCAGCAGTATAAATTATTGGAAATTTATTTTTGGTTTTCCAGTAAAACGCGTTTGTCATGTTACCCCGTTCGTCATCTTACCCACAGTTCCCTATAGAATTTGCACATCACACGTGTTGACATATTTTCTCCATAAAATCGTGGATATCGCTTCCGTAAATGCATATTAGTGCATTGACTTTAGCTTTTTACCTTGCAAGTTGCAGCCCAGTTATAGTGGATGGATTTTCACGATTTTTTTGCATTGGGTTTCTAATAGTGAGAATAAAAATGTTTACCCTTTAAAATTTACCGATTTTCAAAAATGATTTTTTTATAGATAAAATATTTAAAAAATGTATGTTTAAATGTAATAATTTCTATACCTATATATTAAGTGCTTTAGGAATTTTGAGGTCGCTGATTATTAATTTGTGGTCAAAAAATCAAAATTCGGTCGAAATAATTGAGGCATATTCTGTTAAACTGTCAAAACACTCAACACTTTTTGAAAGTTTGCATAAAAACCCTTAACGCGAAATGCTCCAGTATGAAGAGTACCTATTCAAGAAATATTAAGTTCCCACATTGAGGTTATAGACCTATTGATGGGCTATCTAAATGCGTTAAAAAAATTAGAAAATTCCAAAGAAGCCACCCTACAGAAGCAATTTTATCAAAGTAAACGTTTTGACTAAAAATTGAAACACTTGACGCGAAGTTCTCTAGTAAGTAGGGTGTTTAATAAATATTAATTTCCTAAATTATAGACCTATCCATGGACTATCTAACTGTGTCGAAAAAATTATAGAAATTATTACATTTCATCATACATTTTTTAAATATTTTATCTATTAAAAAAAATCATTTTTGGAAAGCGGCAATTTTTAAAGGGTAAACTTTTTTATACTCACTAATAGAAACCCAATGCAAAAATCATGAAAATTCATCCACAATAACTGGTATGCGGTCTTTGCTTTTTTTAGTCTAATTGCACTCCACTATATAATTCATCAATCGTATAAACATAATCCAAAATCCAAAGATTTCGGAAAAATCTAATTTCCTTAATAAACTTGCGGGACAAATGATTGAACCACATTTGACTCTTGAGAAGAAGAGAAGCTAATATTCACAAGTACCTAGAGCAGAACTTAAATTTTGTATACGTCGTGTTCTTGGCGTAGCCGACTAAAGGTTTTGGAAATGTTTTGGAAAAACGAAAAATCTGCTCTATAATGCCCCAGCAAAAAGCGGAGAATGACGAAATATCTTTGCCATTCATGTAAAAGGCCAATATCTATAACACATCTTCAGTGTATATTCAGCGCCAGTAATTTTGTTTCTCATTTGTTTGTTATGGAGTGGTCTGTGTTTCATATGCTTTTTTGGTCACTTCTAAGCAATATTGAAACGGCTAACCGATATTTGTTTATTAATTTTTTTTTGTGAAAAATGCATGACGCATTTTATGTAAGTTTTTGTAGCTCAAAAGAATAAATGTTTTTCCTGCCAAAACCATCCATTAATTTAGTTACTACATATTTGTGATAGCAGTTTTAGCATAAATAAATACATATTTTTTAAGTTCTTAGTAATGTAATTGTGGTCCAGTAAAAAATAAGTATAAAAAATATGCCTACTTCTCATTAACTGAAATTTTGAGGATCACTAGATAGACAAATCAATGTATGTCCTAAAAAAATGAAATTATTATACCAGGGTGTTCAAAATAATGTACTTCTTTTACCTAACTTCAATCACGTGTAACTTTTGATTGTTAAATACAACGAGGTTATTTTTTTGCTGGAATTGTATTCTTTAGTATATTTACTAACTCTTTTATTAAGGGTTCTCCATACCCAAACCTAATATTTTCGTTTTAAAATATTAGGTTTAGGTATGGAGAACTTTTAAAAGTACATTATTTTGAACACCCTGTATATAATAAATTCATTTTTTTAGGACATGCATTGATTTGTCCGTCTATTATCTAGTGATCCTCAAAATTTCAGTTTGATAAAGGTTTCTGTTTTGGCTATGTCGAATTTTAGGTAAAGGTCTGCAAGTGTCAAAAATTTCTAAAAAACTTGAATAACTCAAAAATTACTGAATTTCCAAGCATGCCTTTCCTTACAATTTATTTTCACATTTAGGTGCAGAATTGAAAAAACAAATAAAAACAGGGTGCTAGGTTAAAAAGAACATAACTTTGATCTGCCACGCTTAAATGGGACAAGCTGTATAATTGAAAATATTTTTAGGTTATACAATTCCTTCAGAACTCCATGACATGTGTATCAAATGAAAGGGTTTCAGGAGTAGAATACGATAAGCTACATGACGTCATTCTAAATTCAAAACTTTGTTGTCGAGCGTCTATAATCCACAAATCAAATCAAATCTAAATTCAAAATGGAGGGCGCCCCAAGATGGCGGCCCTCCTTTTTCTTCACAACCGGAACCCCCTTTACATGCGTATCAAATGAAAGAGTTTGATGAGTAGAATAAGGTAAGCTACATGACGTCATTCTAAGTTCAAAATGGCGGACGCTCAAAGATGGCAGCCCTCCTTTTTAATCACAACCCCCTTAACATGCGTATCAAATGAAAGAGTTTGACGAGTAAAATAAGATAAGCTACGTGACGTCACTCTAAATCCAATATGGCGGACTCCCTATTACAAAACTCACGATTTAGGACTTTTTTTAAAAATAAATAAAAATTATTGTATTTTTCATTTGTATAATGAAATTAAAATAATTAATTAAGACTAAAAAGTAAAAATTAAATCAAAATGCACTAAAAAGTAGAAAATAATTTTTTTTTTCAGTTGTATTGGGCAAATTTTGTATCGACAAAGTAATATTTTATGAGCGTCCAATGGTTTTCTTTTTAACTGAAAAAAAAAAAATTATTTTCTACATTTTAGTGCATTTTAATTTAAGAGAAAATCATTCTTTTTAAAAAGTTTTTAATTTATTTATGTTTTTAATGTTGTTATTTCAATGCACTTATTACTAAAAGTTATACTGTGTGTATTTGGTGTAATTGGCGATTGCTACTCATATGCAATTGCCGCCCTTGTCACGCTAGTTAGAAATCGGCGACTTCCCGCCCTGATCGCATAATGTACTATTTGGTCGTAGCCCCTATAAAATACCTACTTTTCACGCATGTAAATCAGTCGTATAGTGTGTAGGACAAAAAATACAGTATGTTTCAAGGGCAGAATGCGATTTTGACTCATATGACTGTTACACTAGCGCAGCGATTTTAACAAATGTCACACTCGTCAAAATCGCCTTTATTACCTACGCCCTTGATACACAATTGATTCTACTATTGTAAGTCAGAACAACAAAATGGTATAGCAAGATAATGTACATCCTGTGTATAGAGTATATATACCTACTGCAGTATAGGATAGCAAGAGGATAAAAGTGGAAAGAGAGACGAGTTGAAATTTTCAAATTGGTAAAGCAAACACAATCTTAACATTATCAGGAGTAGATTAGGCTACGCTATGTTGTTCCGTTCGTCTATGTCTATAGATGCCATTTCTGTCGTTGGCATTGTGACAGCGGCACGCGCCATCTCTGTCTGACATCTGGTGGCACGGCTCCGCCATGGCTCCGGGCTCTGCAATTAGCTAACTCAATTTGTGAGATCCCTTTTCTCTTATACACATATACATAGAGATACAATATATGTATATGTGTACGGTGACTGGAGTTGTTAGCTATATTATGTACATATAGAGCTACACGTTATGTACATCTATACATTCGCGACTGCACAGTGGCGTCTCGATTAGACATAGTTCAATATTTATCTGATACATCTAAAAAGCCTCCATTTTTAGGCGCGATCTTAGCGAAGCTAGAAGCGCCTATATACACTCGCTTTGTCTGTGAATCTGTGAATCTGTGAATCTGTGAATCTGTGAATCTGTGAATCTGTGAATCTGTGAATCTGTCACGCTATTTTGTGTCACGCGTACAGCCCAAACGGATGAACCGATTTTCAAAAACTTTTTTTTGTTCGATTCCTCTCGGGGTCTATTTGATCCTAACGTCGCCCGATTTTTGAATTTTGGCCCCAGAGGGGAGCAAATTAGAAAAAACGGTGTTTTTTGCTTATAGTTTGCTCAATTTAAGTCAGATCGATTCGAAACCTGTCTTAAACGAAAGAGCAGAAAATTTTAGATAGATTTCATGTATAATATTGTGTCAAAACAGTTTTTTTATACAGATTTATATGATTATTAAACGAAATAAATGCGACTTTATCTAATAAATCGCGAACTTGTTTCGGTTGTCCTTGTCTGTTGCACAGTGTAATATGGATATTGGAAGATAGCGTATGCTCTGTCTTATATTGCATTATTTTAATATAGTTATTCAATTTTTTGACTGCTGATGTTTGAATTTAAGTTTAAAAACCCTGGCCTACTGAGTTAAAATGACGTGTAACTAATTATTAACGTCCATCGGATGGCGAGACCTATGGATCGGACCAAAATTTCTCGACGTTCATACCCCGGCTTTCGTCCGGGTGTAAATCGTACTTTTGAATTTTCACCCACTTCCCGTGATCCGATTGAGTTGAAATTTTGTGCACATGTGTAGCTCCGGTGACAATACAATATTATGGTAAGTAGCTGACCGGCCCGGCTTTCGTCCGGGTGTAAATCGTACTTTTGAATTTTCACCCACTTCCCGTGATCCGATTGAGTTGAAATTTTGCACACATGTGTAGCTCCGGTGACAATACAATATTATGGTAACTAGCTGACCGGCCCGGCTTTCGTCCGTGTGTAAATCGTACTTTTGAATTTTCACCCACTTCCTATGATCCGATTGAGTTGAAATTTTGCACACATGTGTAGCTCCGGTGACAATACAATATTATGGTAACTAGCTGACCGGCCCGGCTTTCGTCCGGGTGCAAATCGTACTTTTGAATTTTCACCCACTTCCTATGATCCGATTGAGTTGAAATTTTGCACACATGTGTAGCTCCGGTGACAATACAATTTATGGTAACTAGCTGACCGGCCCGGCTTTCGTCCGGGTGTTAATCGTACTTTTGAATTTTCACCCACTTCCCGTGATCCGATTGAGTTGAAATTTTGCACACAATATTATGAATTTTCACAGGCAAAAGGTCTTTCTCCGGTAACGTTTCAGTGGATCGGATAAATGTTATAAAATCAGACTAAGAAAATAAAGCACACTAAAAAATTAAAAATAAAAATAGTTAAAAAACTTTTAAGTTAAACGGTTTTATAAATGTACTAAAAAGAAAAAAATAAAATTTAATTTAGGTTCATAAGTATAAAAGCGTGGGTCGTGACTGTAATAAATTATCACAGAGTTTACGACCCACGCTTTTATACTTATGAACCTAAATTAAATATTATTTTTTTCTTTTTAAAACATTATTATTATAAAACCGTTTAACTTAAAAGTTTTTTTACCTATTTTTATTTGAAGCTATGCTTCTTAACGCACGTTTCAGATGGGGACCTAAATAATAAAAAGTGAAACGTCACGTCACGAAGTAATGTAACGTCACTTTTGTAAAAATTATCCGATCCTTTTGAAAATTAATATTTGAGAGTTTTATAGGACACAAAAAAATAAAATGGCGTCAGATTTCAAAATGGCGGCCATATGAACTGTTTTGTAAAAATTATCCGATCCTTTCGAAAATTGATATTTGAGAGTTTCATAGGACACCAAAAAATAAAATGACGTCAGATTTTTCAAAATGGCGGCCACATGTACTCTGTTGTAAAAATCATCCGATCCTTTTGAAAATTGATATTTGAGAGTTTCATAGGACACAAAAAAATAAAATGATGTCAGATTTTTCAAAATGGCGGCCATATGTACTTTTTTGTAAAAATTATCCGATCCTTTTCAAAATTGATATTTGAGAGTTTCATAGGACACAAAAGAATTAAATGGTGCCAGATTTCAAAATGGCGGCCATATGTACTTTTTTGTAAGAATTATCAGATCCTTTTGAAAATTGATATTTGAGAGTTTCATAGGACACAAAAAAATAAAATGACGTCAGATTTCAAAATGGCGGCCATTATATATACTTTTTTGTAAAAATTATCCGATCCTTTTGAAAATTGATATTTACGAGTTTTATAGGACACAAAAAAATAAAATGACGTCAGATTTCAAAATGGCGGCAATATGTACTTTTTGTGTAAAAATTATCCGATCTTTTTGAAAATAGATATTGACGAGTTTTATAGAAAGCAAAAAAATAAAATGACGTCATATTTTAAAATGGCGGCCATAGGTATATACTTCTTTGTAAAAATTATCCGATCCTTTTGAAAATTGATATATGAGAGTTTAATAAGACGCAAAAAAATAAAATGGCGTCAGATTTCAAAATGGCAGTCAAATAATAACTTTTTAATTGTATTGTTTATATCTTTGATAAATTCGGTTTTATATACAATGCGTAAGAAACATAGCTTCTGTCGGGTATCTTACGACACCTCATGACTTTTTTTATTTAGCAGGTTCCGAGTTTCGCTTAATAGTCAACCGTTGCTATGGAAAATTGTTTAAAAAATTCACTGCACTATTTTTTCTATGTAATCCAATACATATTTACATTAGGTCTTATGGCCATAGCCTACTACAAAATTGATCTTCTTAGTGTTATTTTCCCTATGTTCGGTAAAACCGTTTTCACACAATACCTACATGAATATCGCGCCTTGTAATTCTTGAATTACTTGTATGCTCCAAAATTTTTCTATACATATTACCATTCCAGCTCCACAAGTGGGGAATGGTACTAATTTAGGTCAAAATTCACTTTTCAAAATTTTACAATATTTTTTTGTTTTGAGATCCCCGTATCCAAAAAACATATTTTTGGAAAAAGTCTATTCGTCTGTTTGTCTGTGAGCACGATACAGGTCAAACGGCGGAGTGGATCGAAACCAAATTTTGGTTAGATGTAAGACATGTAAATATGAAGAGGCCTATTGTTTTTGGGGGAAATCGGCACATGCGCAGAAGAGATATGACCTATAACGTTGTTTTTTCTGTAATAATGGTATCCTTTTCATAACGGTTTATTATTATTATTATTTTTCCAAGAAAGTTTTGTAGAAATTTTTTTCAAAATATTGTAGTTTCGTAAATATTTTGAAAATAAAAAAATCCGCTGTTTTTTTATTCTGAAGTAATTTATCTGTCAAAAAGAAATGAGTTATCTGACAGACATGCTTAGGTTATTTTTTATGTGTGAAACCATATGTAACTATGGAAATGAAAAGCAAATATAATATAAATATTTAATATTAGCCGTTACCCACGTCATCGCACACGTTAACAGAAATTTTATTTTATTTATTATAATATTATGCCAATTGTCAGTATTTTTGAAGTTGGAATGGTCCCGCGTCCAATTGGCCTGAATTTTTTTAATGTACTACACTACAAGCTTCTTAGTCGAGTCAGTATGCATAAATTTTTCATGGGGTCAGAAATTACATGATGTGAACGGCCGTTTGGGGTTTTGGGGGGAGTCATTCGTGAGTATCATGATGAGTTATAGGCAGGTTCCGCGACCAGGGGTCGCCGCCATCTTGGAAAAGGATTTCTTCAAATAGCTTGGCTTCTATTGCTGCTACACCAAAATTCGATTCGGCGTGGTAATTTAAAGCGAACGTAAAATTTCCTACGTTTTATTTTAAAAGAAATGATGATATTTGTGAAATTGACAAAAATTATGAAGTTATCGTTTTTCTTTAATGTTTATTTGTCTCACAAATAAGACCAAACTAAAAAAATGGACCGTGTAGTTTACACCACACACAGAGTAAAGTGAAACTATTGCTTACGCAATAGCAACATTCTGAAAAAACAGTGATGTAATTAGTGATCTGGAATGTCAGTTTATAAGTACTAGGTAAAGTTATATAGTTCGGCTGTCACCGGCCGAACTATATGAACACCGTCTGGCAAAGAGTTAATATGTTGTTTATACAGTTTACACTATATGCACACACACACTACAGAAGTGAACCTTTATCTAAATGTTATAAAATGTAATATATATTATATGTTATCATGATTTGTTTTTCGTTGCCATGGTTACACCGTTATCGTTAAAAAATTGACGCAAATGTTAAACAGTCCGCACTCGCGTAAGAAGTTATACTTCAAAATTTATTTTAATAAAATTATATCTAGGTATCTACTAAAAGTCTTCAAGAAACAAAATTATTTCGATTTTACAAATATGCGCTAGTGATGTACTGCAGATTGTTCAATTGTGTTGATTTTGAAAGCTGGTTATACATCACTTTAACTTAAATTTTAAATCATACTGTTATGATACATTTTGTGTAAGAAGCCGCACACGATGGGACAAGCTATAATTTATTTACTACCATTATTAAATTATTATCGTAATATTATGTTTTTACTAAGTAATGGATTTAGTCCGAAAAAAATATTTCGAGATTTTAACAGATTTTCACGTTTTAAGACCCTAGCAATCGTTTAAGATCATTTTCTGACTGATGTCTGTATGTGTGTGTGTGTGTGTGTGTGTGTGTGTGTATGTGTGTGTGTATGTGTGTGTGTGTGTATGTGTGTGTGTGTGTGTGTATGTGTGTGTGTGTGTGGTCAATTTTTCGCCTTCGATATCTTAAGAACGGAACAACATACGGGCATGCCGATTGCTCTATTGTGTTTATCAGCCTTTAACTTAGATCTGATTAGATTTTGAGTCAAATCGGTTCAGTGGATCCTGAGATATTCAAAAAAACGTCCTCAACGTCACGTATTAACATAGGTAAAAAAAAATATAAATGAATTCTAGATGTTATAATATGAAAAAAATGTAAATATTTTTTTTCTCTAAAATGTATAGTTTTCGAGAAAAAAAATATTTTACTAAAAAAAGAAAATTGTACGTAAATCAAGGCAACCATGATTTTTGCTATATTAAGCTAGCCATCAGTAGATCACCAACCAAAAAAGAGGGCCATGCTTTTTTTGAAAGAATAAAAATTAAATTGTGTTTTAAAGACCACCAACAGCTAAGGTTATTTGGGCCTAGTCAAAGAATAAAAAAAAAAGAGTGTTTATTTTTTGCAAATATTTACTAGGTGGGAAGTATAGGACTGGTCATCAGTCGAATTTTTTATTAACCAATCAGATGTCCGAATCGTAAACT
This sequence comes from Mongoloraphidia duomilia, assembly GCA_039654895.1. Classification (NCBI taxonomy): domain Eukaryota; kingdom Metazoa; phylum Arthropoda; class Insecta; order Raphidioptera; family Raphidiidae; genus Mongoloraphidia; species Mongoloraphidia duomilia. The sequence goes on along the minus strand of CM077521.1, from coordinate 22,528,921 downwards.
AAGTGGAAGTTTAAGTGGAACTTAAAATTTAAGTAAAAGCGGTGCAAGCGGCCTGAACTGATTACAGAAGAACCCTGCTTCGCACGCTCGTGTGTACCTACAATAGGCTGCACGGCCATGCAAGAGATTGTATTTTATACAGGACTGGAGCCATCCCTGATCCCCTTTTATTGCGATATAACTGAAACGAGAATGTTTTCAGACCTCTTCACTTTTTCATTTGATTGCGTGGCGAATTTGTTTTCGTTATGAAATTTGTTGAACGCCGAATGAACATCATATTTGGGAGCACGCGAACCTTTTCAAATAAATAATAAGCCGATTCAAATTACTTCAAAAGCAAAATTTTAAATTAATCAAAAAAAATATTTTGCTTATTCTTTATCGAAAAAATAACATTATCCGCGCTCTCTCAACCCCTGCAATTTTTTTTTATAAAATTTCTTTACGAATAGTCCATATAATAATTAATGTCAAGTAGAAATATCACATTTCCGAAAAAATTGTCTGTCTGTCTGTTTGAGTGCCTGTCTGTTTTTTTTAATATACCGATGAAAAATCTTTTTGTTTGTATAATTTATTTTTATTAACTTCCCACTGGTTAAGTTACTGTAATGCGAGTTGTAATGGGTCCGAAAATCGAAATCAAAATGTACAACAAATTTTTATATTTCAAGGTCACTACACTATTTTTAGAAAGATGTGTGTGTGGGTGTGTGAGTACGTATGTACGTACGTACGTACGTATGTGTCCATTTCTTTCTAAGACAAAATCTCGAGAATGAAAAATGATATCGACTACGTTAGGGTGCCAATCGACGCGTATTAACGTAAATATGATCTGAAAGAAATGTTTTCAAAATCGGTTCAGCCATTCTTTTTTCTTAACCAAATAGACTCCAAAAAAGTAGATTTTACACAATATCTCGCGGATAAAAAATTATATCGACTTCGCATTTTTTTATAAATATCGGTTCAGCCGTTTTTTTTTAAATTATTGTTAAAAATAAATAATAATTATGTTTTAATGATTACTTTTCCGTGTAATATCTAATTTAATTATTATTATTAAATATTTGTCAAACTGGGAAGTTCGTCGTGTGGACCTCAAGGGTCGCACTTTAGTCCTAATAAACGACCCACCTAGCGGCTTGTTTTTTAAAATTGCCGTCAGAATTAATTTACTATGCTTATAATCACACAATTGAATAAAAGTACATTAAAAACTGCATTATTAGTCATTTTGATGTAGTTCGGTTCAGTTGTGAAGAGGTATTTAAGCTAATATGTCCTTATATTATGTATCTGAACCAAAACCTTTAAACCGTTTTGGTTTACACACTACTCTGTATTTTTTAACAGATAATGCTTTTTGCTTTATTCTGTTTTATAGCAGAAAACAAGTTCAAATCAAATCGCCTTGTCATCGTTAATAATTAAAGCAATTTGTTATGGGGTGGTGTTTTGTACCTGACTGCAGTCATAATGAAAATTATGAGTGCAAAAAGTTTATATTTCCGACTGAGGAAAAAGCTAAAATAATACCTAGATATCCAATACCTCACTAGTGAAAACATTTTTTTTATACTTTTAGCTTACCTTCGCTTGATCTAGCGTAACTCAGACGGCTTCAAAACACTTTTTCAACTCCAAATGGAAAGAACAAACTCAATTTCTAATTATAATTGCTTGAATTATACCTCGACAATTAACGTCAACGAGGTTAAGTTAGGTTAGAATAAACGTCACTGGCTGAATCAAGTTACGACATCCATTTTTCACAAATTTTTAATTTCAAACAAAAAATTATTTCACACGAAATAATTAAGTTTTGAAGCCAATAATGACGGGATATACTAATTATTTTTCTAAAACAGCCATTGTTTTGGTAAGAAATGTTTAAGAAAATAGTAACGAATATTCCGTTAAATCCCATACATTTTTGAACGCCAATCGACTCCACTTTAAATTTCGCGCTCAAATTAGGATCGCTTACTTCTGTAGTCTATTCAAGAAATGATTTTACGTTTAATTTTTAACTTAAAACCTACTGATACTTGTAGACATTATAACAGGTTAAACACTAACGTTAAAAAGTACTACATTATACGCGGGTACCACTAGTAGCAAATATTTTTGAATAAAAGATTTTTATAAAACGATACAAAAAAAGACACTCCATGTGTCGGAGAGAGAAGTTTTAAGTTTCAAATGTCGTGCGTTAGAATGAGATTGACGTAATATTGGTACGCCGGCCTAGTGCGATAGATTATGTAGAATTGAATGCGTACGAGTGAGATAAGACAACCGCTGCACCTTGAGCTTACGACTGACGAGTGATTCAAGCGAGGCTGTGATGTTACGAGACAGAACGGGATAGGCAGGCCTGCTGAACAGAGCTGTTTGAGGAACGATTTTTTTGATTTCAACTAACTATGCATTTTGACGTTATTTTGGCGAACTTTGAATAATAACTACCAATTACTATTCCTGAATGTGTAGTGAATTTTTCTGGATGTGCGTTATGGATTGACAGTTATCGTATAACAAACAGTTTTGACTGTACAGTAAAAATAATACCCTACTCATTCTAACCAAAATTCTCTATTATAAACCGCTGCTCACCTGGACTCTTGGTTTGTTGCTGTGGACTTGTTAGGCACTTCGCTAGCTGATTAGTGTAGGAAGGATTGTTTCATGGAATTATTACGGATTATTACGTAATTTATCGTTTCGCCAAGTAACTGTTGATTTCAATAGAGTTGCGTTTATATTGCAGTCGCTACGATTTAAAATACAATGTTACGTCCACAACTAACAATTTTACGTTCCCGAATTGCGATCTAATGTAAATATAAATTTTCTGTAACGCTTTATCGTTTAACGCCCCGAAATTTAACGTATCGATTTAGCGTTTACCGTCTCGAAATTTAACGTATCGATGTAGTATTCAACGTCCCGAAAATTAATGTACCGAATTATCGTTTAACGTACTGATATTTAACGTATCGATTTTATCGTTTAACTTACCGAAAATTTAACGTATCGATTTAGTGGCGTCAACAAAAATAATTAAAGATTGCCTATTTAGGGTTTCGATTTGTGAAACTGTTGATACGAAATCTCTTGTTCTCAAACTTTTTTATCTGTTATGTTTAAGTTTGAATTAATTGCGATGTCGCATTACGTCCTGTTGCGATTATCGACTATATAGAAATGTCGTTCCGATTTTAGTGTATTTTTTTGCTCTTTTTAGGTAATTCCGTTCTCTTTGAGTGAACGTTTTGATTTTCGTATTTTCTTTTTAGCGTTCCGTGATCGATCTACGTTGTATGTTTTAGTTGTGTATGTTTTATGGGTAATTTGGACTGCTGGTTCTGGCTGGGTTTACTCCCCGGATATTGTTTCTGGATTTTGATCCGGAAGAAATCTTCCTTTATTGCTAGTCCCAGTAGTCAACGGCTTTTAGGCCTTTTGGGATATTTTATTGCTTATCTCAACACAGAGAAAGTCGATTCGCAAGTCGCTGTGCTACAGACAAAAGCTCTGGCAGTCGCCAAAAAATTAAGCGTTCCAGCGAATGCAGTTCATACTTGCTGAAAAATTATATCGAAACAAGTACTATTTAACTAGTTCAGATTTAGTTTTAGATAAGCTAACTAGTTAATTACTAACTTAATATAGCTACTTAGTACTTTCACACAATGGCGTCACGATGCAATTATTCGAATTTTTGATTTTAACTATTGTGTGTGTGTGTTTTTAAAGACCACCAACAGCTAAGGTTATTTGGGTCCAGCACCAATTCATATTTTCAATTCATTTTTTTTTTTTAATAATAAATTGAAAATCCAATTGACACTTTTACCAGCTCTCGGGCTTGAACCCGGGAACTGGGGACTTGTAATAGAGGAACCATAGCAACGCCATGCGTAGATTTTAACTATTACTTGGTGTACTATGTACATTATGTATAGCAGACGTATGCATCTACCTAGTATATGACAAACGAGAAAGCGGTAACTAGATTGTTATATAACAGCTAAACGACGCAAACAAACGGTTGCTTTTTGTTATTATGTGCATAGTTACCTATATTATGGAACGTTGCGCCATCAGTGCGGGGGACACTAAATTCAAATCGTGATTAGTAATTGTGCAATATTGATCACTTTATCTATTTATTTATTTTTGAAGTTATATTTCTTTTGGCGCGTTATGGAAAAATGGATGAGAGTGAACTTTTACGATTCTACACCATGAAACTAGTCGAAAGTAACATAATGAAGTTAGTCGTTAGTAACTAGAGTCGTTACACCAGTCAGAATGTGGCAAGAGCGTTTTCAGTTTTGAATAACATTAATAAAAGCTATTTCTATACAAAAGCTGGTGTATGCCGCTTTTGTTAAATAAGAGTCCTTACTCCAACAGCTGTACTGTGCACGCATATGATTATAATACCCGATATAGCACAGAATGCAAGACGTCTGTGGTGTAGTAATTACCGTCCTCTCCTCAAACGCTATAGGACACCGGTTCAAATCCCAACACAAGAATGCTTTTTTTTTTATAAATTAATAATTTATTAAATTAAATTAATTAATTAAACCTTCATCAATTGTATTTAATATCTTTATTTTATTATTTTTCATGATTATATAATATCCTATTAAACCGATTCTAAAAATTCTTTCACTAATAGAAAGCTACCCAGAGGGAGAGATTCTCGCGAGGGAGTTCTCGCGGGGGGGGGGGGCGTAATAAATCATAAATTATTATCTCTGGAACTACTAAACCGATTCTAAAAATTCTTTCACTAATAGAAAGCTACGCAGGGGGGGAGATTCTCGCGGGGGATACAAATTAGGGGGGGGAGATATAGAAAATTAATTAATTTTACCTTCATCACCAAAGAAGTATAACTTCTGACGTGCGTACATAGTACACACACACTCTTTTTTTTAATTTATATTTTACATATCTGACCTCAAGAGTTTAGCAACTTTGCAAAGTTCAGGATAGGGAAAGATTTTAAATTGTAGACTCTCGCTAACTAAATTTCTGTGCAACGTTCAAACTACAAATAAATGTGTATTACCTATAGTTTTGTAAATTTTATGATTTAAAAATATAAGATACAACAAAGAGAGATTTAGGAGTAGTCTCAACCCCATAAAAAAGCTAGCAGACAATTTCCCGCAAAATCCCCTTCGTTACCTTATCTTTCTCTTAAATCTTTCTTTTCTGTCTTAAGTCGCTTAAGGCCTTAGAGGCTTCGACTATTAAATTCTTATACCTAACGCAAACATTTCTTAATTTCAAGGACAAAAAGCATCGTTTAGGGCATTTTATTTTCTATGGATTTCTAAACGGGTTTTTCTTTGTTCGGTGTAGAATGTTAACTCGTAGTGCGTGCCAAAAAACAAAATTTTCATTAAAAAGCTATGATTATTTCATCTTTGATTGCTTATAATTAAGATATCGGTACGGGATAGTTTTTTTAACCGACTTTAAAACAAACAGCGGTTATTAATTCGACATGTACATAAATATATAGGTGCAGTGTGTCTCAGGAAAGATGTAAGAAGAGGTGTATTGAACAAAAATTTTTCGAATTTCGGAATGGTATCTGGGGATCAAGTCTTGCTGTTGATTCGGTCTTCTATAGGTACAGGATTTTTATAGGTAAGCAAAATTGTAAAAATGACCAAGAAAAAGTACCTTTATTTTTCAAAATATGAAAAAATCCACTAAGAAAAGTTGTTTAGAATGCAATGTCAACTCTATATCAAATTTCAGAAATATAAAAAAAAAACCTTCATTAATTTTTTTTGTTTTTGATATTTCTGACATTTGATATGGAGTTATAAAATTGCAACAACTTTTCTTAGGGAAATTTTTTAATATTTTGAAAAATAAAGGTACTTTTTCTTGGTCAGTTTCAGAACTTTGCTTATAAAACACCTTGTAAAAGAGCGAATCAACTCATTTTTGGTATACTTTAGTTTTACATAAAGCAGGACTCGATCCTTAGATGCCATTCCGAAATTCGAAAATTTTTTGTTCATTACACCTCTTGTTACATCTATCCTGGGACACACTGTATATATATTTTAAAGATGTCATTCTGTTCGAAATTTTATCAGATTTGAGTTTGACACTGACCTTTTTCGTTCTAAAATAGTTAGCTCTCTAGATTTTTGCAAAAATTAATACACTTTTGGGGGTATAGTCTCACCCCCATAAAAATTATTCAGAGGGAGTGAAGGATGGGATTTTTAGTATATTAGTAAGGGGACCATCCTCGATAATTTTCCACAAAATCCCCTTTGTTAATACGTTTTTCGTCTAAATACCACTTTTGTGTCTAATTTGCCTACACTACATGATAGAAAGTAATCAAAGCCTGCTTGTCATAAGGCCGGGCGCATATACACAATTGTTTCACGACCAGTTTAGTCGAGTTGTGTACGTGACGCGATTTCAGCTCGACTAGACTATTTAATTCTTAGAAGTGATCATAAAATCAATCGCAGTTGTGCCACAATTTCACTATTAAACTAATATGCCGTCGAACAACTGTTTAGTCCAGGGTATGCGCGCGTCAAAACACAGATGTAGACATAAGCTGCCGACGATATAATAGTTGTTCGACAGAAAATTCAAAAGACGATCGAAGCGGTTTTATGATATTTTTGTTGTACAACTATCGTGTCGATAGTATGAGCAGTCCCATCTGCTCCTATAGCCTTTTGACAGACAACTAAACAGTTGTGAGATTAAAAGTTGTATATATAAGATGCGCCGGCTCTAACTCATTTCTTTTTGACAGATCAATTACTTCAGAACAAAAGAACTGTTGATTTTTAAGGTTCCGTACCTTACAAGAAAAAACGGAACCATTATAAAGTCTATAAGATAAATAATAGTTTTATACGACTGAAATGCAATTGAAAAATGCTTTTTTCGTTGAAGAGCAGCCAATTATATAATTGTTTCGAAACATATAGGAAAAAATCATTTTACCAACCAGTGGTCACAGTCAGGATTCTAACCTGAACCTTTCCACTTTCGCGGCGGAATGAGCTTACAATACTCAACTGTGACAAGATTGCTAAACTAATATTCTCCTTATTTGCTTCAGAATCAATAGATTTTCACTACATGCGAGTGTCAATTCATATATGCTAATTCAATAGCTATAATATGAAGTGAATCCTCGAACCATGTTGGGCTCTCGCTGGTTCGAGGATTCACTTCATAATTATTGTTTTGTTTTAACAAATACCCTATTTTGTCAGCAGAGTTTGGAACTACGGGCGTTTTTCCTAACTATAATGTGAATTGCTCGGATGAATATAGTCTTTTTACTTCCCACCTCTACTATGGTAGGGAAGTAATGGATTTAGTCCGAAAAAAATATTTCGAGATTTTAACAGATCTTCACGTTTTGAGACCCTAGCAATCGTTTAAGTTCATTTTCTGACTGATGTCTGTATGTGTGTGTGTGTATATGTGTGTGTATGTGGTCAATTTTTCGTCTTCGATATCGTAAAAACGGAACAACATACGGCCATGCCGATTATTCTATTATGTTTATCAGCCTTTAACTTAGATCTGATTAGATTTTGAGTCAAATCGGTTCAGTGGATCCTGAGATATTAACCCTCGAGCGGGCGCGCCGGTGCAATTATGCTACCAATATTGATTGGAGAGGTGGTGGGATATGACAGACTTATTTGCCAGCGCTTTAATGAACTAAAAAGTAAAAAATAATTAATTTTATTGTAAAAAAGCGTGGGGTAGTATGAAAATATGATACAAAGCACCCCACGCTTTTTTACAATAAAATAAATTATTTTTTACTTTTTAGTTCATTAAAGCCTGTTTTTTAGTTTTTTTTTATTTATAACTTATTTTTGCTTTTTAGTCCTGGAGATCCTGGTCAGGATAATGGGACAAACTTATGGAATTATTGTATTGTAATCGGTCCTTGATAAGTGTGCAAAGTTTCAGTTCAATCTGAAGTTTTTTGCTTTTTTTTTTTAGTCCTGGAGATCCTGGTCAGGATAATGGGACAAACTTATGGAATTATTGTATTGTCGTCGGTCCTTGATAAGTCGACAAAGTTTAAACTAAATCTGACCGTTCAAAGTTGGTCAAAATCAAGTTCAAAGAAGTCGGTTACAAACTGATAAACAAGCAAGCACGCAAGCACGCAAACATACAGGTGAAGCTAATATAAGCGTGTTAAAAAGAGGGCCATGCTTTTTTTTCAAAGAATAAAAAAAGAGTGTTTAAATATTTACTAGGTGGGAAGTATAGGACTGATCATCAGTCGAATTTTTTAATTAATTGATGTGTAGGCAAAGTAACAGTAAATGTTAAGTTGCCCCTGCGCGCGTAGTCTGGCTCGCTGCTAGAGCAGAGAACGCTGATCTGATTAACGCTAACTGCTGAGCATTCATTTACCATTGTCCCAAGAGATTCCACTACAATCGCACAATACATATCTACTCTTTACAAACACACACGTAGATTGTTTCGCAGCACCAAGTATTATAGTTGATTATTTCAATTATCCACAACACTAAAAAGATATGTCCGCAAAATAATTGTCACTATTTTGCTATTGGGATCTGACATACGTCGATACGATGCGACATATGATGACAAAATTATTGCAACTTCGCTAAAGGGTATATTTTTAAACATGACAGATTGTTGTGCACACGCGATTGCAATTTTGAGTTTTTTTTTGGAAATGATAATAATAATAAATGCACTAAAAAGGAAAAAATAATTTTTCTTGAATGAATGAATGAATTGTAAATTATAGACGCCCGACAACTGAGGTCATTAGCGTCTAAAACAATAAATGTAAATAAGAACAAAAGCAAAATCAAAAATTGACACATAAAAAAGTAAAACAATTATAAGTACAGATAAAATGTGTTATAATGTAGTAAGATATAATGAAAAAATCATAAAGGCTGTAAAGGGGCCTAAATGTATATAAATAAATAAAACTATATTAACCGGTCAAGACCGGTTTCTTTTAAAAATCGAAACAGCAGATCAACATTGTCAAGATCATTTCCCAAAACAACCGACAGATCACCTGACAATCCGATCTGCTGTCGTGTGTCCCTAAACTGGACACACTCCATTAAAATGTGCGAAACGGTAACACGAGTGTCACACGTCTCACAGAGGCAATAATTTTTCTTCATCCACTAGCCGAAAGTAGGGCTTTCGTGCCGCAATTCACTCCGAGAACAGCAGCTTTTGTGACCTGTTAAATGTGGCTTGTTGTCATAGTAACGTATACTACAATCGCCCAAACGTTGCTGCAATTTCGGCTAGTGGATGAAGAAAAAGAGTATACGACACATGGCCAGAAAGTTGGATGTCCTGGCGTATGTGATATAAAACCTCGGCTCCGCCTCGGCCTTTATATCACATACTCCAGGAAATCCAACTTTCTGGCCTTGGGTTGTAATATACCATTTAATAAAATGAACAAAATAAATATTAGTAAAAAAAACTTTTTAGAGACAAGCATTTATTTAAATGCACTAAAAAGGAAAAAATAATTTTTAATAAATTAGGTTTATAATTATAAAAGCGTGGGTCGTGACTAATAAACTATCATAGAGTTCACGACCCACGCTTTTATAATTATGAACCTAATTTATTAAAAATTATTTTTTCCTTTTTAGTGCATTTAAATAAAAGCTTGTCTCTAAAAAGTTTTTTTTACTAATATTTATTGTGTTCATTTCAGTCTTTCAAAATTTTGCCCCCTTTTGACACCTGTAAGGGTTGAATTTCGAAAAATTCTTTCTTAGTGGATGCTTACGTCAGAAAAGGAACCAACTGTCCAAATTTCAAGTTTCTAGCTTCAGCGATTTGGCCTGGGCATTGATTGGTCAAAAAAACCCTACATCCCCGTTTGAACCCCTAAAGGGTTGAATTTATTTCTAAAAACGATTTATTCATGTATTGTCATCGGGAATACATATGTGTACAAAATTTCAAATCGATCGGATACGTGGAAGTCGTTCAAAATTGACTTGCAAGATTTGATCTAAACAAACACACAAACCAACAAACACACAAACTAACTAACATACATTGCAAGTTAAAAGCTTGTAAAAGACGGTACATGTTAATAACATGAGACACATTTTATACAATTGGGATAGGCTATTACACCATCGTCTACCCGGTACTTCCACCATAGTGTGTTTAATTTATAAATTACAAATATTGTTAACAGGTTTTTGTTCGAGGTTCCGCCCTCGTGAACATAGAAGCGCCTTAAATATCATTATGTAGGCGAACACCATTAGGCGTGGTAGATTCAGGGTAATCGGCTTTTTAGAGTTTCGTACCAAAACAGCAGAAACGGGCCCCGATAATCTGCGAAACCGTTTAAACTGGAATTTATAAAGCTTGAGTGTCCGCATATAGTGCCATTAAGTTTCGACTTATTTCTTGGAAACTATACTGAATCGGACGGGATAACCTGCATGCAAAATTTCATTCAAATTCGTTGAGCCGTTGACACGCGATTGAGTGACAAACACATTGTCATATTTATAATATTACTAGCTGCCCCGTCCGGCTTCGCCCAGACTGCAATATACTACTCACTCGCTTCGCTCGTTCGCTTGAATATTATAAATACACTACTCACTCGCTTCGCTCGTTCGCTTGAATATTATAAATACACTATTCACTCACTTCGCTCGTTCGCTTGAATATTATAATTACATTACTCACTCGCTTCGTTCGTTCGTTTGAATTTTATTAATACACTAGGTACTCACTCGCTTCTCTCGTTCGCTTGAATATTATAAATACACTACTCACTCGCTTCGCTCGTTCGCTTTAATAGTATAATTACATTACTCACTCGCTTCGCTCGTTCGTTTGAATTTTATTAATACACTACTCACTCGCTTCGCTCGTTCGCTTGAATATTATAAATACACTACACACTCGCTTCGCTCGTTCGCCATATATGTATTTTTTAAAGCTTAATATAAAAATCGCGATTAAAAATCAGGGGTTGATCGTATAAGGGTGAAAATTTAGAATTGTATGTATTTTTCAATGCTGAATCATGAAAAAAAACAAAAAATTTTGTTCAAAAAATAAAAAAAAATTTTTTGGGGTGGACTACCCTTTACATTTAGGGGTATGAAAAATAGATGTTGGCCGATTCTCAGACCTACCCGATAAGCACACAAAATTTCATCAAAATCGGTCCAGCCGTTTCGAAGGAGTTTGGCAACAAACATTGCGACATATAAAAATCGCGATTAAAAATTAGGGGTTGATCGTATAAGGGTGAAAATTTAGAATTGTATGTATTTTTCAATGCTGAATCATGAAAAAATAAAAACAAAAAATTTTGTCCAAAAAATAAAAAAAAAATTTTTGGGGTGGACCACTCTTAACATTTAGGAGTATGAAAAATAGATGTTGGCCGATTCTCAGACCTACCCGATAAGCACACCAAATTTCATCAAAATCGGTCCAGCCGTTTCGGAGGTGTTTGGCAACAAACACCGCGACACGAGAATTTTATATATTAGACTAGCGGACCCGGTCCGGCTTCGCTCGGATGGTATGAAATTATGATTTAATAGCGGTCACCCATTACTCCGCTCACGTATATTTAGTATAGCTGACCCGGCAAACGTTGTTTAGCCATATACGTTATTTCCAGGAATAATTACATTACTCACTCGCTTCGCTCGTTCGTTTGAATTTTATTGATACACTACTCTCTCGCTTCGCTCGTTCGCTTGAATATAATAAATACACTACTCACTCGCTTCGCTCGTTCGCTTGAATATAATAAATACACTACTCACTCGCTTCGCTCGTTTGCTTGAATATTATAATTACATTACTCACTCGCTTCGCTCGTTCGCTTGAATATTATAATTACATTACTCACTCGCTTCGCTCGTTCGTTTGAATTTTATTAATACACTACTCACTCGCTTCGCTCGTTCGTTTGAATATTTTCGCCTACTCACTCGCTTCGCTCGTTCGCCATATATGTATTTTTTAAAGCTTAATATAAAAATCGCGATTAAAAATCAGGGGTTGATCGTATAAGGGTGAAAATTTAGAATTGTATGTATTTTTCAATGCTGAATCATGAAAAAATTAAAACAAAAAATTTTGTCCAAAAAATAAAAAAAAAAATTTGGGGAGAACCACCTTTAACATTTAGGGGGATGAAAAATAGATGTTGTCCGTGTCTCCACCCTACCCGATAAGCACACAAAATTTCATCAAAATCGGTCCAGCCGTTTCGGAGGAGTTCAATAACATACACCGCGACACGAGAATTTTATATATCGCTCGTTCGCTCGAATATTATAAATACACTACTCACTCGCTTCGCTCGTTCGCTTGAATATTATGAATACACTACTCACTCGCTTTGCTCGTTCGCTTGGGTATTGTAAATACACTACTCACTCGCTTCGCTCGTTCGCCATATATGTATTTTTTAAAGCTTAATATAAAAATCGCGATTAAAAATCAGGGGTTGATCGTATAAGGGTGAAAATTTAGAGTTGTATGTATTTTTCAATGCTGAATCATGAAAAAATAAAAACAAAAAATTTTGTCCAAAAAATAAAAAAAAAATTTTGAGGTGGACCACCCTTAACATTTAGGGGTATGAAAAATAGACGTTGGCCGATTCTCAGACCTACCCGATAAGCACACAAAATTTCATCAAAATCGGTCCAGCCGTTTCGGAGGAGTTTGGCAACAAACATTGCGACATATAAAAATCGCGATTAAAAATTAGGGATTGATCGTATAAGGGTGAAAATTTAGAATTGTATGTATTTTTCAATGCTGAATCATGAAAAAATAAAAACAAAAAATTTTGTCCAAAAAATAAAAAAAAAAATTTTGGGGTGGACCACTCTTAACATTTAGGGGTATGAAAAATAGATGTTGGCCGATTCTCAGACCTACCCGATAAGCACACAAAATTTCATCAAAATCGGTCCAGCCGTTTCGGAGGTGTTTGGCAACAAACACCGCGACACGAGAATTTTATATATTAGATGTTATATTATAGAATTGTTATTACACCTTCATTTACCCACTACTTCTAGCATAAAGTGCTTTTTGTAATTTATTAATTCTAATATTTTAAATTGCTGCTACACCATCACCTACCTGGTACTTCTACTACAGTGTGTTTTCTTTTTTTCGTGGATTACAAACATGTCGAATTTCTATTACATATTATCTGTTACGAGGTAATTTCCAGTACACTGTTCAGGTTAATTATGATTCTTTAATGTCCTGCCTGATAGATGACGTTATGTTGTATACTTCCCAGTACTCATTTTAAATGATTGTTATAGGTATATACAGGATGTCCAAGACTTGCATTGTCGACCGATATATTGATTTTGGGTGAAGATAGAAAAAAAGTTTAAATACAAAAGTTGTATAAATTTTAATGGTGTAAAACCTACAAATATTTTTAATTATACAGCCTGTCCCATTTAAGCGTGACGGATCAAAGTTATGTTTTTTTTAACCTAGCATCCTGTTTTTATTTATTTTTTCAATTCTGCACCTAAATGTGAATAAAAATTGTAAGGGAAGCAATGCTCGAAAATTCAGTAATTTTTGAGTTATTCAAGTTTTTTAGAAATTTTTGACACGTGCAAACCTTTACCTAAAATTCGAGATAGCTAAAACAGAAACATTTATCAAACTGAAGTTTTGAGGATCAATAGATAATAGACGAGCAAATCAATGTCTGTCCTAAAAAAATGAATTTATTATACAGGCTGTTCAAAATAATGTACTTCTTTTACCCAACTTCAATCACGTGTAACTTTTGATTTTTAAATACAACGAGTTTTTTTTGCTGGAATTGTATTCTTTAGGATATTTAATAACACTTTTATTAAGAATTCTCCATACCTAAACCTAATATTTTCGTATTAAATTATTAGGTTTAGGTATGGAGAACCCTTAATAAAAGTGTCTTTACTCAACGACGATTTTTAGTCAATTTTATATAAAGTTTTTTTTTGTTTTTGTGTCTACTTTCTACTTGTATTGTATTTAAAGACCACCAACAGCTAAGGTTATTTGGGCCTAGCATCAATTCATATTTTCAATTCATTATTATTTTTTTTTTTTAAATAATAAATTGAAAATCCAATTGACACTTTTACCAGCTCTCGGGCTAGAACCCGAGAACTGGGAACTTGTAATAGAGGAACCATAGCAACGCCATGTAAACAACAGCGCCGCTACACTCTCGGCTATTCTCAAGCCCTACTTTCTACTTGCTTCTTTAGTTTTTCTATTTGATGGTAATAATTAATGTTTACAATAATTCAGAACATGTTTTTTACTTTTCGAAAATTGTAGTTCTAAACCATATCGGCTCGTATTGATTTAAAATTACATAATAAAAGTGACACGACCAACAAGTCTTACACTTTTCAATTATAAACTTACCAAGAACCACTTTTAGATGCAGTCTCATAAAAGTATAGCTCTTAAATTTGGTAAGTAATTGATAGGAAATAAATATTTCATTTCAAATTTTGAGTATATTTGGCAATAAATCATCAAGTTATAATTGTTCATTTTATCAGTGTTGGATTCGTTTAACACATTGAAATTAACACAAAATTATTTTAATTAAACATATTTAGTATCAGTTAAAAAGCAATGCACAGATGGGTTCGTTAGATAAAAGACATAATTTTTGTATATAATTTCACTGGTTAGGTTTTTACTGTGGTAAGCCCCAATTGAAATGAAAATATTCAAACTGTGTTTATTGTACAAATTTGCTTATCATGTTTACGTGTATTTCCTTTTTATTTTATTTATAAAAGAGGGCCGATATATAGATATAGGTAGTATAGGCTGAATCAATTTTACTTTAGCAGTTGAAATAGAAAAAAAAACTAAACTAAAATTTAGTTCAGTTTTTGCTTTAGATGGGAGCATAGCTCTTGAAATGTATATTCAATATAATAATTATTAAATCAACAATGATCCCAATCCACAAGCATTCACTTTTCTTAACATAATCAATCGGCAACCTACCATCATGATGTTAAACGTCAAATGATTGTTAGGATATGCAAGGAAAAAATCAGAAGCCACTGTCGGGACTTGAACCCGAAATTCCCAGACTCCGGCTGGTTGAGTTACCAATTATACTCACACAGTGCCCGAGAGTGGAATCTGTTCCTTCCCTATTTATAACAATTTCAACACAAAATCACACCTTGTGTCTGATTTGGTGTTGAAATTGACGCCAATAATGTGTACCATAAATGCCAAGTACACTAATAAAATAGCTCGGAAACATTACATAACCTTTTTGCAAATCACTAAAGGCAAATAATTTTTGGAATATAACATATGTTCCTTTTTAGCATATTTTTAGGAAAAATCAAATATTTATTCAAGAAATAATAAAATCAATTAATAATCTTTAAAATTAACGACAAAAAAGATTTTTTTCGTAAGAAGGAAAATAAATTTTATAATTAACTTAGAAGGCAACTTCTCTTCTTGTGTTGATTAATAATATAAAGATATAAAAATGTCAATTTATTCCATACCTACACAAGATTTTTTAAAAACAACATGTTTAGACCACCTATTTATCATCACCAGGTCGAATTAAAAAGTTAATAATTATTCGAAGAATTATAAACAGTTATATAATATTATTATAAATCCATAAAAAAAAATGTTTCCACACATGCACGCTTTTAGTGTTTTTTCGTATCTGTTTAGCGAATCTTAAATAGCCGTTTATGATCCATTATGTAACGCTTTTCAGTGCTATAATGAAAAACAGTTACATAATGATCCCTTATGTAACACTTTTCGGTGCTATAATAAAAAACAGTTACATAATATTAAACTAATATGTCACTATAGACATTAATTCAATTAAAGTCTAAAACCATGCATGTGTAGAATAAAGTATAGTGTGCAACGCGTGTGCTAAATCTTTATGCGTCACGTGCGATGTTTTCAGCACTCGTATTCGGCGCGCGATGCTCACTCGTCAAGGTTCGTGAGCGCTCGCCTACTACTCGTGCTGAAAACATCGCGCCTGACGTATAAAGATGTATTTAGCACACTAGTTACACAATATACTAAATAAACACAATATTATATGGTGGAAGTAACGTTAAAATGGTGGACTTTGTAAAAGAATTATTCAAGTAAGTACACTATTATTATGTTCTACTATCTCAACGACACACGTATATAATAAAGATAGTATTCTGACCTTTTGTAACGTCAGTAGGAAAATTTTACTGCAAAAAGTCTCCTTCTTTATGCTTTTTAGTGTATTTGCCATATGGCACATACACTATTGGCGTCGGTCGGATGGCGGGACCTAGGGGTCGGACCAAAATTTCTCGACGTTTCATAGCCTCCTGAACAATTTGGCACCATTTTTGGAAATGTTTATATATATATGTATATATATATTTATATATATATATATATATATATATATATATATATATGTGTTCGCGGCATAACTCTCGAAAGACTTAATTGATTTGAACGAAATTTGGTAGACACGTTGGAATCCATCACCGGACGGAACCTATTTAAAATGGGCCTAATCGGACCATTTTAAGGGTAGTTTTTAGGGGTTGAAAAAAGTTTTTGGGCCCAAAAATACCGAAAAAAATCTGAGAATTGTTTCAAAATTGGAATTTAACCCTTTAGTAGAGATTAAAACGTGTTGCTAAAATTTTAACAAAATCGGCACGACAGGACCGGACTTACAAATTTTATGAAAACACTAGTTTACGGATAGTGATTTATTTGCTGACGGGTGTATTTAATTTGGTACAGAGGTTGCATTGATAATAATATTGAAATTAGGAAAAAAAATATTATTTTAAGGGATGTATTAAGGGGTTAAATTTTTCATTTTGTCCAAAAACAAACTTAAGTTCACATAATAAAGCCACAAGGCCTGCATTAGCAAATACACTATATTGTCAGCAGGGTTTTGGCACTGCGACCCGAGTTTTTTTTAACAATAATATCGCATTCGTAAAAAGAGCACAACAAACACAAAAATGTAATATACTCCCGATCAAAAGTCTAATAACTGAATTTCAGTAATAAATACAGAATGTGATGGCACTAGTGTAAGTCAGTGCCGTCGATCCACCGTCAAATGACACGGGTGTCGTATAATAAGTTCGGGAATTAGTGCTATGTGCACATATGTCACGTTTCATAGCCTCCTGAACACTTTGGCACCATTTTTGGAAATGTCTGTTTATATATGTATATATATACAGTGTGTCCACAGACTCATCCTCAACATGGGGATCTCCGTTGTTATGGGAGATAGAGATTTGGTTAAATGAGACAAAATGTGCAGAATCTCCAGTACTACTACCCTGCGTAGTCAAACTTTCCATATTTTGCTTGGTTCGCGACCGACAGTTGAAAAACGAGATTTACCCATTTTCGTTTTTTGTTTATAACTCGCTTATTAAGTAAGTTATAAAAAAAATATTTTCACTTTCTTAAGGCCGTTTTTCATGAAGATTTCAAATCTCTTTTCATATTTTTATTTACTTTTATAGTTTTAGAGATACTTGTATTAACTTTGTTTTTTTAAATACACGTCAAAGATGGCCATGACACCATTCGAAAGAGATTTTTTTTCTCTTTAATTTGATATGAGGGTTGATGGATTTATTTTCAAAAATAACAGAGTTATACGTAAAACACTGATTTTTAGTAGTAGGCTATGCTAAATTAATTGATAAAACAACAGAAGGCTTAGCAAACAGTTGAAATTCGCGTTGGTTTAGTAAACAGCTGTTTTGTTTTAGCTGTCAAAGTGTAGTTTGTTGCTAATTTGTCAGTTTACTAAGTGATTTATTAAATTTACTTTTGTTATCATGGAACCATTTTGTAACAATGTTACATGTTACATTGTTACATTCTATGTCACAAAAATTCGACCAGAGTTGCAGAAATGTACTTCGATCAGTATCCAGAATGAAGACAACCTCATTCGTCTATTTACAGAAACTTACGAGTAAATTTAATAAACTATGGATCATTTAAAAAGCCGTTTACCAAGTCAACGCGAATAAGTCAAGAAGACAAAACTACTGTTTTACGATCAATTGTTGAAAATCGCTTATTTTTCATTGTTACAAAATGGTTCCATGATAACAAAAGTAAATTTAATAAATCACTTAGTAAACTGACAAATTAGCAACAAACTACACTTTGACAGCTAAAACAAAACAGCTGTTTACTAAACCAACGTGAATTTCAACTGTTTGCTAAGCCTTCTGTTGTTTTATCAATTAATTTAGCATAGCCTACTATTAAAAATCAGTGTTTTACATATAACTCTGTTATTTTTGAAAATAAATCCATCAACCCTCATATCAAATTAAAGAGAAAAAAAATCTCTTTCAAATGGTGTCATGGCCATCTTTGACGTGTATTTAAAAAAACAAAGTTAATACAAGTATCTCTAAAACTATAAAAGTAAATAAATATATGAAAAGAGATTTGAAATCTTCATAAAAAACGGCCTTAAGAAAGTGAAAATATTTTTTTTATAACTTACTTAATAAGCGAGTTATAAACAAAAAACGAAAATGGGTAAATCTCGTTTTTCAACTGTCGGTCGCGAACCAAGCAAAATATGGAAAGTTTGACTACGCAGGGTAGTAGTACTGGAGATTCTGCACATTTTGTCTCATTTAACCAAATCTCTATCTCCCATAACAACGGAGATCCCCATGTTGAGGATGAGTCTGTGGACACACTGTATATATATATTTATATATATATATGTGTACGGGCTATAACTTTCGAAAGAGTTAATTGATTTTGACGAAATTAGGTAGGCACGTTGCAATCCATCACCGCACGAAGCCTATTTAAAATGGGCCCAATCGGACCATTTTAAGGGTGGTTTTTAGGGGTTGAAAAATGTTTTTGGGCCCAAAAATACCGAAAAAATTCTCAGAATTGTTTCAAAATTGAAATTTAACCCTTTAGTGAAGATTGAAATGTGCTGCTAAAATTTTAATAAAATCGCCCCGACAGGTCCGGACTTACAAATTTTATGAAAACACTAGTTTGCGGGTAGTGATTTACTTACTGAAGGGTGCATTTAATTTGGTACAGAGGTTGCATTGATAATAATATTGAAATTAAGAAAAAAAATATTATTTTAAGGGATGTATTAAGGGGTTAAATTTTTTATTTTGTCCAAAAACAAACTTATGTTCACATAATAACAGCACAATGCCTGTATTAGCAAATACACTATATTGTCGGCAGGGTTTTGGCACTGTGACCCGAGTTTTTTTTCTTAAAGCTAATGTAAAATCTATCCCCAGAAACATTTGCTAGAAGCGATGGAATATTTAATATTAGATAATGTATTATATTTAAAATTTGTTTAAAAATATGAGCTTTAATAACATGTTCATTCTTAATAGCCGGTGCTAGAGTAGTATCTTGAAAATGGCAACTAGACGCATTTGACATCAAAGCAGAATAAATAATTTGTAGATTTTGTTATATGACTCACAAAGTCAATAGAGTTCTTTTACAAGTTGTTTCATATATTTATTCAGTGTAGCTTAAGATTTATAATATGTATATTTTTTCCATGTTGGTATTCATAATACTGTTTTGTGATTATTCTTGTCTTGGATTATACTACTCGTTTTTTTATTAATAAAACGTTGAAATTTGAACAAAGATGGATAATCGGAATTACTCTTACGGTCTGATCTGTTAAATGTACAATAAATTATTTTAATTGCATATTTACATTATACGCATCAAATAATTAAAAACAAATTATTAAAACATAAAACATATCGCAATTAAACCTTCCTGATCTAAATAAATTAAAAATCAATGATGTATTTGGTGTGAAAGTAGTTCTGGATCCTACCAACAAATTAACGATATACCAACTATTTGCTTTCATTATTATGTTATTAGATTATTACATTTACGTATCTTAAATAAATAGTGCATTTGTAATATGAAAATTGATATTTACATTTTCGTTTGGAATTAATTTTGTCAAAGCGGTTGCGGATGTTTCTGTAATTTGAAGTACACATATGTTAACAAATATTAATACTTAATCTATGATACTTATAACAAATTATCAATACAAATACGAGAAATATTAATAGTAATTATTGAGGGATATTTTTTGTAATAAAGCCGCAAAAAATTGCCCATCTCATTATAATATCTAGATTTTTCTTGAAGATCGGTAATACAAAATAAGAACATTCATTACCCTTTTTCCGATCCAATTATCAATTTATTTATGATTACAGTCTAGGAGACGGTTCACTACAATTTTCAGACTAGATCTGCATGTATTTGAATTATCAAATTTAATGGATTAGTAAATTAAAAAAAAACTGTTAAATAATTTATTAGTCAATTAATTTTGATAATTTATTTACATACAGGTCGGGCTTGTAATGAAATGTCGCCCAAACTCTAATTAATAATTAAAAAAAATTAATAATTAATTCGAACGAAGCGAGTGTGTATTGTATTAACAAAATTCGAACGAACGAGCGAAGCGAGTGATTAATGTATTCAGAAGCTAAGGTATAAAGAAGAGTAATATAATATAAAGAAGAGTAACCTATACTAATATATAAAATGTTTTGTATGTGTACAGGGTGTCCCACGACGATTTACCCAGACTCTAGTTCCTAAACCGTTTGAGATATTTGAGTGGGAGTGTGGGACAAAGACTATACTTTTTAACTATGTACTTTAAAATAATAGTGAAACAATGCTTATAAAAAGCCACCCCTGAAAATTCAACCCTTCACTTTAAATTAATGTTAAATGACACTCTGTATATTTTTTATATTTTCTTGTAGGATTTTCAATTCTCTATTCGATCGTTTTTTCCGATTGAAAATCGGTAAATAAAAAGCTGAGAAAATGGACTTTTTAACACTTTAAATCAAGCTAGCCATGACTCGGGAAAACAAAAACAAATAGTATATTGTGTAACTAGTGTGCTAAATACATCTTTATACGTCAGGCGCGATATTTTCAGCACGAGTAGTAGGAGAGCGCTCACGAGCCTTGGCGAGTGAGCATCGCGAGCCGAATACGAGTGCTGATGTTTTTAGCACGAGTAGTAGGCGAGCGCACACGAGCCTTGGCGAGTGTGCATCGCGAGCCACATACTAGTGCTGAAAATATCGCGCCTGACGCATAAAGATTTAGCACACGCGTTGCACACTATACTTTATATAACACATGCATGGTTTTAGAATTTAATTGAATTAAAAAAAAAAAACAGTTACTTAATGCTTAATTATGTAACTAGTTGCATAATGGTTCATTGAACCATTATAGCACTGAAAAGCGTTACATAGTCAATAAACGGCTATTTAAGGTTCGCAAATCAGATACGAAAAAATACTAAAAGCGTGCATGTGTTATATAAACATTTTTATCGTTAAAGAATATTACGTTGATATGATTATTTAATTCAAGTAAATTGTTATTTTGATTTTGATTATTTTTTTTTTGTTTTAAACAAGCCTGTAATTTATTCATTTGTACATTTAAAGTGTTAAAATGTCCATTTTCTCAGCTATTTATTAACCGATCTTCAATCGGAAAAAACGATTGAATAGAGAACTGAAAATCCTACAAGAAAATATAAAAAATATACAGGGTGTCATTTAACATATTAAAGTTAAGGGTTGAATTTTTAGAGGTGGCTTTTTTATAAGCATTGTTTTCACTTTTATTTTAAACTAGTACATAGTTAAAAAGCATAGTCTTAACTTAAAATCTATTTGACGGATTTGATGAAAATTTTTTTTTAATGTTTTTTATGATTCCAGATATGCTATAGGATATGTTTTTTCAACTTTTTAAATACATTTTTGAGTTAATTAATTAATTAGATTTTCATTGGTTCTCTACTACTAACAAAACGTGAAATTGTTTTGCATTTTAGCGTATTGGCGGAATCCTATTAACACCAGCCCGACTTCGCCTCGCAGGGCGAGGGATTCTAGCAGGGGAGGGAATAATAAATCATAAATTATCTCTGGAACTACTGAACCGATTCTAAAAATTCTTTCACTATAAGAAAGCTACACTCCCTGAGTGATATACGCTATATTTTATTTTGATAAATGTCTCGCGGGGGGAATAATAAATCGTAAATCGAAATATACGTGGGCGAAGTCACGGGTAACGGCTAGTATGTTATATAAATGTATTTTTGCCGGTTCGATAAAATATCGGTCAAATTAGGCAGGAGATCAGCTTATGGAGGGGGTCAATATGACAGGTTTTAGTTTTACTATGTAAATAAATTAAGAACATACCGGGTGTCTGCAAAAGTAGTCCATATATGTAAAAAATACAACTTAAAATTTAAAATTGTGTCCTATAAATTGAGTTGTAGGCAGTGGAAGTTTTTTAAAGTGAATAAAAAAAAGTTTCACTATAATAATAAATTGTGTAAAACGTAATTTTGTGCAGGTAAACAAACCGCATTTTCGAAAAAATCTACATAGATTATATTACCATACAAATACGAATCATTTATAAGATATACTTATATATGTACAGTCACGGACTTCATAAAGTTTACATTTGAGTTTTTCAGTGTAAGTTCACAAAAAGTCAGTAGCTTAGCAACAAATTTAGTTTTTAATAGGTAAATGTAAATGTCAAAAATAAAAGAAATAATTGTCGTTTAAATGCCTTGAAATTATTAAAACGATGAACAAAAAAGAAGAACTATTACAAAATTGGAGGATGGAATTTGCTAGTATCAAATATTATCAAATTTTTTTTATGTTTTTAATTGAATAATGTCGAGTAATTTGGATTGTATAATAAACAACTGAGGTGTTTTGATAATAATTATTTTATTGAATTTTTAGGATGTAACCTTAGTAATTGATACATTAGTATCAAAAACCAGATTACAATATGCAAAAATTAAAAAAAATACAGGTGTAAACTTTTTTAAGTCCGCGACTGTACATCAGAGAAACCTGTATATTAATCAGTGTGAAAAAAAAACAGTGAAATAAGTAATATGGACATCGTAAAGTGAAACTTGAGTTCAAGACATAGCATAATATTTATTATAGTTCAGCCTTAATATTATAGCTTGATAAATATAGTACGGACTGTTTGTCGATTATTAGTGTATTTGCCATATGGCACATACACTATTGGCGTCGGTCGGATGGCGGGACCTAGGGGTCGGACCAAAATTTCTCGACGTTTCATAGCCTCCTGAACAATTTGGCACCATTTTTGGAAATGTTTATATATATATGTATATATATATTTATATATATATATATATGTGTTCGCGGCATAACTCTCGAAAGACTTAATTGATTTGAACGAAATTTGGTAGACACGTTGGAATCCATCACCGGACGGAACCTATTTAAAATGGGCCTAATCGGACCATTTTGAGGGTAGTTTTTAGGGGTTGAAAAAAGTTTTTGGGCCCAAAAATACCGAAAAAAATCTGAGAATTGTTTCAAAATTGGAATTTAACCCTTTAGTAGAGATTAAAACGTGTTGCTAAAATTTTAACAAAATCGGCACGACAGGACCGGACTTACAAATTTTATGAAAACACTAGTTTACGGATAGTGATTTATTTGCTGACGGGTGTATTTAATTTGGTACAGAGGTTGCATTGATAATAATATTGAAATTAGGAAAAAAAATATTATTTTAAGGGATGTATTAAGGGGTTAAATTTTTCATTTTGTCCAAAAACAAACTTAAGTTCACATAATAAAGCCACAAGGCCTGCATTAGCAAATACACTATATTGTCAGCAGGGTTTTGGCACTGCGACCCGAGTTTTTTTTAACAATAATATCGCATTCGTAAAAAGAGCACAACAAACACAAAAATGTAATATACTCCCGATCAAAAGTCTAATAACTGAATTTCAGTAATAAATACAGAATGTGATGGCACTAGTGTAAGTCAGTGCCGTCGATCCACCGTCAAATGACACGGGTGTCGTATAATAAGTTCGGGAATTAGTGCTATGTGCACATATGTCACGTTTGTTATACCTCACAACCTGTTCGATGCCCAGCTGTTGGTGCAATGAGTGTTGATGTGACCCCGTTAAATACCCTGCAATATACAAACAGGATGTTTAGAAAAACACACTTAGTGCCCATATTGACGTCATTTTCTAATCAAAGTCGGACTAGGATCTATTCGGTAATTTTGCTCTATAATATCCGACGGTAGACTTGGGTAGTTCAAATTCAAATTTATTTAAAATCCAATGATGCATTTTCATGTGGAGTCGTCATAAAAAATATAAAATATTCCGGACCTGTACAGTTCCAGGAACTTTCTCTGTCGAAGACGTTTCCCCTATCTTTCCCTAGTAGCAGATACATTTTAACGTATACCCAGATATATAGACACTGTCCACATTTGAATGCTTCAAATCCAAATTTGACTTTTTAATACAATCGTCAAGAGAGTGGACTCTCTTGACGATTGCTTTAAATCATATGAAATTTTTTAGGTCAACATACTAATCCATTCTTGTTTTTGATACCCTCAGGAACTTCCTTGAGTTCCACGTGCACAAACGAGTTTTTAACATCTATCTGTTCAACGAACAAAATTGTGCTTCATTAATCAAGCGCTGTTCTCAAAGTTCCTAGACGTGCAGCTACTGACGGATGTTTACGGATAATCGTATCCTTTCTTTTGTGAACAACCTATAATTACGAGTCTTGCATTATGTCTTTCTACATTTCCCTTATTATCTCGTCTGATTTTAACAATTCACATGGTGTCAATTAGCCTTTTGTTTGGTGGTAACAAGTTTCGTTTACCGATATCGATTTTAGTCTCTCCTTTACTGATTATTCCCACTGTTCCTTGCCTTTGCGTGTTTTTGTTTCTGTACATCTTTCACGAACGACTCTGCGTGTAGTACGAGTAGGTATTGCACCCTGTATATTTTCAGGTATAAAGTGTGTAGAGAAAAGCGAGCCCTATTCAGATACCTAAAGATATACAGGGTGTGCTACTTAAAAAATTGACTTAGGGTGGGTTAAATTTATGCATTTTCCAACTATTGCAACTAACACCCTGTATAATTAAATTTAACTGTGAAGTATTTGGAGGGTAGCACATGCCATGGACTAATACTTAACACGCAAAAATTGAGTCAACTTGAAAAATGTGGTTGGTGCGTATTTTAGTAGTAGATAACGAAAATGTAGAAGTTTGCAGAAGAGGTTGAATATTTTGGCAACGTCGCAACCAAATTTCAAATACAGCACAATTGTATGTAGGCTTGCGAATGGACAATAAGATGACCTGAAAATACACCGGGTGTTCCATTTATAAAAATACAAGTCAGGTTGTGCAAACCTAAACCTAATATTTTAATACGAAAATATTAGGTTTAGGTTTGGACAACCCTTAATAAAAGTGCTAGTAAATATCCTAAAGAATACAATTCCATCAAAAAAATAACCTTGTTGTATTTAACAATCAAAAGTTACACGTGATTGAAGTTAGGTAAAATAATTACATTATTTTGAACACCCTGTATAATAAATTCATTTTTTTAGGACAGACATTGATTTGTCCGTCCATAATCTAGTGATCCTCAAAATTTCAGTTTGATAAAGATTTCTGTTTTGGCTATGTCGAATTTTAGGTAAAGGTCTGCACTTGTCAAACATTTCTAAAAAACTTGAATAACTCAAAAATTACTGAATTTTCGAGCATGGCTTCTCTTACAATTTCTAATCACATTTAGGTGCAGAATTGAAAAAACAAATAAAAACAGGGCGCTAGGTAAAAAAAAAACATAACTTTGATCTGCCACGCTTAAATGGGACAGGCTGTACAATTGAAAATATTTTTAGGTTATGCACCATTAAAATTTATACAACTTTTGTGTTCAAACTTTTTTTCTATCTTCACCCAAAATCAATATAACGGCCGACAACGCAAGTCTTGGACACCTGTGTATAAAAATTTTTGTTCTTGAGACCGTTTTCATTCAGTGACCTTACATGTTTTTCGCTCTCAACCTCACCCTCAAAATCAAACTTTTTTTCATTGCAAATCGTATATTTGCCCAAAATGACTTTTTCTTTTCCGGACACCACAGTCTGAAGCTATTTTAACAATAACCCATGAAATAGCAGTTTAAAAATTTGCTTTCAAATTTGCCAGTTCATACTTCATCGATCAGTACGAGAAAATAATATGCTACTTGGACACAACAATTGGTTTCAACCCCTAAATATGTACAACCCTTAAAATTGCCCGATTTTAAATAGGCTCCGTGCGGTTTCATGTACATAGCTACCAAATTTTCCTTAAATTTATTAAGTCTTTTAAAAGTGAATAACATTATCGATAAACGGATCGTTCGTTCGGGGTAATAAGATCGATTGTACATTTAATCTAATACTCATGATGACATCCTAAATTCAAAGTTAAAATTTTTTCTTAATATTTCATCAACATTGAGAAAATTTCGGAAGAATATTATGTTCTAAAATCGAAAATTTAATTTTTAGCAGTGTGCGTTTTGGTTAGTAATTTTCTGTAGGTATTAACATTCAGATCATCTGTAAATATAGTATGTATATTATGTAGGTTACATCGTTCAGATGAACATAATATTCAATGACTATTTACAGTACATTTATCACGCAGTGTGAGCGGTGGTTGCAGACAAATTATCCTTTATTATAACTTTCGTCCCCTGCACCCTATGTTTAGGAAAACAATGCTGATTGCCTTTATTGTTATGATAATTTTATTGCTAAAACCTGTTAGAACGTGATTTAATATTGATAATAAGGTTGTATGTAGGCTCACAATCTAACGTCTATTGAATTTTATATAACACCTAACTGTATTTATATTATATGTTTTGATAGGTGTTATAAATAAATTATTACAGAACTATATTTTAAAATGCTTCGATGCCATCAGACATCAGTGTCAGTTTGAAAGATAATTATAGTTTAAGCGATGAAAGTTTAATCTTAACTTGACAAGCGTTAATATGGCAATATTTTAATTTTTTAAATTTCAGAAGTGCGATAGGCTATGTTTTATTCAACTTTTTAAATAATTTTCTGAGTTAATTAATTAAACTTTTATTGGTTCTCTACAACTAAGAAAACGTGAAATTTTTTTGCATTGCAGCGTATTGACGGAATCTTACTAACACCAGCCCGACTTCATTTCGCAGGGGGAGAGATTCTGGCGAGGAGGCTTATAAGTCATAATTATTATTACCTCTGGAACTACTGAACCGATTCTAAAAATTCTTTCACTAATAGAAAGCTACACTCCCTGAGTGATATAGGCTTTATTTTATTTTTGATAAATTTCTCGCGGGGAGGGGGGATAATTCCTGTGGGATATTAACAAAACGTAACTCTGAAAGTTCTTTTGTATTTTAACGTATATATAGGGTCATAGGCAGAATCCACTAAAATTATAAACACCACCAGCCCGACTTCACTTCGCAGGGGAAGAATTTCTCGCGGGGGATAATAAATCCAAAATCGAAATAGTATTCGTAGGTGGAGTCACGGGTAGCGACTAGTAATTAATAATGGAAATATTATTTTTTTATGTTTTTTTATTTATTTAATAATATAAAAAATTAGATTCATAACCAATATTTCAAAATGTATATTTAATAACGTTTAGAGCTTGAAAACAGCAGGAAGTTTTTGGGTTGGCCCGCATGATCACCCGGTTTCCACAGTTTTAATTTAGTTTTCCACCTGTGTAAATCCACATTAATTTATTTAGGTACTCTAACATTTATTTTTATAAAGGACTTTTTTTATTGTTAAGTATTAAATTGTGTATAATATTTAAAATTGAGTAGCTAGTATATTTCAGGAAGCAAGTAAAAACTTTCATAGACAAATAATACATCTATAGAATCTGTTCTCAACTTATTTTGTTATGGAAAACGTTAAATCACGCTTCCTTTTATGTACATACGTACGCAGAATACATATGTATGTATCTGAAGACACTAGCTGCAAAATACACTACCAGTTCAAAATATCAGCGTCCACAAATTATGTCTATTATACACTGAAAGTAAAAGATGGGTAAATACACTATGTAGGTACTAACATTATTTGGATGGTGAAACCTAGAGTCTGGGCCTAAAATGACAATGTTTTCTGTTATTTGAAACAACTTATCACCAACTTGTCTAAAGTTTATCTACAGGGTATCTCTAAAAATTACCGACAACGCTTAACAGTATCATGATTCATGGGACAATATTAGGTCGACTAAACCCAATTTATCTTTAAAATATATAGATACAAAAGTGCACTTTTTAGCTCGCACTAACGCAGAATATTCAGCCACGGAAATGTACGCAAAGAAGTGTCTTATGCGCATGACACATCAATGAGCCTGTTGTCAGTAATATATATGTTTGTGCTATGTAGAATCTATACCGTTTGAAAGACGTCAGATCACTCAGTTAACATAGCTCAGTGGTACGGCGTCGGCCTCGTACCCCAAGGACTCGGGTTCTAGACCAATAGAGATGCGCACTGCCAAACTTGACCGCTAGGGGCGCCAGCTATATATAACCACCTCGGTCTGTAGGCAGTTCATAGTACTGTGTACAGAATAAGTTTCTTTAAAATAATAAATCATTGACAATGCCGATGTGCTGTGTTTACCAATGAAAGATGTTTTGTATTTCCAAAGGATCCGGAATTGACAAAGAAGCGGTTGCATATGCTATCAGAAGGGTTAAATTTTTTTTTCCAAATGCTAGAACAATAGTTTCCGAGGCCCGCTTTACAAAGAAAATTTTACCATAGAGGGAGAAACTATACAGATAGAAAAACTAATTATATTTATTTAATTTATTTATCCAGTTTTTATATTGGAAGAACCGTTTTAGATACGACCTTCAATGTTCTCATTTGTCAGTCATGAAAAGCTATAATCCTACGAAATTTGTAGAAAAACAGCACACTGGAAATAGAACCGCAGTCACAGCACTTCTTGACGTGAAATATTTTTTTATCATTCACTAAATTTTAAAACAAAGTCCACGCGGAAACTGTCCACTCATAAAAAGTAGCACCTCTCACATGCTACTTTTTAACGCGCAATTTTATGATAAAGTCCCTCGGAGATCGTCAGATATCTATACCTAGCTACCAATAGTGTAAGACACACTCTCTTCGCTGAAATTCACAATTGATCACGAAAAACTTCGAGATGCTGGGTAACCGTGAAATCACGATATAGTATCGTAAATTGCGCGTTTTCAATACAAAAAGTAGCATGTGTCGTTGGCTCTATAAATGCTCAATACAGCAGATGTTAAAATATAATAAAAGTACATAAAATTATTGTATTAAATGTGTTGATTTCTAATGTCCATATTACATTATGTAACGATTGTATTAAATGTTGATGGTAGTAGAAAGAGAAACATAGGTCTCATTCGTAGATACTATCGGTCCGTGATGGTGCCACGTACCAGTCCGAATGTGACCAAGATGCCAAGAATCTACGCCTGGATCCTTGACTGTGTAGGACCGTCTATCTCTGCCGAAAATCAGCATCCTTGTTCAAGTATGGCGTTTTATAGAAAGACCTCTAATCTTTGATTAAATCATAAAAATATTGCCCAGCGGAAATGTTTCCCCAATTTTGGCACTGACTCGGTTACGTAACACTATAGCTGTTCCAACACGATACGTAGATACCGTGCATGGTATATCCATATACATATTATACATACATGCATCTCTATACTTGTGCATATATGTATGTATACTGTATAGATGCATATACATGTATAATACATACATATAGAATAGAATTGGGGTTGGAGTCCTTAAACGGCATGTTTACGGCCCCAGCGTGCACCTCCCCACTGCCCCGCCAATGATTTACGACCACTATAACTCTACCTAATGCCTACAAATGGCTCACATTAGGATCAGCTCAAATTGATTTTTGTTCTCTGGTCGCGTTTATAACGGTTGTTACTCTCTCTCTCACACACACTCTCTACAACATAGCCAGATACATGCGCGTATACATATTATATACCGGGCGTCCACGCGAAAACTTTCCACACATGTCATTGTTTTGCCTTTTGAGTTAGAAATTTGTTGGGTAATCGAACATAACTTGACCGACCCCTAGCACACACAGCTTTATTATTATATGTAGCAACATTTTTTTTGACGGATTCAGAAGAACCCCAATTTGAGCATTTTTTGTATAATAAAGTATCTACATAATGGTGTCTGAAATATCTGAGGTCAAAGTTGGAAAAATAACAATATAGTTAATAACAAAACAGCTTCAGGGATTTCTATTGCTCAACCGTTGTGAATTAAAACTATTAATAATTATGCGTGGTAATTTCTCTAACTTTGGTATCAGATATTTCAAAAACTATTTACCTTACTTTATTATACAAAAAAATCTCAACATGAGATCCTTTTTCTGAATTCGTCGAGAAATACATAGGGTTATAATATAGGTATATAAGTTGTGTGTGCTGACGGGTTGTAGAAAGCTGCGCAACGATTCCCCAAAGTTTCCAATTTCTAATTGAAAAGGCAAAACAACAAAATACCTGGAAAGTTTTCGCGTAGACACCCGGTATATACAAACTTATTATAATATACCGGATTTCACTTGATCAAAACCGAATAGGCGAGAGTCTAAAACGCAAAAAGTCGCTTAGAAAAAATGTGAGTAACCACTTGCAGTATAACAACACGAAATGATATAACCTAGTCGAAAAGTCCTAACAAACAATTTGAAGCTTTATAATAGCTTGAAAGCGATTATAAAAATATAAATCTTTATAAATATATTCTTATAAGCACATAAAAGTTCGTTATAAAGACGGTACCCGTCTGAAAGAGCATAAATTATAAAGCTTGAACACTTTAGAAATCGTTTACAAAACTACTATAAAGTCACTAAAAATGCATTATAAAACGGTTATGAAATAGGTAGGAAGTTGCCTCATACGCTATAAAGCGTTTATAAAAATTTTATAAAGTTATTAAGAACACTTTATAAAGCGGCAATAAAAGTATTATAAAAAAGTTATAAATAGGGAATAAGTGCATTTTAAACCGTTAAATAGCTTTGTAACTGAAAAAAAAGTTAAAAAAGTACAATTGGCAATGCTTTTGAAGCACTATTTTTTTTCTACTTATAGTATGATATTATTATTTCCAAAGTATTTAATTTTTTTGTGTAGTTGTAAGTCCACCATATTCCTTTTCTGATTCTTGTAAATTTCCAAAGTACAATCCGGTTTATTTGTAATTTTAAATGCATTTGTAATTAACATATTTTATTTAGATTATTTTATGTACCTAATAAATTCAAAGCCGCATCCATACACAGTTGATGTAGATAATGGGTCGCGCGCGTGAGCGTACTTCTCAGCCATACAACAACGTTGCAATTCGAAATTCCCGAACTTTCTATTGAATTGAATTGTAAATTATAGACACGAACTTTCTAAGTAGGTATAGCTTAACGCTTTACAAAGACCACACCATACGAGCGTTATGTTTTTAATGAATTATATAGAAGTTAATAAGTTTAATAAAAATAAATAAAATCGAAATTTAAATTTTTAAGGATCCCAAGAGCGAATTTTCCGTTTTCTTAATTTTTTGCCAGTTTTTTAATTAGGGCGGGTAGCGCTAGCTAGTTTGCATATGGTATAAGTAAAACAACGTCATGCCTGTATAAAGCTGTTATAAAATACAGTGCTTGGCGTGTGTGATGTCAGTGCTGTTACTCAGCTGTTATAAAAATATAGAATTATGTGTTTGAAGTCAGCTATTATAAAACTCAGGTATTATAAAAATATAAGGCTTGGAACTTCATTTTTTTCTTTTTTTTCTTGAATCGGTCGTATGTATTCTACAGGTGTTTGAAGCATGTTGTTCTTTAATAAAAAAGATTTTTATCCGTTGATAAATGACTAAAAGCATTTATAACAAAATTAATGTGACTTTTATGAATATCATTGGATGATTTCGAGCTATATAGTTTTATAGCAGCACACTGTGTTACTATAAACAATTTATAAAATCGCTATAAGCATGAACTAAAATATTACTGTCTACTTGCTGTATATCGTTTTTATAGTAGCACATACGAAAATCATTGGATGGTTTCAAGCTATACAGTTTCATAGAAGCACAAGCTGTGCTACTATAAACAAGTTTCTTATTCTGTGCGACAGTATGGCCCGTAATTTTGAATTTCTTTGCGCTTATAAGCATATTCGAACAGATGTTCCATTGATTTTTTATCTGGCATGGTAAGAAGGACGGTGGAAGGGATCAAATCTGCTTTTTTCTAAAAAAAAATATATGGGTTTTTCTGCCCTTAATTTTTTTAAAATCACAATGTTCTTTAGGACAATCCATCTTGAAATAATGAAAGAAAACGTTCATTATAATTAATCCAGAAAATTTTTCTCACAAAATATTTCAAAAATTATTTCTTGAATTCGGTTTGTCTGTTTTTTATGACACTTTAAATGAATTCATTTCACATTTTTATAGAAGAGTGGTCTTTCCTGTTATAAAATTATGAAGCATTATAACAGCTTTATACGGTATTATAGAGTTTCCTTATGCAATATTATTTGTGCAAGTTTATAAAGGTCTAGTATTAAGTTTTGTAATACCTTTATAAGCTGCTATGAAATGTTCTTAAAAAATAGTTTATGCAATTTTATAAAGGTCTGGTGTCAAGCTTTGAAATACCTTTATAAGCTGCTATAAAATGATCTTATAAAATAATTTTTACAATTTTATAAAGGTGTTGCCTGAAGCATTATAGCATTTTATAAGCTATTATAAAGCGGTATTATAAAAATTTTTCGGATTATGAAACTCTTATAAATTTATACAGCTTCTATAAAAAACTTATAAATCTAAATCAAGCTATAATATTTGCTGGGGTAGATATCATCACGATGATAAATTAATCTCAATTTTCATGAAAATTGTACGGCCGAAACATTCCATAATGTCGACCAGTAAATAATGATTAAAGTAGATGCAATACAGGAAGTGTTCAAATAAAAAAACAATCCTTTAATAAAAACAATTCTGTTATGATAGTAAGTATATAGTCTATAGGCGAATTAGAAAATATAGAGGAAAATCGCATTAACAAAGGGGATTTTGCGAAAAACTGTCGAGGGTGGTCTCCTTACTAACATACTAAAAATCCCACCCTTCACTCCCTCTGCTTAATTTTTTATGGGGGTGAAACTACCCCCAAAAGTGTATTTTTGGAAAAATCTCGAGAACTATCTATTTTAGGACAAAAAAGGTCATTATCAATCTTAAAGCTGATAAAATTTCGAACAGAATGACGTTTAATGGTTATTGAGCACGAGCGCGCGAAAAAATCACCTCTCGGCGTCGCCTTGGAAATCCATGGCTAAAACGCAATATCTTTTTCAACCGCTGAATTTGTTATATTCTTTAGCGAATTTTAAATTGAAAACACATATTTTTATAAAAAAAAGAACGTTCTAAACTCTTAAATCTTTCATTTTTGTATAAGAACCAAAAAAAGATCAGGAAAGATTTTCATTATTTCTTTCTAAATTCCACTTAATAAAGGAACAGTTCCATGTTGATTGTATCTTTGGGACCGTTTTGCGTAAGCTTATACTTACGTAAACAATTTAAAAGAACAGAACGAGTTAGACCACGCTATATTTTTTCCCTTTTTGACTTCAACCAAATACTCTGTATAAAACTGTGGTACTTTCGTATGTGAATAATTGTATCTAAACACCGGCAGTGTATTAGTCAAGTTCGGCAACACTGACTGTGTGTATATTTACACGAACCATTTCGAGCTACTTTCGACCCCCCCCATAGCCAAAAAAATATTAGACCTACACACTTGCAATTTTGCATGTCTAATAAGACCCTCTTTAACACCTAGAATCCCAAATTTCATTAATAAACCTAGTCTAAGTGGGTGCCAAGTTTTCACTTGGCAAGTTTTCATGTTTTATATTATAAAAATAAATGAATCTCAATTCTTTTTTCGGCGAAGCTACTCTTTGTACCGAACTTGGCACCTTTTTCACTTTTGTGATTTTGGTGGGATACAACTTACAGTTGAACTAGATTTTCTATTTCGTAACTACTAACGTATTATGTTAATTATTTACAGTAATTAAATGAATCGATTTATTTATTTAATAAGCACTGCCAACTCCTAAGATTGTTGGACCTAGTACAAATTCTTATATTCAGTTTATTATTAGTTTAATAAATAATTTAAAATTTCATACTTAAATATTATACCTGTTCTTAGATAAAAATCTGGAATCTCAAACTGAAACTTTTTTAATTTGATCATTTTTTCGCTAAAACCATGTAGATAGTTCAATGACTTAGATAAAAAATCAGACAAAGAATTGCTAATAAAAAGTTATTCGCGACCAATTTCTGCATAACCTAAAATTATTTTAAAATATTTAGAATATCCCTTTACGGGTTGTCCAACACATAATTTTTCCATTTTATACGGAACAACTCATACATTTTTGTATTTATCGGATTTTCCGTGATATCAGATTTAGCCTCCAAAATCGACTGTAATTAGGAAATTTCCATTGGACGAAAACACGAATTATGATACTGTCACATCATTGTAACGAATATAACTTTAAAAATTCTGAGAGAATTATTTTGATATCTTTAATTTCAAAGGAGATATTCAATTTCTTGTAGGTACGTGGGGTCGCAAACGAAACTGATTTATGAATATGACGTCACGCGGTACAAGTTTGCTGTTTTTTAGCTTTGTGAGTAATTAGAACCGAGGTTACTTAGTAACTATTTTGTTGTAATACAGACTTTTCTATTAATATAGGGTACATTCCAGTGGACAGTGATAAATATAAAACTTTGTTATAATGAAAGTTTATGCTCTAAAATATTTATTAGAATTTTTATTTTTATTAATTAAGTTTCGTAAACATATTTAAATTAATAAATAAAATCATGATTTTTAATCTATTTCTCACGTGACTTAAAACACCGCGTGACGTCAATTTATGTAAAATATTAATGTATCCATAGCAACGGAGCTTAGATTGCTTACATCATGTTTACATAGGTACAAAACGGTATTTTTCAACACTCTGTTTCTGGGTCTTTAAATAATATTTGTAGCTAATATAAACGAACTTTCATAAAATTATAACGTCATATTTGCCTAGAGCAAAAACGATTTTTAGCGGGCGGGGCTAACATAAATATTTCAAAAATTATTTTTGAGCTTATTTGAAATCAGAATGAAGTGATTTAGGTGTCATTTTGTTCATAATTTACTGCTCTATTAATATAACACAAAACAAGCCGTGAGGTGGGTCGTTTATTAGGATTAAAGTGCGACCCTTGAGGTCCACACGACAAACTTCCCAGTTTGATAAATATTTAATAATAATAATTAAATTAGGTATTACACAGAAAAGTAATCATTTTAATCATTAAAACATAATTATTATTTATTTTTAACAATTTATATTAGAAATCGTGTCCATCGTGATTATAATAAAATTAAGCAAAATCGCAGGATAGTGGACAAAATAATTTGATTTATTAAATTAAATGTACGACGTTTCGTCTATAGATTTAGACTTTTTCAAGTACTTGAAAAAGTCTAAATCTATAGACGAAACGTCGTACATTTAATTTAATAAATCAAATTATTTTGTCCACTATCCTGCGATTTTGCTTAATTTTATTTTTAACAATAATTAAAAAAAAAAGCGGCTGAACCGATTTGTATAAAATTTATGTCGGATCAAAATGACGTTAACACGCCTCGATTGACACCCTTACGAACTCGATATAATTTTTTATTCGCGAGATATTGTGTAAAATCTACTTTTTTAGAGGTTATTTGGTTAAGAAAAAAGAACGGCTGAACAGATTTTGAAAAAATTTCTTTCAGATCATATTTACGTTAATACGCGTCGATTGGCACCCTAACGTAGTCGATATCATTTTTCATTCTCGAGATTTCGTCTTAGAAAGAAATGGACACATACGTACATATGTACACACACACACACATACACACACAGACATCTTTCTAAAAATAGTGTAGAAATAGTGTGGTGACCTTGAAACATAAAAATTTGTTGTACATTTTGATTTCGATTTTCGGACCCATTACAATAACTTCCAATGGGAAGTTAAAAAATGTTTAGTCATCTACCCTATTATATTAAATTAAAATTAACTGTCAAAAATTTAGATATGTTAATATTTTCCGTCATCAACTGGTTTGTTTTTAGTGTTTTCATAAGAATTTACGAGTTTAAAGAAAGAGATTTATCGGAAGTTACCATGTTAAATTACCACACATACAAACTGAAAATAACTTTTAAAAATATCGTGCCGCGTGACGTCACTCGGACTGAAAACTAAATTTCTTGGAGAATTGTCAAATTCAAACTTTGAAGTAGGTAGCAGAACTTTATTGTTTTTAAAGATAGGGATTTTTTAAATTAATATTGCGAAGACGAGTAATAACTGTGTGAAATTTTGAAACGTTGAAAACTGGCCTGCCGAAACTTTTGTGGATGTTGAAATCGCAATAATATACAAGGGCGCGCCGTTTTAAATAAAAAAAATATTTCATACTTTAAATAATTTCCATCCTCCTATATATGGGTGTCACAGAATAACTATTCCTAATTTTCAGAAATGATAGAGGGCACTTAAATAAACATTTTTACTTCCCACCTCTACTATGGTAGGGAAGTAATGGATTTAGTCCGAAAAAAATATTTCGAGATTTTAACAGATCTTCACGTTTTGAGACCCTAGCAATCGTTTAAGATCATTTTCTGACTGATGTATGTATGTATGTATGTGTGTGTGTGTATGTATGCGTGCGTGCGTGCGTGTGTGTGTGTATGTGTGTATGTGGTCAATTTGTCGCCTTCGATATCTTAAGAACGGAACAACATACGGGCATGCCGATTATTCTATTGTGTTTATCAGCCTTTAGCTTAGATCTGATTAGATTTTGAGTCAAATCGGTTCAGTGGATCCTGAGATATTCAAAAAAACGTCCTCAATGTCACGGATTAACATAGGTAAAAAAAATATAAATGAATTCTAGATGTTATAATATGAAAAAAATGTAAATATTTTTTTTCTCTAAAATGTATAGTTTTCGAGAAAAAAAATATTTTACTAAAAAAAATAATAATTGTACGTAAATCAAGGTAACCATGATTTTTGCTATATTAAGCTAGCCATCAGTAGATCACCAAACAAAAAAGAGGGCCATGCTTTTTTCAAAGAATAAAAATTAAATTGTGTTTTAAAGACCACCAACAGCTAAGGTTATTTGGGCCTAGTCAAAGAATAAAAAAAAAGATTGTTTATTTTTTGCAAATATTTACTAGGTGGGAAGTATAGGACTAGTCATCAGTCGAATTGTTTATTAACAAACTAATGTCCGGAAATACTGCATCAAACTTTATAAAAATTGTTCGAAGTTACGACCACCATTTTCGATACACAGGTTGTAAATGGTTGCTATGATTCAACTTTATTTCATTTTATCTCGATACTGAAGAATTTCCGGACACCAGTTTATTAATAAAAAATGTTTATTTAAGTGTCCTCTATCATTTCTAAAAATAGGAATAGTTATTCTGTGACACCCTGTAGATAAATTTTTAATGCTATACGCAAAATTCTAGCCCAGCTATTAGGTCGAGAGCTAGGCGTAAATTTATATAGCTCATTTGTGACAGGATGAAATTTTCAGGGAAGGTAGAATCTAGTATGACAAAGAATAAGTGCTAGGGTTGCCTCGTCAAATCCTGGTGCGAAGGCCGGGAGGAGCTCACTTCCGGTGCAAAATACACATATTTCATTAGCTCATAATTATCTTTCGTCATTATATGACAGCATACAATTGACGCCATATTGTAGATCTCGAAGAGCTGTATTGAAATACATAGGGTTGCCTAAGGAAATTTTGGGTAACACATTGAAAACTTATAAATTATATTTGTTTTTTTGACATTTTTAAAGCTGTCAAATAACATTATGTATGTATGTATACTTATATATTGTAACCGTTCTGAAATGAGTTATCGGCCTTGTGTTTGGCAAACATTCATACGTATGTCTAGTTATTTATAACTTTATGTTTTCAACGCATTTGGTTTCTAACTCATATCCGTATAATTACGCAGGAATTGCCTGAATCTGGTAATGACAATTTTCCCAAGAATTTATGTATTTTAGGGTAGCAATTTCTTATTTTTATTTTTCAACGTAATTCAACGTGCACCTCTTATATAAATTAGTATAAATTACTTACTTGAAGGTCGTAGTAACCTGTACTAAAAGTTTTAGAAAAGGTGGTTTGGAGTTTGTTTCGAAAAGAGAAAAAAGGTTGATTTTTGTTTGTGATTTTAAATTTGGTTTGACACTAAAAACTAATTGAAGCATTTGACTTTACTGAACCTCGATTAATATTTTTTCTTGAAATTCAACTTAATCAGACGCAGGTATAAAGTTAACTAAGCGAATATAAAACCAAAATAACTATAATGAATAAATGGAAAATAATAATAATTTACTATAATAAAAGAAAAAACCGATTGATTTGTGAGTCAGAATTGTCAATCTTTATTATGGCAACTTTTCAGCAACTATTTTGTTGCCTTCTTCAAGCCTAAAATTACATTATTAGAATTATGTAATTTTAGGCCTGAAGAAGGCAAACATTGCCAATGATTGACAATTCTGATTCACAAATCAACCGGTTTTTTAATTTTATTATATTACATACGTGAGTGATCGACATGAGTTTCAATATAGTTTACTATACATTAAACTATTCAAAAATGTTCCGAACAAAGGCAATAACATTTTATGAATTATTATTAAATTACTTATTCTAAGCATCCTTATATTAACGTGCTGTTAAAATATTTATTTTTTTTTACAATAATTTTATGTAAACATTTTTAAACAAAACGTAGTTTAAGGTAGTTGCTTTGAAAAAAAGTCAAGAAAATCATGAAATAAAAATTATATATATTTTTTTTAATAAAGGTATCTCTTTATGCTAGTTAAATTAGAAAATAATGCGAGATATTTTTTGTTGAAAATTGAATTTTTAACATTTTTAATATAGGTAAGGTGCTAAAAAATATCACATTAATAATTTTTCAATAAGAAAAAAAACAATACATAATAATCTATCTGTTTTTTAATAAAAAAAAAAAATGATGCATGACACATTACCGCTGATAATGTTAGTAAAAAACTATAATTATTGACCACGTAGTTTCAAAATGCAATAACAAATGACATTTGGCGACGTTCCATTTAAACGACTTTACACCCGTACCTAAAGATGTTTCACATCAAAAATTTAAATTTTTGCATATACTGATACTACTTTACAAAATGTATAACTTTTCTTTTCCGTGATACAGGATTTAACTATTATATTTTATCCAATTTTGAGCAGTTATTAACAATTTATAATTTTCGAAATGTCATTTTCTTAAAAACTATGGTTACCATGCTGGACAAAGGGTCACTTTGTAATTTTGAGCTGTATGAATTTATACATATATACATATACATATAAAAATTGACATTTTGCACCGGAAGTGGCTTATCCCGGCCGTCGCACCAGGATTTGACTAGGCAACCCTAGCGCTTTTTCTTTGTCATAATTAATACTACCTTCCCTGAAAATTTCATCCTGTCACAAATGAGCTTCATATATTAACGCCCGCCTCTTGGTCTATATAGTTTGATCAACGAAAGAAAGCCGGTCAAGAGAGAGAGAGAGAGAGAGAGAGAGAGAAATTGTAGATTATGTAGACGCTCACTCCACAATCTCTTTTTCTCTTGACCGGCGTTCTTTCACTGGTCAAACTATATAAGGTATGTATCTTATTCATGTGTATGTGTTGATAGCTGGTAAAATAACTTAGTTTATAATTTGTAAATGATTTTTATCCGTAATTCAGTAAAAAACTAGCCTTCCGCTGCCCCTTCGACCCTGGCACCCAGGCCGGTTGCCAAACCTTACCCTCCTACCAAAGTCGGTACCTACTGTGTACAATTGGGCTAAAAGTTGGCGTTAAATTCAAACGAGTTTTATTTGGCCGTAAATAAAATAAAAATGTTGGCATTGTAATTATTTTGAATTGTAAACATCCTATATATTATTATCACACATTCAAACTATCGAAAATTTCACATTTATTTCACCTATCTAATTTTAAAATTCAATAGAACTGCTAAATAAATTTTTTTTTTGATAACTGGAACAATCGATTTTAGAGGTTATGTATTTTGTACAGTGTTATAAAACACCTATATCTGGAATATTACTGAGTATTTAAAAGCATGGTAATAATAATATACAAATGTTCCATTTAAAATGAACGAAAGACAAGTATCTATACAGAAAATATCTTAACTTTATTTCATGATGCGAATTTATTTGGTTCAGTTCCCGTTTTTATCATGCAATGTGTACATTTAGATAAAAAAATCACGTTGTAAATCTGATGGTCTAATTCTCAAATTTATCCATATTTACAAGTAGATATGTCCATACAAACATACATATTATTACGTAAACACGTATAATGCAGATAATATGTCCATAAAGAATTTAATCACACAACATAATCCCCTTAAGTAATGCTTAAGCACATCGATCGTGTGCAGTTGAAAAATAAATACTGTCGTCGCAAAACAATTCTGTAGTGCAGGCCAGGGGTATCCAAACTTCTTAAACCATGGATCACATTAGAAACATTTAGGAACGTGTTCAGCCTAGATTTTGGCAGTTTCGATTTCCGGACCGGTAGAGGTCAAGGAACTATGTCCTCGGTCTAAGACGTGTCACATTTCCTATCTTTCCTTAGAACACGCATCTTAGCAATTCATATAGTTCCAATGTCATCATGATATCTAATTGTCACCAACAACGGTCGCTCCCGAGAGAAAGTGCATGTACTACATCGAGTATCTGGCGGGTTCGGTTAAACTCGGCGCTGTACACTGTACAGTTTACAGCCTAAAAAAAGATTAGGAAAGATTTCAATCCTTTCTTTCCTTCAAAGCTCGTTCAAAGCTTATAGTTCCACGCAACAAAGGAAACGACGTTCCCTGTTCATTTCATCTTTGAAACTGTTTTGCGCTAGCCAAGTTTGGGCCAGGACAGCCAAGCAGTATTGTAGGCATATTTCTAATAATCTCCTTTAAACGAAATTGACCACGTTTTAAAATTTGAATCGATTCAAAAAATACCTCTAAAAAGCATAAATTAATTTTTTGATCTGGTTTTACCTCCCTCCTACAATCAATGAGCCATTTTCCTGAGAGTAGTTCTTTCAATTATCCACGAGAGGCAGCACTTGTGAGTGGATAGTTAAAGGAACTACTCTCAGAAAAATGGCTCATTAGAAGTCCTCGTAATTATTTTTCTCTATCTATATATTTAGTCAGTTGTCTATTTATTTACATTGAATTTAATATGAACGTAGGGGAACCAAGGGAAAAAATATTTCATTATTTTAAGAGGTACCTACCTATTTTTTAAGTCGGTTCTATTTTTTTAAATTATTTTTTTATTTTGAATTTTTTAGTTTAAACCGAAAAGTGTACGTAACTATAGTCATACAAAAACATTCTATCAAAAATTTGCAGGTAAGGGGTTGAGGACCCCTGAACATTTTCTACTAAACGCAAAAAATTTCAATGGCATGTAGTCAATGCATACCTACAATATGGTAGATTGTATATCTAGTTGCGTAAGGAGGCATATTGTGGACGAGTGTGACAGTATGTTAAAACGAGTAATAACGAATTATAACAGTCACACGAGTCATAATATCATTAACTCATGAGATATTCTTATATGGAATTTTTTGCCATACCCACTATAAAATAGCTTCTTTTCACTTTATTTTCAGTAATATAATAAAGTATTGG
The DNA here is from genome assembly GCA_039654895.1 of Mongoloraphidia duomilia. Taxonomy (NCBI): domain Eukaryota; kingdom Metazoa; phylum Arthropoda; class Insecta; order Raphidioptera; family Raphidiidae; genus Mongoloraphidia; species Mongoloraphidia duomilia. The sequence continues at coordinate 22,486,700 of CM077521.1, read as the reverse complement.
GTAATAAGGACCAGTTAAATGTATAAATTCTTTATTATTTGCCAAAGTTTCGTTGCGAAGCGAAACTTCTTCAGGGCTCAAAGGGTCATTATTATACATTAATTGTCAAAATTTCTTGTTACCCAATACTTTATTATATTAACATATGTGATGGACGTAAAAAACAGAGATACTACCTGGGGGATTTATTTTCAGTATTTACAAAAAAAATTTGACAGTTCATTTGTGTCGTCAACTTCACTCCTATAGTAGGCCGAGGTACGCACAGGAGTATGACGTAATAGCAGACGAATCAGGCGAATATGGAAATGGCGTGCTTTCCCACATTAGTGTGGAAAAGATAGGTTGATCCCGCACACCAACCTGTAAAAAATTACTTTACATGCATGAAAACAGCTTTTTTTTGGCGGGTATGGCAAAAAATAAATTAACTCAATCACGGTGCGTGTACTGTTAATCGTTGAGGCGTTCGGTTGTCTACCTTCGGATTTCATGATCAGATCTTAGCGAAGTTGATATGAGACCACCTAGAAAGTACCTCTTTCAAACAAAAAATTCCAGCCAATAGGACGAGGGACTATTCCAACTTCAAAAATACTGACATTTGACGTAATATTATAATAAATAAATAGTATATTTAATAGTATATTAAATAAATAGTATATTACGAGTTACGACCCAATGCCAGAAAGTTGGATTTCCTGGCGTTTGTGATAAAAAGGCCGAGGCGAAGCCGAGGTTTTTTATCACATACGCCAGAGCATCCAACTTTCTGGCCATGTGTCGTATACTATTTTTCTTCATCCACTAGCCGAAATTGCAGCAACGTTTGGGCGATTGTAATATACGTTACTATGACAACAAGCCACATTTAACAGGCCACAAAAGCTGCTGTTTTCGGAGTGAAATGCGGCACGAAAGCCGTACTTTCGGCTAGTGCATGAAGAAAATAAAAGTTCTGTTAACGTGTGCGATGACGCGGGTAACGGCTAGTGTTAAATATTATATTATATATTTTGCTTTTCGTATCCATAGTTACATATGGTTTCACACATAAAAATTAACCTAAGCATGCCTGTCAGATAACTCATTTCTTTTTGACAGATAAAGTACTTCAGAATAAAAAAACAGCTGATTTTATTATTTTCAAAATATTTACTAAACTATAATATTTAGAAAAAAAAAAATTTTTACAAAACTTTCTTGGAAAAATAATAATAATAATAATAAACTGTTATGAAAAGGATACCATTATTACAGAAAAAACAACCTTATAAGTCATATATCTTCTGCGCACGCGCCGATTTTCCCCAAAAACAATAGAGCTCTTCATATTTACATGTCAAACATTTAACCAAAATTTGGTTTCGATCCTCTTAGCCGTTTGACCTGTATCGTGCTCACAGACTTTCAGACGAACAGACTTTTTCCAAAAATATGTTTTTTGGATTCGGGGATCTCAAAACAAAAAAATATTGTAAAAATTTTGAAAAGTGAATTTTGACCTAAATTAGCACCATTCCCCACTTTTGGAGTAACAATGGTAAAAGAATCACCCGCATGGTATGCCAGATTTAGGCGTGAACAACGCCAAAACATACTAAAATATATACATATATACGGGTCGAAATGATAACCTTCCCCGTTTTTGAAGTCGGTTATTGATTTAATTAATAATTAAAAATGACCGCACGTTTATTTTCGATACAAAATTAATATTAATGGCAAAAGTTTTATTTTTTTGATATTTTAATCAATCAGGTAGATAGATATTTTTAGTTACTTTAATGTAGTTACAACAAAATGGCCAATGACAAACTTATCAAAAACCCTCGCGAACTATATGTAGTACTGAATATTCGCTTCGGCGAGCTGGACCCGGCCCGCAGGTCGTAGTTTGGTGGCTGCTGGTGTAGAAGATATGGGCACTCGGCAGGTGAGGCTCGGTCGGAGTGTACATCAATTTGCAATGTGGATAGGACATTCTCGGGAATTATGAAAGAAACGTGTACGAAAAATTTAAAAAATATATGTCTGCAAAAGATTTTTAAGTGAAATCATAATAAGTACATCAAACCTTTCTTTAATCTCCATTCTTTTATTTAAAATATTTCCATACCATTCTTCTTTCCTCATCTATATCTAATACTATCATATAATAGTATATTGTGTGACTAGTGTGCTAAATACATCTTTATGCGTCAGGCGCGATGTTTACAGCACGACTAGTAGGAGAGCGCTCACGAGCCTTGACGAGTGAGCATCGCGAGCCGAATACGAGTGAGCATCGCGAGCCGAATACGAGTGCTGAAAACATCGCGCGTGACGCATAAATATTTAGCACACGTGTTGCACACTATACTTTACATAACACATGCATGGTTTTAGACTTTAATCATTGATTAACATATTATATGGGAAGATAGTGATTCCATGTACTGAAAAATATACTATAGCTGCCCGCTTACGTTTCATTCCCCTGGCCCACAAACTCCATGTTGACTTGTGCTTCCACCTATATTATTGTTGAACTAACAGCTCAGATATTGTCAATGCTACCTCTAACTGATCCTAAATAATGATATAAGATATTTACATCACTGCCGCAGCTGACATTATTTTAATGTTTTGAAATTTGTTGAGACTGTATAAAACTTATATAAAGTGAACTTAGTTTAGTTACATAATTTATCTGTAAACGCTATCTGATTTTATATTTCTTTGTCACTGAATAAAAATTGTTCAAACACTCGTAAAATATATTTTGATGTATTCATAGGCTAAGAGCTGATAACACTTTTTTCATGTGTTTTTATAAGACTTGGAACTTTTTTAAAAGATGAATTTTATATATCTCTACAAGGGGTATATAGTCTGTCATTCCAAACGCGGGGCAAAACCACCCCATATTTTTTTGTTCACTCTTACGAAAAAAGACTTATGTGTGTTTATCATTAGTAAAGTCTAGAAAAAGTTTTGCCCCGCGCTTGGAATGACAGACTATTTACCCCTTGTAGAGATATTTAAAAGTTATCTTTTAAAAAAAGTTCCAAGTCTTCTAAAAACACATAAAAAAGTGTTATCCGCTCTTAGTCTATCAAAGCAACTTATACTAATTAGTTAACAAAAGCAAGCAGTTTAAGAGAATTAGATAATCAAATTCATTAAGATTGTAAAATTTGTTGTTAAATAAAAGAATTTAAAATAAATCTTTCACAATTTTTCCAACCGTTAGGGGCCTACACACGATCAGTTTAACTTCGCAGTTTATCTGTGCAGTCAAACTGTACAGTTGTGTGAACTGTACGGTGTGTGGGCTATTTCAGTTTTCTCCTCAATTGTTCTCAGTTTGAAGAGCTTACCCAAAGACTACACATGACTGTGACAACTGTTCAATTAACTGAGCTGACTTCGCAGTTTATCGGTGCAAAGTAGAGTCAAATGCGCAGGCCAAAAGCCTGCGTTAAAATTTGTCGGAACTATGCAGTTATCTCAGTTTATCGCTCAGACATGACGCCACAAGGGTTAAACTGCGCAGTTAAACTGATCGTGTGTAGGCCCCTTTAATGAATTTGATTATCTAATTTTCTTATGTATGAATATTTTTAGTTTGACATAATAATGATTAACTTTATTAAGTTTAAAATTAAATAAAATATCAGAATGGTCCAAAAGTCTTGCCCTAATGTTAAATCCAATTAAATTCAATATAATGTCTATAGAAAGCCGGAATCAGTTGGCTAAAGTGCTGTAACGCTGTCTGGTCATCAAACTAATTCTGTAGACTACTGCAAAAATTTAGGATTATACATAGACAAATACTTAGTGGAGTCGCTCATTTTATCATCTTTTAATTATTGTGATATTGTGTACGGACCATGTATAAACCAGTCAACATCGCAGCTTATCCAAAAATTTTAAAATATATGCTTCAGATATATTGTATACAACATAAATTTACATATCGCATACTTCGTAGACAACTTGATCACAACCGGGCAGCCAGATTATCTAAATTGCAATTTAAAATATTTATCAGATTATCATAATAATAATAAAAATACGATGTCACAGGATACAACATTGTCAATAAACTTGCATGAAACAAATTTTTATAAAAAATCTTTTACTTATGGTTCTGCCTCTATATACTTATAATAATATTCCTCGTGAATATAAACATCTCAAAAAAGAGGCGTTTCGAAAGAACGTTAGGGGTTGTCTATTAATAGTCACCGCGAAATATTATGCAATATGAACCAATGACGCAAGATTGTCTTAAATAAAATTAAGATGCTAGTCACCAGATGGCCTAACGATTGTCAACACAACTCACTTCTGAAAACTCTACAATTATTCTGTACTCAAAGATTAAATAATAAAACTTAGAATGCTAGTCAACAGATGGCCAATAGTGCGACGTCTAGCTGCCTCTATTAAAAGTGGCCTCATTTACGCTCATAAGGATCAAAATCTTCTAGTAATATGTTAAACAATGCTTTAATTGAATAATTTAATGTCACTGACAGAAGTACATCTCATAATAAAAACATTGGGCTCGATACAATATTTATTCACTTTGTTACCATAGTAACCATATTTCACTTTATAACACCGAAAAGAGGTACATAATGTTCATTAGATAACGGGCTTTTCAAATGTTTTTCAATATATCATCGAAAAGCGTTTCATAATGGATCATGACGTCACTCGTCAATAAACGGCATTTAAGGTCCGCAAAACTGATACGAAAAAACACTAAAAGCGTGCATGTGTTATATAAAATTCTTTATATAACACATGCACGCTTTTAGTGTTCTGCAGTGCTATAATGAAAAACAGTTGCATAATGAACCATTATGTAACTGTTTTTTTAATTCAATTAAAGTCTAAAATCATGCATGTGTTATATAAAGTATAGTGTGCAACGCGTGTGCTAAATCTTCATGCGTCAGGCGCGATGTTTTCAGCACTCGTATGCGGCTCGCGATGCACACTCGCCAAGGCTCGTGTGTGCTCGCCTACTACTTGTGCTGAAAATATCGCGCCTGATGTATAAAGATGTATTTAGCACACTAGTTACACGATATACTATTTTGCAACACTTGCATCAAAAATACAATTTTAGATGGCTGTGTACCGTTTGAAAAGTGATTCTTTATGGAAGCTTCTACTGCATTCGAACGGTACTGCTTAAAGTAAATATTAACTCACTCCGTTCTATAAAGTAATGCTGTTTTGTTTTACTTTATAACACACGTGCGTAATAAAGTACTTTGCTATAATGTCACTAATAAAGTATTTATCCAAATTGTGTTTTATTACCTTAAAATTGAACTTTTGAAGCAGTTGTAAAAAATGTTGTATGTAACGCGTGTCTTAAGTGACGAATATGACAGTCGCGATTTTGCTATACTTTAAGTTGCATTTATACCAGAACGAGTGTGTGTTTTCCGCGCGGTAATTACACGAGTTCTGGTATAAATTCAACATAACCTTAGTCTCGTATCGCAAAATCGCGACTGTCATATAATCCGTCACTTAAGCTACTAGTTGCATAAATTACTATTGTATGTGTGCATGTCCAAATGATTATCTATTTGACGGATTTTGATGATTTTTTTTAAATGTTCCTTATGATTCCAGAAGCGCTATAGGCTATGTTTTATTCAACTTTTTAAATTAATTTTTGTGTTAATCAATTAATTAAATTTTTGTTGGTTCTCTACTACTAACAAAACGTGAAATTCCTTTATATTTTAGCTTAAATTGGCGGAAGTCTACTAACACCAGCACGAGTTTGTTTCGCAGGGGGAAAGATTTTGGCGGGAGGGATAATAAATCATAAATTATTATCGGTGGAACTACTGAACCGATTCTAAAAATTCTTTAACTAATAGAAAGCTACACTTCCTGAGTGATGTAGCCTATATTTTTTTTGATAAATTTCTCGCGGGAGGAGGATAATTTCTGTGGAATAGTAACAAAACGTAACTGAAATTCTTTTGCATTTTAGCGTATAGGCGGAATCCTACTAATATTATAAACACCACCAACCCGTGTTCGCTTCGCAGGGGGAGAATTTATCGCAGGGGGGGTAATAAATTATAATTCAAAATAAACGTGGGCGAAGCCACGGGTAGGCTAGTTATAGATATTAATAATGCAAATATTTTTCAAAAAATTTACAACCAATTAAACAGTCAAAAAGATTATAATTAAAATAAGTCGACGTTTCGGCTAAGGTGTTGGCCTTTTTCAAAAATCTATAAAATATTAAAAATAAAAATTATAGATAAAAACAGTAACAATAATATTAAAAAATAAAAAGTAGAAATTTGAACCACCTGAATATCAATTATAATAAACAAAAATCAAAAAACTTAAATTACCTACCTAATGGGTTTGAATGAAAATTTCAAAAACATAAATATTGAGATTTTGTTTTTCATATTATATACAAGGTGAGTTACTAAGAATGTCTCGGGTGATATCTCATTATTATTATGAGCATATCAGAAAAAAAATTTAAATAAAAGTTGGATTGGAATAAGAGCACTTTTTATAAATGGAACAGCTTGTATATTTGCAGGCCATCTCATTGTCAATTTAAAAGCGTACATAAAATTGTGCCGTTTTTGGAATTCGGTTGCGGCGTTACTAAAATATTCAGTATTTTCTGCAAAATTCTACATTTTCGTTATCTATAGGTACTACTAAATTATACACCAACCACATTTTCCAAGTTAAGTCAATTTTTGCGTGTCAAGTATTAGTCCATAGCATGTGCTACCCTCTAGATACTTCAGAGTTAAATTTAATTATACAGGGTGTTAGTTGAAATAGTTGGGAAATGCAAAACTTTAATTTACCTTAAGTCAATTTTTCTAAGTAGCACAGCCTGTATATCTTTAGGTATAAAATATGTAGAGGGCCCTATTCACATACCTAAAGATATACAAGGTATGCTACTTAAATGACTTAAGATAGGTTAAAATTTTATATAGGTACAGGGTGTGCTACTTAAAGAAATTTTAACTTCTGAGTAGGACATGGTCTGTTAGTCGAATTCGCGTAAGTCGGGGTACAATTTTGCATATAAATACTTACAAATTATGTTTAATAGGGATCGGAGACTAAATAAAACAATAATTTAGAAGAATAAAATCTTAGATAATACAAAAATTATACTATTACTAGCCGTTACCCGTGGCTTCGCCCACGTATTTTACGATTTATAATTTTATTTATCGATCGAGATTGAGATTGCTTGGAATCGAGGGTTTTTAAAAAAATTTTATTATACAATACAATGTACCTACTTCAACCTATAAGAAAACAGAAAATATAACTAACTTAACTACAAATATCTGGGTGACCGAGCTTTGCTCGGATGAGATCAATAAAAATAGTACTTACTGTGAGATATTGATTTTGTATTATTTTCTCAGAATATTATTCCGAAACGATTAACTGTCAGAATATTTTGACACAAAGTAGTTTGTTTTTTCCAAAGCCTACTCACCATACGACACTGTTTTATAACGTTAAAAAACTGTTTTTTAAAATTTTATTTATACCTATGTACATTACTAACTCGCTTCGCTCATTCGTTTGAATATTATTAATTCCTTCTTCGCTCGTTCGCACTAATTTTATTAATACATTACTCACTCGCTTCGCTCGAATATTAATAATACATTACATTCGTTATCCCCCGCGAGAATCCCCCCCCTAATTTGTTATCCCCCCGCGAGAATGTCCCCACCTAATTTGTTATCCCCCGCGAGAATCACCCCCCTAATTTGTTATCCTCTAGCGAGAATCTTCCCCCCTAATTTGTTATCCTTTGCTCGTACGCTCGAATTTTATAAATACATTACTCGCTCACTTCGCTCGTTCGCTCGAATATTAATAATACATTACTCACTCGCTTCGCTCGTTCGCTTGAATATTATTAATATATTACTCACTCGCTCCGCTCGTTCTCTTGAATGTTATAAATACATTACTCACTCGCTTCGCTCGTTCGCTCAAATTTTATTAATACATTATCACTCACTTCGCTCGTTCGCTCGAATATTAATAATTCATTACTCACTCGCTTCGCTCGTTCGCTCGAATTTTATTAATACATTATTGCTCATCTACGATACCTATATAAGGAACTCCTGTGCAAAATTTGTTATCCCCCCGCGAGAACCTTTCCCCCTAATTTGTTATCCCACCGCGAGAATCCCCCCTAACTTGTTATCCACCCGCGAGAAACTTACCTCCTAATTTGTTACCCCCCCGGGAGAATTTCCCTCCTAAATTGTTATCCCCCCGCGAGAACCTTCCGTCCTAATTTGTTATCCCACCGCGAGAATCTCCCCACCTAATTTGTTATCCCACCGCGAGATTCTCCCCCCCTAATTTGTTATCCCAGCGCAAGAATCTCCTCCCCTAATTTTTTATCCCCTGCGAGAATCTCCACCCCTAATTTGTTATCCCCGCAAAAATCTTCCCCCCTAATTTATTATCCCCCGCGAGAATCTTCCCCCCTAATTTGTTATCCCCCCTCGAGATTCTCCCCCCCGCGTAGCTTTCTATTAGTGAAAAAATTTTTAGAAACGGTTTAGTAGTTCCAGAGATAAAACAAAAACAAATCTATCCCACGGGAACCGTACATTTTTCCGGGATAAAAATTAGCCTATAACATTCTCTGACCCCTAAACTACCACTATACAAAAAATCATGTCGATCCCTTGCTCAATGAAAAACAAAAACAAAACTATCCCACGGGAACTGTACATTTTTCCGGGATAAAAAGTAGCCTATGTGCTATTCCAGACTATAATCTATCTCTGTACCAAATTTCACCCAGATCCGTTCAGCCGTTCTGGCGTGATTGAGTAACAAACATCCATACATACATCCATCCATCCAAACTTTCACATTTATAATATTAGTTAGATTAGATTAGATTAGATGAGATTAGATTAGATGAATTACAAAAACGTAAACCGAAGTTATTTTGACGTAGAAGGCTTCATAAAATCTAACAAAGTCGTCTGACGGATCAAAGATTTTTTCTTCTCATGCAAAATTTCCTCATAGCACGCTAATAGTTTTTTTATTCCTTGTTTTGTAGCAGAAATGCGCTCTTCGTTGGAGTCTATGTTTTCCAAAATCGGAAGATTAAAAAATCGTGTAACGCTGGATCCGCGTAAGACAGGGTAGCGTAAGTCGGGTTATTACTTATATCTGTTTGGGAAATAACTCTACAGGCAAAAAAATATTATAGATAAATTGCAAAAAAAGTTGACATTTGTCTCTATTTTGGAAAATCGAGGCTGCGTTCAGGAAATTCCGTAATTTGCAAAAGAACAAAAATATACGCTCAAATTAAGAATTTCTCTTAAGTTCTAATTTTCACAGAATAATTAGATACATATTTTTAACCGTTTCCCAAGTTCGTGTCTAATTTTTCGCGAGATTCGAAAAAACATACTAAGTACTTATGGCTACTTCTGAATTGTAATCCTTATTTCGACTCTGTGTTCGTGTCTGCCTCGAGTTATAAATAAACAAGTTTAGTGGCGTAAGTGTGTGACTCCGGGACTCAGGCCGATCCGGGTGGCGGCAGTGGGAGGCAGAACAGAAGAACAGCAGACCCAGAGAAGTGGAATGGCGATGACTAGTGAGCTGCTCTTAGTGTGATTGCATTAGATATTCTCTTCTGCGGAACCGTTAGCGATGTAATAGGGGAACTGAAAACGGCATTATAAGAAGATTTGACACGAACTCGACTTACGACTGTTTATTGTACTGGCGTTGTTTGACAGTTTTACTTATTGACGTTCATAACTTCAGATTAAACTTTCCTATCCATTTAATGGATTTAATAAAACCTTATAGCAAACAAAAGTTTTACAAACAAGACAATTATAAGTTTTATATTGTCATTATTTATATTAATATCATAAATTCTTGAAATGGATATACACAAATTAGTCTCTCTGACGGATGACTGTAAGCCAAAGTCAATGACTCTAAAGACCTTAGTAAGTTGTCGGGCATCTATATATTGTACAAAACACTACTTGTTGTAGTGCAAAACTGGTGACAAATTAGTGTATTTGCTAATGCATGTGTGTTATGTTTTTCTTTGTTAATAAATACATTTTACTCGAATCAGTTTTTATTATCAAGTCTATATTTAAAATTTTTTTTTTTAATATAGGTTTTATTGGCCTCTATATCTTCTGATATAATCAGCCATGTCATTATGTTCGGTAGAATGCTTAAAATAAGAGAAAAAATAATAAATTTATATAATAAAAAATAAACAATAGATACCTAAGAAAAATTTAAATTGGTAATAATAAATAATAATAAATCCGTTCTTTACGTTAAGGTAAGTTAGTTATCTACATTATTTATTTATTTATTTATTTATTTTTTTTTTCTTAATACTACTTTTTTAAGACAGGGACACACAAGAGGGATGGACAACAGGACAAATGACGAAGACAATGGACTGCACCGTTTTAAAATTTAAAATACAGATTAAAACTTAGATTATATAAAATAACTTTGACATTGACATTTACAATGAAGTATACAAATTATTATAAAACACTTTACAGTTTAAAACAATATCATCAGATCTTCCTTTTTCGAAACAATAAAATAATTTGTGTATCAAATTATTACAAATAATTACATCTACTAGGAGGTTTAATACAGCGACCAGATTTCGTTACGATTTTATTGTCACTATTGTGAGATGATGTTGCTTGTTCAAAATTAATATTATTAACGTTGTTATTTAAATTATCTTTAATATTATTTACAGTATCATAAACAATATTACTATAATTATTATAAAAAGGAAATAAAGATTTTTTGTGTCTCACTATTTAGGTACATTATAATGTTGCTTAACCTGGTTTTCATAATTATTAAAACTGTTAATTTTATCAGAAAGAGATAGCAATGTTTTATTTGGTTGAGGATATAAAAATTTTCTGTTTCTTTCTAAAACACCACCATTATTCATTTGCACCTTATAGGTTCTAAATTTATTTTGCATTACTTCAATTATTTTTCCCGGATACCATTTATTCCTCTTTGAACATATACAGTGTCTCCTATGCTTAAATCAGATAATGTTCTAGTTTTTTTATTGTAATATGTACATTGATCTCGTTGACTATTTCTCCAAACGTTTTTTACAATACTTGGATGAATCATCTTTGGTTTTAATAAATTATTATTAGTAGGTAACATACCTCTTAATCTTCTGCCCATTAACAATTATTGAGCTGGAGTGCCTAAATTAAACAATGGTGTATTTCTATATTCTAGTAAAATTAAATATAAATCTTTATTTTCACTTGTTCCTTTACGTAACATGTTTTTTATAGTTTGTATAGCACGCTCTGCCATTCCATTTGATTGTGCGTAACCAGGCAATGAAAATTCTTGCTTAAACCCCCATAGGTTGAGAGCCAGGCGTAAATATGGTATCCAATTTCTGACAGGATTAAATTTTCAGGGAAGGTAGTATTTATTATGACAAAGAAAAAGCGCTAGGGTTGCCTCGTCAAATCCTGATGCAACGGCCGGGAGGGGTCCACTTCCGGTGCAAAATAAGCATACTTAATTAGCTCATAAATATTTTTCCTCATGATATGACAGCATGCAATTAATGCCATATTGTAGAGCTCGAAGAGCTGTAGTCAAATACATACGATTGTCTAAGAAAATTTGGATTAATACATTGGAAACGTATAATTTATATTTGTTTTTTTTTGACATTTTTGAAACTGTCAAATTTAGATAAGTATATATGTGTATGTATATATTGTAATCGTTCTGAAATAAGTGATCGGCCTCGTGTTCGTACGCATGTCTAATTATGTATAACTATATGTTTTCAACGCATTTGGTTTCTAGCTCATGTGCGTAGAATGACGCAGGAATTGGCTGAACTTGGTATTAACAATTTTCCAAAACATTTATATATTTTAGGGTAGCAATTTTTTATTTCAACGCAAGTCAACGTGCATCTCTTACATAAATTAGTATCAAATACTTGAAGGGTGTAGAAACCTGTGAATAAGAGGATCGTTGACGGCGGGGGAAAAGATTTCAAAAAGGTGATTTTTGAGTTTGGTTCGAAAAGAGAAAAAGGTTGATTTTTGTTTGTGATTTTAAATTTTGTTTGACGCTAAAAATTATGTTACGGATCACCCTGTATATAAACGGCAGGCAAGAGTTCTGAGAAACGGGGTCTGCTTACTGTAACAACTAGTACCTGCGCGAAAGTTCTAGAGAAAGCGAGAACGCACTAGGCTTAGGCCACGCAGCATATATAAACAGCCAGTGCGAGTGAGTGAATAAATCAGTCAACGGTGAGTCACGCAGTCAAGTCTACGGTGGATCAGTGATATAAATAGTGCCGTGATATAAATAAATAAATTGATAAAATAAATACTAGTGTAGTGGTAATAATTACAAGTTATTGTATATAGTTAAGTGCTATTTATTGTTTTGTTTTGCTTTGTCTAAGAATTACTGTTTAGTTATTGTTAGAATTGACTTTTCGTTGTTGCATTCATTATTATTGTGTTTTTAATTATTGTAAATAAATTCCGCCAACTCAGAAAACAGTTTAGTAACAATTAATTGAAGCATTTGACTTTACTGAATCTCGATTTATATTTTTTTCTTAAAATTTAACTTTTCTTTGTCACAATAAATACTACCTTCCCTGAAAATTTCATCCTGTCAGAAATTGGTTTACATATTTACGCCCGGCTCTTGGTCTGCCACTGATTCGCAAAATCTTTAAATTCTTGACTATAAAATTGTGTTCCTTGATCAGACACTGTATATTCAGGAATTCCATGTCGTGCAAATATCGACTTCAAATGATTATTACGTTAAGACTTCTATAGTATCTTTTTTCACAACGCTATTTCCACAAATTTTGAGTAATAATCAATCACCAATAAATAATTCAAAGAATTTAATTCAAAAAGGTCCATCCCTACTTTTTGCCAAGGGCGGTCTGGAATTTCATGTGGGATCATGGGTTCACTTACATTTGAGATTTCTGTAGTTTTATGAACTATTTGTTTCTGGACAAAATAAAGAAAATTTGCTCCTTAATACATCCCCTAAAACGATAAAGTTTTTCTTATAATATCAATATTTGGCATGCAATTTACCAATTCAACATCTGCACCAAAATATATAAAACCCAGGTTTTTATCTTGAGAAATGTATGTGAACTTAAATTTTCGTTTAGAGACCCTACTGACCACAGGGAGCAACATATTAAAATTCTCATGTTGGCGTCCTGGAATTCCAGAAATTTCGGACGAAATTTAACCAAAATCCAGAAATAAATGACATATCTCTAAAATAGTGCGAATGAACATACTGAAAGTTCTAGGGTGTCCTATTCCCCCTGTGCATCCATCATGCCCTTTTTTGCGAAAAACCATCGTGTTTTCGCGTCTAGTTTCCGAATGGTTAATCGGACGGAACAAGTAAAAATACGTAAAAATATCTGCCAAAAAATTTTAAAAAAATGTCCTATAAGCATGATTCAGGTTATCTTTAAGACAGGCCTACAAAAGAGGGTCGAAGTCAATACATTATAGTTTCCAGCGTACTATGTATTTGTCAAGTTTTTTCGTTGCGAGTATCTTATAAGCGGCTGCTTTGACGAAAAAAAATTAAAAAAGAAATTGCAGGGCAGAGCTTTCTCTACAAGATATATTTATTTTTAATTTTTCGTGAAGATTTTTTGGGGCTTTTTTATTATTTTTTTCGCAAACGTTTATATCGTTATTTTATTTTTTAAGTAAATTTGATCTTATCTGGGGAAGATGAATGGGGGGCATAGGAGACTCTAGAACTTTTAGTATGTTGTTTATAAAACATTTGCACTAATTTAAAGATATTGTCTATTTCTGGATATCCCGGACGTCACCACGCCGACATGAAAATTTCCGAGAATATATTGTTCTTTATGTTCAGTTGATCTGTAAGTTGGTTTTCTTTTCTGAGTAAACATACAAACTTTAAGCTTTATATATTATACATAATATAGATAGATAATATTTATAAGATTACTTTGAATTGAATTGTTAATACATTTTTTGATGAAATAATAATTAATGTCAATGATACACAAAAGCAGCTTTATATTTTACAAATTAAAAGAGAGCGATATATTCTTTTCTGAGTAAACATACAAACTTTAAGCTTTATATACAGGGTGAGTTCGACCACCCGTATCAGTCGTTTTTTTCGAAAACGGTTAGTCGTAGAGAGTTGTGTCAAAAATTTGTATTATAAAAGCCCTAATAAAGAATCGAATCGTGATAAATTTTTTTTCCGGGAAGGTCGGCTTCCCTATTAGTTTGCTCCAGAATGTCCAGAACTCCGGAATTATAAATGTAACGATAGGTCAAAAGTGGTATTGTTGAAAAGATCTTTAAAAAAATAGCAAGTTTTGTACGGATTCTTTTTTTATTACTGCCACCCCTGTTAAGTAATATTTGTTTGAAATTACTAAATTAAAATGTCATAATAACGAACTTTTTAAAAGTCCGCATTTAAAATCTAGTTACCTATCTATCGATCATTAAACACTGAAGAAGTACACTCACAGTATAACCAGAAGAGCTCAGTAGTATGTATTAAAGAGTAAATGGAAGACAGTTTGAACACTTGTGACAATGTCTAAGGTTGCTAAATTTTTAATGCCGACTTCGATCGTTATTATGAAATTTTGATTTAATAATTTCAAACGATTGTTACTTAACAGGGGTAGCAGTAATTAAATAATTTTTCCTACAAAACTTGCCTATTTTTTAAAGAGCTTTTCAACAGCACTACTTTCAACCTATCGTGCTTTCTAAAATTCCGGGGTTTTGAACATATAATAATTTACATTTATACTTATAGAAATTTACAGGGGTGGCAGTAATAAAAAAAAATTTCCTACAAAACTTGCTTATTTTTTAAAGATCTTTTCAACAATACCACTTTTGACCTATCGTTACATTTATAATTCCGGAGTTCTGGACATTCTGGAGCAAACTAATAGAGAAGCCGACCTTCCCGAAAAAAAAATTTATCACCATTCGATTCTTTATTAGGGCTTTTATAATACAAATTTTTGACACAATTCTCTACTACTAACCGTTTTCGAAAAAAACGACTGATACGGGTGGTCGAACTCACCCTGTATACATAATATAGATAGATAATATTTATAAGATTACTTTGAATTGAATTGTTAATACATTTTTTGATGAAATAATAATTAATGTCAATGATACACAAAAAGCAGCTTTATATTTTACAAATTAAAAGAGAGCGATATATTATGTGCGATAATATCACGCTAACCCAAACCCTTGTGGCGTAATAAATTAATGTCATGAAATAAATTACGCAACACATATATATTATAAAAATAAAGGAAAACATCAAACAATCCTCAGTTTAATTTTTTCATAAAAACATTTACAAAGCATTTTGTATATTTAGGCACATTATTGCCAACAAAAACGCAATAAAAATGATAAATTCCCATACATCGGGACATTATCCGTGAACGTCACAAATACAAATATAACATTGCACACAATACTTTAAATACTACGTACATATATACATTATACATACATTATATTGTATACCTATAATGAATGTACCTATATAAGTATGCTTTAGGCACATAGTACAATAAAATATTATCATACACACACAATTAATGTGCATTTGAAGTTTGCATTAAAAAAAATGTACAACAGAACTGCCGAATACTAAATCATTCGTTAATAAATTATCACTTTGACGATTGAAATTTATGTTTAACTACTTTTTCCCTGCGGTTCCGCCCGCGTGGACAACGAAGCGCCTTAAAAAAATTCATTATAAAAATGGAGAGAATAAAATTGAACATATCTATTAATTATTATTCGTTCGAACAGAAAATAAAGATTCGTTTTATCCTTCGGGAACTACTTAATCGACCGAGAAAGAAGTATAATTCGTCTAACGTGAATCTGAGAGTTTAGGATTCAAGTCCCGGCAGTGGCATTTGGTTTTTTTTAATAGGTTTTTCATCGAAAAAATGTTTTTTTATGATGAAAAACTCATGCATGTAGGTTGCGCTTTCGTAATAAGTCTGACAAGGTAATTAACAAAAATTTCCAGTCAGACATATTTTTATAAATGTACTAAAAAGAAAAAAATAATATTTAATTTAGGTTCATAAGTATAAAATCGTGGGTCGTGACTGTAATAAATTATCATAGAGTTTACGACCCACGCTTTTATACTTATGAACCTAAATTAAATATTATTTTTTTCTTTTTAGTACATTTATAAAACCGTTTGCTTTAAAAGTTTTTTTATCTATTTTTTTAACGAATAACACAGAGCGGTAACCATAATATATAGCAACTCGGTAGTGTGTTTTGTAGTGTTTCTTTAAGAATTAGCTTAAATATATCTCAGCCATATTCTTTATATTTATACAGGGTGTCCAAGTTGACGTTGGCTAACATGGGTAACTTTGTTATGAGTGGAGATAGAAAGTCGATTAAATGGGCAAAGTAGTGCAGAATTATGTGCTCATTAACGTGCCGTCGAAAAAACAATTGAATTTTGACACACTATGGATTTATTTAGAAAATAGTGAAAATTGCCGTTTTTGAAAACTGGCCATAACTTTTTTATTTATGAAGATATCTGAAAATTTCTTTAACCATTTTTTGATAACTTTTTATGATCTTTTCAGCGGCGTAGGTTTAATTTTTTTATATCCACTGCATAATGAGATATTGATATGAACTTTGGTTTTTCTTATGGACGCCATTTTCGATTTTTAGATATTCGAATTCTGCTTATTTTTCTGATTAATTTGGTGTATCATATGCTACATTTAAAAAAAATGCAATTAACGTCCCATATTAGAGGCACTATAAAAACAACTGACAGTCAAATTATATTTCAGTTCTGTCAAACTACGATTTATTATTAATTTTACACTTAAAATGTTCGCACTACTTAATTATAACTTGATTGTCAGTTGTTTTTAATGTCTCTTATATGGGACGTTCATTGCAAATTTTTTAAATGTGGCATGTGATACACCAAATTAATCAGAAAAATAAGCAGAATTCGAATATCTAAAAATCCAAAATGGCGTCCATAAGAAAAACCAAAGTTCATATCAATATCTCATTATGCAGTGGATATAAAAAAATTAAACCTACGCCGCTGAAAAGATCATAGAAGTTACCAAAAAATGGTTAAAGAAATTTTCAGATATCTTCATAAATAAAAAAGTTATGACCAGTTTTCAAAAACGGCAATTTTCACTATTTTCTAAATAAATCCATAGTGTGTCAAAATTCAATTGTTTTTTCGACGGGACGTTAATGAGCACATAATTCTGCACTACTTTGCCCATTTAACCGACTTTCTATCTCCACTAATAACAAAGTTACCCATGTTAGCCAACGTCAACTTGGACACCCTGTATACAAAATGATATTTTAATGAAATAGTTCAATTTTAAATATTAATAAAATAAGATTAAACAAATTGATTAAATTTAAAGCATTGATCAATTACAGTCAGAAGTCTGAATTAATTCATATGAAACAAACTGGAAACATGACTATATTAAAATTAAATATATTATTATTCATATAAAGTACCTAGTTATATGAACTTTAATGTAAAATAGAAAGCAGTATGCAAAATAAAATATGAATATTAGCTGATTTTGGAACGGTTAAACTCGATTCACTGATTGACAGGGAATTTCATTCAATAAACCATACTTATATAAATGCAAATAAATAAAATAATAAAAAGTTATTTAGGCAGCATTTTTTTTTTTTAATTTAACACAACAACATGTGCATCGGCATTTGCCACTAGCACTACAAATGGCAACTTTTATTTGTTTTATACAAAGATCACTTAATGTAATATTATAAATAATTACTTTACACGATTATTCACTGAGTAATTTTGACTAAACGGTAATTAAGTCGGCGCACCGGTCTAGTCTCCAATCCATCCGTCAGCTTGATTATCACGCAAATTATAAATTTTTGACTTTTATATTTGTTTAATTAACGCAAAATTGGCAACTAACATAATTTTCTACTCAGAAGAATAATAAGAATAATGCCTCTATTATTTATATAACTACCATGTATGCAGTTACTGTAAAAAATTATTTCCAAACCAAATGAAAATTAGTATTTTAATATTAAAAATTTTCCCGGCAACGCGAACAAATTTGAATTAACTTCCGGATCCTCATTGAAAATGGCGGAACCAATGAGCGATTTACAGTGTGTTGGCTACTCTCTGGTATCTACCCTTTCTAGTCTTTTGTGGTCATAAACACCATCTTTTGAAATGTTCCCCAATTAACAATATATGAAACCAATAGGTTGCGATTAAAATTGTCAACCCTGGTCTAGACCTCACCCAGAACAATTTAATTTAGTTCGATTTTTTAAAATTTCATTCTCAAAAAAGGCATTTATTTATACAGCCAAGATATATTTACAATTTTTTTGTGATTATAATATTTGTACGTCCCTGTACATATTACCTATAGGTATATGTGGTCCAAAAGCAAATCTAAACATAGTAAATTAATGAGTGCAAAAGGAAGACATAAAAATTGAGTAGGTATCTATTGTTGATAAAAAATATAAGTATTATTTATCAACTAAGTACCTATATAGATAAGATAGGTATTGTTGATAAAAACTATAATATTTATCAACAATAGATTGATAAAAAAATTGGACGGACCCCCCCCCCCCCCAAAGAAAAACCTATCTTTGTCATTTTATCTAAGTACCTATAGTATATATTTGATCACGATCTGATGACAAAATTTGAGGTCCCTGCATTAAATTCTTTGTAAGGTTAGATACCATGTTTTTATTTCACAAAAAGAAGATGTTTTTTGTCGAGTAGTGTTATTCAATACTGATATCAAGAGCGCCTTTGAACCATCCTTAAAATACGCCCTTAATATAAGTATAATTGTAAAATAATTACTTAAAATCATGTATGACTATGACCAGCAGTCATCTAAATAAATTTTTAAAAATGTTGAAAATAGCCTTAATTGTGTATAAAAATACAAATGAGCTCACACACACAACCCACATCTACACCGATGTGAGCAGCGGCGAGAGAATAAGTGAGAGAGAAAGAAATAGAGGAAAAGAGAAAGGGAGGGAACGATGTAGAGAAGTTAAATATACGATAAGCCGGTACATATTTGCCGAGCACTTAGCAGGCCAATTAGTTGAATCGAAGCGGCCATTTGAAAACATTCGCCCGTCAAATGGCCGCCTAATTAAGAGGGTGTTTTTACAACCGCCACCACGACTGTGCTGTACTCAACGGCCACACTCACGCACACACTATACATGACACACACACACACGCGCGCACGCACACGCATAGGTACGCATACAGAACATCCCTAAATAAAGTCGCACTGTGCGTGCTTTACGGCTTCGTGTCACGCTATTGCATTGCAGTGAACGTATATAGAACAACAACGCTGTGTAATAGTATTTAACATAAAGTAAAGGCTTATTCAAAACTAATGACAGTGCTTAAAAATGATTAAATTTTGATTGTTTATTAAATGCTTTTAAGGTTTTAGAAACTATTCTCCGTTATATTATATCCACTCCAAAAAAACATTATACAAATGTAAATTTGGCCGTCTTTTCTTTTGGTGTTAGTGATAGTTCTTTTTTTCTCATTATCGCAACAAAAAAAAATGATATCACGGATGCGGGATATTGTATTATCATAAAGTCAAGCGAATCAAGTAGTCGCACATAATTAACAAATACAAATTAATGCTTATAGACCGAGAGCTAGTGACAATTTTTTGGTGTTATCCTTATTTATGTGAAGATGTTGAGGGAGGCATATTAAAGTGCCCTGAGTATGCAGACCGCCCCCAACATGTAACAAAATCAATGGTCATAATTATTATTGCTTCAAGGCTGAAATTGTTTGTATAGCTTGTCGGTGACCCAAGAATGCCATTATAATATTTGCAGATCGATTGGTCAGTACTAAAGGGGTGGCAGATCACCCTAAACGTGTCAGGTACCCGACGAAGTTTGTATTATTAGTTCAAGGTTAAAATTTTAATATGTCGTCACGGCGACTGTTTTAAGCATAAGTATATTTCAATTTGCAGAACAAAATGTCGGTATTAACCCCCTTGCAGAACAATATAAACATCTAGGCGAGCAAGTTTCCCTCTAAGAGAGGGGGTTAATACCGACATTTTGTTCTGCAAATTGAAATATATGCTTAAAACAGTCGCCGTAACAACATATTAAAATTTGAACCTTGAACACGACACGTTTAGGGTGATCTGCCACCTCTTTAATACTGACCATTCGATCTGCAAATATTATAATGGCATTATTGGGCCACCGACAAGTTATGCAAACAATTTCAGCCTTGAAGCAATAATAATTGTGACCATTGTTTTTGTTACATGTTGGGGACGGTCGGCATCCTTCCATACCGCTATCTAGCAAAATCCCTTACTCAGGGCACTTTAATATGCCTCCCTCAACATCTTCACAAAAATAAGTCCTTGAATAAATAACACCAAAAAATTGTCACTAGCTCTCGGTCTATAAAATTAGCATTCCTGTTAGGAACACCCATCGAATGACGGAACGTTACAGTGCAATACCAGAAAAATTCATTTAAATCTATGTCACCACTCACCGTCAAGACTCAAACCCGAATCTACCACTGTCGCCTTAATTTAAAATCAGCTCTCGCATGATGCGTGAAATATCAGTTACAAATTGCTTTATAATGGAAATAATTGATTATTTAATCGTGACCGTAGACTGTAGAGTAAATGATAACTCTGCCGCTGTCATATAGTGGAAGATTCGGGTTTGTGTCTTGCGAAGCAGGACGTTTTGGTACGGCCGTTTTGGTCCCAGTTATTAGATTATGACAAATATCAATAAAGTTGGAAAGTTGGCGCATGCGCAGAAGTTTTTATATAATATTGGTATACTTTTCATAACGGTTTATTTTTCAATCTATTTTTACAAGAGTTTTATAATGTTTTTTGAAGGAAAATCGGCGCATACGTAAAAAAGGTATATACCATCGTTGCTTTTTATATAATAATGGTGTACTTTTTATAATGGTTTTTTATTCCATTTTACAAGAAAGTTTTGTAAAAAAATTTTCTACACATGCACAGATTTTCTCCAAAAAAAATTTTTTTAAAAAACTTGTAAAATAAAATAATGAACCGTTATGAAAAGTATACCATTTATTATGTAAAAAAAAAACACCGTTATAGCAGATATCTCTTCTGCGCATGCGACGAATCGAACAAAAAAAATTTTTTCAAAATCGGTTGAGCCGTTTGGGCTGCACGCATATTTCACATTGAAAAAATACACAGCATACATTTATTATTGTATAAACTAATTACTAATTTATTTTTTATACTTTTATTTTTAGCTCAATTCCGAAGAAATTCCAAATCCGGATCGAAACGTTAATTGTTTGAAATATATTATTTAATTTTTGTCAATATATTGTCTGAAAAATTGGTAATTTTATTTGTCATAATCTAATAACTGGGACCAAAACGGCCGGGACCAAAACGTCCGGTACCAAAACGGCGGGACCAAAACGGCCGTACCAAAACGTCATGTACCGGTGTCTTGACGGTGACATAAGTTTAAATGAATTTTTCTGCTACTGTACTGTAACGTTCCGTCATTCGATGGGTGTTCCTAACAGAAATGCTATAACTTAACCATTCATTGGTATTTATTAATTACTAGCGGTACCCGTCCGGCTTCGCCCGGATGCTAAGAAAGCCCGGGTGCAATACACTACTCACTCGCTTCGCTCGTTCGCTATATACAGGGTGAGTTCGACCACCCGTATCAGTCGTTTTTTTCAAAAACGGTTAGTCGTAGAGAGTTGTGTCAAAAATTTGTATTATAAAAGCCCTAATAAAGAATCCAATGGTGATAATTTTTTTTCCGGGAAGGTCGGCTTCCCTATTAGTTTGCTCCAGAATGTCCAGAACTCCGGAATTATAAATGTAACGATAAGTCGACAGTGGTATTGTTGAAAAGATCTTTAAAAAATAAGCAAGTTTTGTAGGAAATTTTTTTTTATTACTGCCACCCCTGTAAATTTCTATAAGTATAAATATAAATTATTATTTGTTCAAAACTCCGGAATTTTAGAAAGCACGATAGGCTGAAAGTGCTGTTGAAAAGCTCTTTAAAAAATAGGCAAGTTTTGTAGGAAAAATTATTTAATTACTGCCACCCCTGTTAAGTAACAATCGTTTGAAATTATTAAATCAAAATTTCATAATAACGATCGAAGTCGGCATTAAAAATCTAGCAACCTTAGACATTGTCACAAGTGTTCAAACTGTCTTCCATTTACTCTTTAATACATACTACTGAGCTCTTTGGTTATACTGTGAGTGTACTTCTTCAGTGTTTAATGATCGATAGATAGGTAACTAGATTTTAAATGCGGACTTTTAAAAAGTTCGTTACATTGAGATTTTTATTTAGTAATTTCAAACAAATATTACTTAACAGGGGTGGCATTAATAAACAAAACTTGCTTATTTTTAAAAGATCTTTTCAACAATACCACTTTAGACCTATCGTTACATTTATAATTCCGGAGTTATGGACAATCTGAAGCAAACTAATAGGGAAGCCGACCTTCCCGGAAAAAAAAATTATCACCATTCGATTCTTTATTAGGGCTTTTATAATACAAATTTTTGACACAACTCTCTACGACTAACCGTTTTCGAAAAAAACGACTGATACGGGTGGTCAAACTCACCCTGTATATAAACCTTCCGTAAAAAAATATCTAACTGATGGTGAAAACCGCATCAAAATCCGTTGCGTGGTTTAGGAATTACATTACTCACTCGCTTCGCTCGTTCGCTATATATACAAACCTTCCGGGAACAATTCCGTCATACATGATTTTTGCGTAACTTTAACCGTTTACGCAGCGCACGCAATGGAAGCTCTCAAAAGGATTAATTTATCCCGTTTTTGCAACATTTTTCATTGATGCTCCGCTCCTATTGGTCGTAGCGTGATATTATATAGCCTATAGCCTTCCTCGATAAATGGACTATCCAACACAAAAATAATTTTTCAATTCGAACCAGTAGTTCCTGAGATTAGCGCGTTCAACCAAACAAACAAACTCTTCAGCTTTATAATATTAGTATAGATAGTATAGATGTGCGACTACTTGATTTTCCTGACTCTTTAGTCTTAATTATATGCAGGTAATAATTTTTAAGTTTAAGAGCTTCAAGGGCCCCTACCGATACGGGGATTCTAAGAAATTGCTTATAATGCCTACCTATATCGCTAAAATAATAATAATATTTAACAATAAATATACAAAATTTACTGGACATTATAATAATGAGTTCATTTTAGTGAAACATTTTTATTGAAATTGAGTGGGAGGTGTAAAATAGAGATAGCAATATCCGAAGGGGTGGCGTGGCGGTCGGAGAGATGTGTTACCGCGGGAGATTTAATGCGTGAGTTAACTGTCATCGAGGGTTGTTCTGACCTGACGACAGGGGGTTGAAAAATACGTATGAACACATATGTATAGAGTTAAATGTGCGAGTACATGGGTATACAGTGCGCTCAAAAAAACAAAAAAAAATATATACCGGGTGATTCAGTTTTAACATTTAATATTTTGACAAAATATATTCTCCTTGTCGTTCTGATTCTGAAAAACAGAACAAAAATCCTCTCACTCATTTCCTACATTTAAGATACAGGGTGTCAAAGTTTATCAAAAATTTTATCATAGCTTTCCATAACTACCTCGATAAATGATAAAATTTCTGGAACTAGGCCCTTTATTAAGGGTCTGTAAAAGCCTGTCTTATTGCAAATTAAATGATGATTTTGAAAAATTGATCAAAAGTTCGAGAGTAGACAGTGGAGTGCATTTTTTTCTTAATTTTATTCAGTTGTAATCTCATGGCACGCCACTGCAGTGTGTCACATTTAAATGAAAATATCTGCAGAAAGTAGCCAATCATATAGAAGGTATGCACGCAAAATTTTGTTCGATTTGCAGCTTTTCCCCGGAGGATAATATGATAAAAAAATTATTTATTTTTATAAACATTTTGACACCCTGTATCTTTATTAGGAAACAATTGAGAAGATTTTTTTGTGTTTATCAGAATCAGGACGACGAGGAGAATATTTTGTCAAAATATTCAATGTTAAAACTGAATCACTCTGTATATAGTCTTATCTATAACTGGCATTACATTTTTCTGAATTATTAGCCGGAATTTCTAAAATTTGAACTTTCGGTTTCGTAGTTCAGAAGATTACGCACATCGATGTTTTCTGCACGACGACGACTACAACGGACGGGCCGGACATTTCAAAAAAATCTATCGCAAAATGTTTTTAGAGTCTAATTATTCAAGGTTGATCAAAATCTGAATTTTGAATTTTTGCATGAATACATTACTTTCATTTACTGAAAGGTGATGAAAGTAATAAAAGTGCCATCATCAGATTTTTAGGTTTACATATAAATGAATATTTAAAATGGCTTTAGCATGTAATAGCCCAGTGATTGGAGAGTAAAAGAATTCCGAATTCGGGATTAATTAGGGGACAGCTGGAAATGGTTTTTATCCCTTGAGTTTAGGTCTGGAATGAACATACCTAATAAGCTTTCCCCCTCCTGCTAGCTGTAGCCGCAGCGTGCAGATTTATAGTACGAAACACTTGTTTTAATTAACATCGAAAATTAACATTATGCAATTAAAAAATGTTTCAAACTTGTCATTAAGCCAGAAACTAAATTTCTTATTGTTGAAAATATTCACTGTTGAAATTACGTTAGACTTTTGAAATTTTGAATATAAACGCTAAGTACTTACTTTAGTAAGAAGAGTGTTTAAGAAATATTAAATTCATATTGGGAACTGACGAATTGAGATGACATCTGGTGGCAAAAAATTAAACTATCATAAAATTGCAACTGTCTAGATAAGTATATGGTGTTAACATTGACATTTAAAATGGAAGTTGAACGTTTTCCAGAACGTAAAAAATCGAAAGCTAGAGTTTGTTGTGTAGTAAACGGTTGTCAAAGTAAATCTACTAAAGATTTAGATGTTATTTTTCATAAGTTTCCGAAGCATCATACTGTTGGTATTGTATTGTTTTCCGTAATGTTGAAAAAATTGATAAATATATAGCGTAGAAAAATCTATTGAAATTAAAAGAAGTTACTCGAACAATGAAAATATGTTCTTTAAATTTTAAGATATTATAGCATATTTTATTTCATGAGGTTTTTTGTTTCTTGTTTATAATTTTTACTTTTTTCACCATTTATTCCACATTTAATTAAATGTCCGACAAATAAACTTCGTTCTGCATCATATATATTTTCTTGGTTTGGGTTATCACCAACCTGAGATATTAATTCACTCAAATTTAATAGTATTTCAAATTTTTAATCGTCAACACTACTATCACATATGTAATTTTTTTAAAACTGCAATTTTTTGTCCGCCATGTTTTTGAAACCACACCCACATGTCAATTCCCAATACAAGGATTATTTAGACCTATTCATGGGCTATCGAACTGCAGCATAGAAAAATCCTACAGACACAATTTTTCCAAGGTAATATTTTTTAAAGTGGAATTGGAACATTTGACGCGATGTGCTCTAGTTAAAAAGTGTGTTCAGGAAGTATGAAATTCTCGTATGGAGGAAACGCCACGTTTAGAGCCTCTTTGTTCGTAAACGTCTCTCCAAATGGGCTCGATATGTCGCAGAATGCGTTCATTCAGGATGGAAGTGAACGCTTTGTATACAGTATTAAGACAAGTTATCGGACGGTAATTTTTCGGATCAGATAAGTTTCCCTTCTTGGGAATGAAAACAGTTGGTATAGGCTCCAACTATAGATGTGAAAATGCGGGCTAGATGCTTGTGTGTGAATGGGAAGTTTTTCTACCAAAAGTTCTTAGCAGCATCTATACCAAAAGCTGAGAAACTCTTTTTGTCTAAAAAGGCATTCTTTACATCTGCCTCATTGACTGACAATGGCACTTCATCATCCTTCAAGTTTCGGTTGCAGAACTGCCTAAACGAATGGAGTATCTTCATTTAATAGAGGTCTAGTCTCGTAGAGCCCCTTCCAGAAATTCTCGACCTGTATAGCAGTTGGCGGTGTGTAGTAAACAAGCGATGGTTTGCTTTTCCACACTAGGAAGTTGGTTTTGTAATTGTGATAGGCGTGGTCGGATTTTTTTTCAATTTTTTTTTGTTTAATCTTATTTTCAATTTTTTTAAACGAATGTGTAGTGACATACCATTCAAATGGGATGCCAAATGACCCCTCCTTGCTATCTAAAAATAGTTGATAGTCCCCCTGGCGCCATATTTGAATTTCCAAAAACATTTTTTTTTCGATTTTGTTCGAACTCTTTAACTCGAAATTAGTTCAGATGTTAAAATAATTGAAGTGGACACTTTAGACGCGCACTATATGAGGATTTTCATTTTATTAAATAACGCATGGCTGCCTACGTACCTAATTAGAGCCTCAAATACCTGATCATTCTCAATTCTGGAACTGGTTTCGATATTTGGTTCTCAGTTTCGGAATTTCGGAACTAGTTCCAATATCGAGAAAAGTCTACAAACATACTATATATAATATACATGTAGAATATAAGAAACATGTCTTTTTGTAAATCGAAATCGGAAATATGTTTACATACCTATTGAAATAGAAAACATTTAATGAAACTTCGGGTCATAAATTTGCAAAGAAGCAAAAACATCAACATTATCAACTACTAATAATTAAAAACACTTCGAATATTAAACTTAAAAAACTTATGTGCACAAATTGTACATTTGTATTTGTATTATTATACACTACTAATTTGAGATAAAATTATAATTTATGATAAGACTTTTTATAATATTATTATACACTACTAATTTATGGTAGAGTTGTAATTTATGAAAAGAATTTTTACTTCCCACCTCTACTATGGTAGGGAAGTAATGGATTCAGTCCGAAAAAAATATTTCGAGATTTTAACAGATTTTCACGTTTTGAGACCCTAGCAATCGTTTAAGATCATTTTCTGACTGATGTCTGTATTTGTGTGTGTGTGTATGTGTGTGTGTGTGTATGTGGTCAATTTTTCGCCTTCGATATCTTAAGAACGGAACAACATACGGGCATGCCGATTGTTCTATTGTGTTTATCAGCCTTTAACTTAGATCTGATTAGATTTTGAGTCAAATCGGTTCAGTGGATCCTGAGATATTCAAAAAAACGTCCTCAATGTCACGTATTAACATAGGTAAAAAAAAATATAAATGAATTCTAGATGTTATAATATGAAAAAAATGTAAATATTTTTTTTCTCTAAAATGTATAGTTTTCGAGAAAAAAAATATTTTACTAAAAAAAATAAAAATTGTACTTAAATCAAGGTAACCATGATTTTTGCTATATTAAGTTAGCCATCAGTAGATCACCAAACAAAAAATTCGACTGATGACCAGTCCTATACTTCCCACCTAGTAAATATTTGCAAAAAATAAACACTCTTTTTTTTATTCTTTGACTAGGCCCAAATAACCTTAGCTGTTGGTGGTCTTTAAAACACAATTTAATTTTTATTCTTTGAAAAAAGCATGGCCCTCTTTTTTGTTTGGTGATCTATTGATGGCTAGCTTAATATAGCAAAAATCATGGTTACCTTGATTTACGTACAATTTTTTATTTTTTTACTAAAATATTTTTTTTCTCGAAAACTATACATTTTAGAGAAAAAAAATATTTACATTTTTTTCATATTATAACATCTAGAATTCATTTATATTTTTTTTTACCTATGTTAATACGTGACATTGAGGACGTTTTTTTGAATATCTCAGGATCCACTGAACCGATTTGACTCAAAATCTAATCAGATCTAAGTTAAAGGCTGATAAACACAATAGAACAATCGGCATGCCCGTATGTTGTTCCGTTCTTAAGATATCGAAGGCGAAAAATTGACCACATACACACACACACACATACACACATACACACATACACACACACATACAGACATCAGTCAGAAAATGATCTTAAACGATTGCTAGGGTCTCAAAACGTGAAAATCTGTTAAAATCTCGAAATATTGTTTTCGGACTGAATCCATTACTTCCCTACCATAGTAGAGGTGGGAAGTAAAAAGAGGGGGCCATGCTTTTTTCAAAGAATAAAAATTAAATTGTGTTTTAAAGACCACCAACAGCTAAGGTTATTTGGACCTAGTCAAAAAATAAAAAAAAAAAAAAAAGTGTTTATTTTTTGCAAATATTTACTAGGTGGGAAGTATAGGACTGGTCATCAGTCGAATTTTTTATAATATTTTGTTGTTATTTTGTACTGTATGTTTAATGTTTATAGATGCCTGATGAAGGTTCTATTAAAGAACCGAAACGTTGCGCTGAATCAATAAACTAGTGTTTTAATGATTTTTTCGTCCACTTTCCTGCTAAATATTTATTAATTCTAATACAATGGATGCGAACAGAAATAACTAAAAAACTTATATTTTACGTACTTACCTCTAGAGAACTCATCAATCATTGGTAAAAAATCTATATCAAGGCCAACTTTCTGGTCGCCAAATCGTTTTCATTAATTCCGGAATTTTGATAATAATTTCTTCAGTTCCTGAATTGATATGTTTAAAAATGTTGTCCGAAATTCCGGAATTGCGAAATATCTGAATATGGAAGTCCTATACCTAATGAACCGATCTGCACTTGGTATAACATCAGTACATCGAGAGCATTCACTTGTTTTCGATTGAACAATTGAACGCATCATTTCACAGTCGACATAAGAGTAGGGGCGTCAAGAGTAAACAGTCCTATTGTGAGTGACACCCTTATATTTTAAATACTCAATAAATAACAGTGCAATAACTGTAATAACAGATCTCAACAGGTTCTGAAAAATACATTCATGTTTAGTAGCTTCCAGTAGACCTTCCTTTATGTTACATTAGCTTATATCCGCGGCTTCGCTCGCATTAGTGTCGGTTTTGACAGACACCTTATTTTAACCCAAACTTATTGCAGCCAGATAAAATTGACCTTACCTATATACTTTAAGTTTGGGTACTAATTGACAGTGGATCAAGTTGCATTAAAATTGGTACAGGCGTTCTCGAGTAATGTTAGTACAGACAATTTTGGAAGCATGTGTTCCCGTTTATGTACCCAAAATACAGAGGGAAACGATTGGGCAGAGATCTTGTTGCAATTTTGTATGAATTGTGGATTATAGACGCTCGACAACAGAGGTAATTAGCGTATATATTATAGTTGGATTTAGAAGGCCAGCGTTTCGCTCATTCTAATTAGTAATAGTAACTCAAAGATCTCACCCATTCCCCGTTCACCTGTTTGGGAAGTTTTTTTTGAAAATTCATCGAACACTTTTTCTCACCGATAATTTTGACAAAGTTAACACGCATGTCACGTTTCCAATTTCTACCTCAGCCGTTTTGGCAACAAACCTTTAGACATTAAATTTCCAAAAATCCATTCTTAGTAGATAAGTGCTTACTTCATAAGGAAAAAACACCCCTAAAATTTTAAGTTCTTAGGTTCAGCAGTTCCCCGTTCATCCATTTAGGTAGTTTTTTTTCTAGAAACCGTCAAACATGCATTATTTATTTTTAAGAAGAGTATTTTTCTTAAGTTTCACGTTTCTACCTTAAACGATTTTATAGATCTTACGCATACTACGCTCCAAAAAAGGACCGCGTGAATATTGATTTGTCGAACAAAAGTCTTTTTTTTTGACAAATAATAGGTACTCATGTCAAATTTTGTGTTTCTATATCATACAGTTTCGGAGAAGAACTCATTTTTCAACCTCCCTTTTTCAAGCCTTTTGGGGTTAAATTTCCAAAAATGCGTTCTTAGTGCCGGTTGCGCCGTTGTCAAAATCGCTTCTTCTGTATTCTTCAACTCACTTTAGATAGCTAGTATTTACAAAACGGCAGTCCTCAAATGTCATTTTCTTTTATGATTTAACGCCCTATATAAAATATAATGTACCTACTTAATTTTGCTCAAATCAAATCAACGATCTTTATATCCAAACGATAACCTAATATTTTATTCTTTATGCCATCATGTTTCCGTACGACTGAAATGTAAACTGATAAAAATCAACGATTGTCGACAAAAAAGGAATATTATGTATTCGATTAGAGGAAAACATCGAAGCTATTTCACTGATCAGCTGTCGCTAGGTGCTAGAGTGAGACGAAAAGCATATCGGGACTACACTTGTTTCTCCCTTTTACTTCATTACGCAATCACTTATCCAATTATCGTAAATGCTGCGTTGGTGAATCGAACCCCTCATCACAAATTAAATGTCTCATGTAAGAAAACAGGTCTGGCCTAACGCTCATCAATTTACCCATAACCCAATAAATGTCTAATTTGTATAAGATATTTAATGATGTATAAGTTTAGATCGAACATGTTTTCTCCTCAGTAACTAGTAAGCATATCTGTGTGATATGATGACATCGCAGCTTACAACAAAAACTTATATCCGACAGACATAAAATATCAGGAATTATCCAATTTCTTTTACTCCGTATACCCGGATACTTGCTGGATATTTAGTAGGTAACTTAAAAGATTTGAATTTGGTTAATTTAACCGCATTTAAATTTTTCATTTCAATTCACTTATTAAAAATTAATTAAGTATTAAAACTTAAAAAAACATTTATAAAAATAATATATTACAATCGCAGATCTTTTTAGTTTGGAAATTATAACACGGGGTGTGTTCGTTGGTCTCTTAGGCAAATATTTCCATCAAAATGATGGGAGCGCATGCGCACAGTCTATTTTCTGTCTCAGAATAGATTGCGCGTGCGCTCCCATCATTTTGATGGAAATATTAGGTATATACCTAATCAAAAAGAAGAGAGACACGATCACACCCAATGTTTCGTTTTATAATTTCTAAATTAAAAGCAACATCTCGGCAACATCCAAACGATAAAATATATAGCATCTATAAAAAAAATATATGAGCACTGTGGTTGGAATAAAAACAAAATAAAATATAGTTACTTCTTACCACAACAGTTTTATTGATGGATGTACATTTCGAAAGCTAAGCTTTCATTTTCAGCGCTGAAGATGAAAGCTTAGCTTTCGAAATGTACATCCATCAATAAAACTGTTGTGGTAAGAAGTAACTATATTTTATTTTATTTATATAGCATCTACTTAAGATGACCTTCGAACCGAGTGCGCAGCCGAAGTGAGCGCGAGAGGGAGGATCCGAAATATGATGCAATTCTACGTTTACGGCGGGCTTTGGGCCCAGTGTAACTTCGGACTGAGTCGACTGAGAACTATGAAAGGGGTGTCATTCGAATGCTAACGAATTAAGTTACAATTTGTGTTTATTTCGTTCATTCCACAATTCAATATCAGGACCGAGTACCTGCGGTTTGTGTTCCCGACAGTGGCGTAACTTTACTTCGCGGGGCCCAGGTGTAAAATTTTTTTTGGGGCCCCCCGTCCCCCCACTTTGCTCAACTAAGAAAAATTTCCAATTATTCATGACATCATCATCCCATTTGATTGTATTCTCAAAATGTTCTACGTCATATATAAACGACTCTCTAATTAAAAGAAGTTCTACTGGTATTCTTCAGATAATAATATTGCGCTCTTTTATATTTAAGGATAAATAAATCCTCCAGTCGTCTTCATCAAATCATAATTATTGACATAAACGATATAGAGTTTGCTAAGAAAATTTATTACAGTAATGTCAACTATTATTACAAATAGTGTAAGGATTAATCTATCAGTAGTTGACCCAAAAATTGGGGGCCCCTCGAGGTTAGGGGGCCCCGGTGATTGCCACCTGGAACACCTGTGGTAGATACGCCACTGGTTCCCGACACAATCTACTTACCACATTTTTTCGAAAATAAATATACTTATTGTAAGGCCGGTTCTGTTTAACTCAGCTTTATCTGCACTTGTATACTTAACGTACACATACTCACCCAATTTATATAATATAGATTCATACGTATTATACTGCAGACATGCATATATGCATGTGAAACCCAGTGGAACACCACTAACTAAATCCATTTAGGCTAATGTGTGACATATGAACAAACATGCAATAAAAATAAGTCTTGCAAAAAATTACACGACATTGCTAATAACATTCAACGCAGTTATTCGCTCTGCACGGACGTATAAATGCAGTCAACACTAGATTATCTACACAATATACTCAGAAAGTAACTGAACAGTGAACATCTTTGTACAGAAAATTTATCGAAAATTAGCGTTCCGCTTCCGCCACGGCTTCGCCTGTGTAGGTTTTAGGTCGGTATCTGATAAGTTACAACTACCTTTAAATAAGTGCCTATATTGCGGATTATCTGGATATCATTCACTTCGTTCTTTCAATGAAGTTAATAAGGAACCGCACTCGCTTCGCTCGGTCGGTCGAATTTATTAATAATTAATTAATTTTTAAATTGACATTGACATAAATATTTATGAAATTACATTTGATATTAGTTTCCATGGTTATTTTGTTAGATTGTATTATAGTAATATCGTGGTGTGAGTATAGCATGGTGTGCTCTTGCGCAGCGAGTAAGTGAGATACGTTCGTCTCGCTCTTGCCGTTTGACGTCACGTAGGGAACAGTACCTAGTGATTAGTTATTATTTTTAGCGTTTTTTGTGAAAAAATAATGGGAATTTCGACAAAATTTGTATACTAATTGTTTTTTAAGGCTTATGAAAAGTTGGTATAGAAGTATTGTATATCCATTTTCAATATTCATGTTTTCTAATAGGCCTGCAACTTACCCCTTAAAAGTCTTCTAGAAATCGTGTAACTGGTAACTTCGAGATCTCGTTCTTTCGCAAAATTATCGAAAGTATATCAGGTCGGAATAATCTGCACCAAAATTATTCAAAATTACTGCGGTGGAACCTCCCTAAATAGCGTTCTCAAGTTCAAATCTGCTCCCTACATGACGTCACTGCGCAAAGCGATCAAAAACTGGTACCCTAGGTAGCACACCATGTTATATTCACACCACGAGTAATATTAAATTCCGTTCTACGTCGCTATAGACTGAGAGCTGGAGCCGAGTTCGCGTCTTCATTCGGAATATGGACAAACTTTACTGTAATCTGTCCAAATATAAACGGACACTACGTTTCTGTGCTGGCGGACAGCCCAGTGGATACTGGGGGTAGATATATGGGGTAAAAATAGCGTTTTTTTAATCAACGTCATGGAAATAGCATTTGAAAACTTACAGAATGAAAGATCACGATATAACTACTAAAGTGACTATCCGAGGGGCGGACAGCTAAGTGGATACAAAGTAAATGGCGGACAGCAGTGAAAATAATTAGTCCATTGAAATGTTACATTTTTTTAGGCTAAC
Organism: Mongoloraphidia duomilia; assembly: GCA_039654895.1. NCBI lineage: Eukaryota > Metazoa > Arthropoda > Insecta > Raphidioptera > Raphidiidae > Mongoloraphidia > Mongoloraphidia duomilia. The sequence continues at coordinate 22,452,992 of CM077521.1, read as the reverse complement.
TTTGCATTTTGGGTAAGACAAGATTTTTTTATCGTTTTGTAGGGGGAGGGGCTAGTGTAAGTTTAAAATTGAGTTTTCGGGGTTGGCGGCCACTCCATTTGGCCGCCATTTTGAAATAGGGGTGCTAACAGGTTTTGCACTGTATCTCCGCAACGGTACATCTTACAGAAAATTTGTAGAGAGGTTTTTTGTTTAAAATCGAATTCTCTACAACTTTAATAAAGATACTTTTTGTCGCCAATTGAATAATTAAAAAGATATGCCTTGTAGAAGATAGAATATTTTTTGTTTTTCTGTTAAAATTAAAAAAAAAAAATTTTTTTTATCTTTCAACAGTGAATGAAATCCCATCCCAAAATAGCACATAGCGGTCCAGCACACCCCAATTCAAGATATAAGAGCAACCCTAGCATGATTAGTATTTACAAAATAAGTTTTAATAAATGATCGTGGACCTATAGCCCCCCACCCTCCCTGAAAAAATAAACGCATTTGGACCCTAATTAAAATAAACTGCTTTCAGTACTGTAGAAAAGTGAACAGTCAACAGGTCCTCCAAGGAATAATCTCGACCAGTAGATTTATATACATAAAAAAATTGACGTTTATGCATTTTTTCCTTTATAATATATAGCCAGTGCAAGGTTGTTTTTTTACGGGACTCCCTAGTTTTATAATCTTAAAATGTAGATAAACGGATGACAACTGTACTTTAGGCCAGTTTGCAACAATAATCTACTAGTTAACCGTACCCGAAGGTGAAGCAAGCAGCAAACGTCACAGATGTTCAAATGTTTATCAAGCGACACCGCTTATGTCACATGCACGTCGCTTATAATACGCCAGCATAAGTAATATTAGCTATAATAAGAAGGGTGATGTTTTGATAAATACATTCACTAGGGCGCAGATCATCCCGCTGGTAGCGGTTTTAACCGAAGCCACCCTCAATAATTATATTAAATATATGGGGTGTTTATTTCTATTATTATATTGCTTGATATTTAGGGACGTTACACATTTCATTCTAATACTTCATTTAATATGAAAATTTACATATTTTAATCTGTTCAATTCTATCAGTTTTAGATAAAATTCATTTAATGTTGATTTTCCTTTATAAATTAAATTAGACAGTGAATTTCAGTAAAGACCCAACATAGGTGGATTTTGTTTATTTGGTAGTTATGGAAACCATTAATGCATTACAGAAAATCGTTCCACATGAAATGCAACATCAGTTGTTAAATTGCCCAAAGCTAGTTGTCACAGGCTGGAAATATATGTATGTTACAGTCAGAATTCTTTCCTGGTTAAAATTAAATACTATTGACTGGGAAAATCAGTTAAAGGTAGTTTTGACTAAAGAGATCGGTCAATAATATTTTTAACTGCAAAATATTTAGTCTATAATAGTTTCGACTGACAAATTTCAGTCAAAAACACTTTGAACCTGGAGTCACAAACTGGTCAAAAACTTCTTTTTTCATCACATTGTAATGACTATCTTTTATTTTTTCACCTCTGTTGTCGAGCGTCTATAATCTACAATTCATTTATTTTTCTATTATAGAAGTCTGTGTATAAAGAGTTCTTTCCTTCCATTCTCACTCATAATGATTCTGTAGTAATGATCCTGTAAATTTTAATAACAGATGAAATCAAATAAAAAAAATAAATTTTGCGTCACCTTTAACTTTAAATTTAACATTATTGACTAATTGACATTCAGTGAAAAGTACTTTTGACCGATACAATTGGGCAAAAGTGATTTTGACCGTAGCAGTTAAAACTACTTCAGATTATTTCGTCAGTCAAAGTAATTCTGACCAATTAAGAGTTCCGACTGTAGCATATAAAAATGAAAAAAAGTTAATATGATAACGTGACAATATTTTATTTACTGATGAAGTAACGTTTGTTCTGTCAGGAGAAGTTATTTCACAAAATGCGAGGTATATTAGAGCAGGAACAATCTCCATATATTCCACGAAAGTCATACCCAGTAGGTACCTACCCTCAGGAAAAAATGTGTGGGCTGAATTGATTAGTGGTCATGTGATAGGTACCTATATTTTTATTGATGGCAACCTAAATAGTGAATTATATTTCGGGTTACTACAAAATCCGGTAATTTCAGCTCTAAATATGATTTAAACTTTGAATTAAATACATTATGATTTGAACATGATGGGACACCCGTTCACTATATAATAGTCGACAAGTTAGGAAGTTCTTAAATACTGCCTTTCTTCAACGGTGGATTGGTAGTGTGGGAGAAGCACAGTGATCATTGTTCTCAGACTTGTCTCCCAATGATTCTTCTTAAGTTCTTATTGGGGTTTTATTAAAAAAAGTATTTAGTGGTGAATTGGAAAATATTGACCAACTTAGAAGAACAATTGAAGTTTCTCAAACGTTTACCCCGCAGATAGTTAATTCTGTTTTAAATAATTTTTATAACCGTTCACGATACTATTTAACGGTGATATTTTTGGAAATTTATTGTGATTACTTTTTTTTAATTAAAATTTTGCTTTATATGTACAGTCGCGGACTTAAAAAAGTTTATACCTGTATCATCTACTTACCGGTTTTTTTATTTTTTGCATATTGTAATTAGGCTTTTGATAGTTATGTATCAATTACTAAGGTTACATCCTAAAAATTCAATAAAAAATTACTGAATATTACTCAATTAAAACATAAAAAGATTTGATAACATTTGATACTAGCAAATTCCTTTCTCCAATCTTGCATTGATTCTTCTTTTTTGTTCATCGTTTTGACAATTTCGAGGCATTTAAACGACAATTATTTCTTTTCATTTTTGACATTTACATTTAAATTTGTTGCTAAGCTACTGACTTTATGTGAACCTACACTGAAAAACTCAAGTGTACTTTTTATTAAGTCCGCGGCTGTACACTGTACATATTATGTTCTTTTTCGGTGAAGGTTACAATCTTCTGTAATGCGTTAATGAATCTGTCAAGGAGTTTGCATGTAATTATTAAATTATGTGTCCAATTTATGACTTCTGAACGATAGATCTACCTAAAAGAAGTGTAATTTGTATGTATTTTTACTAAAAACGTGTTTTAACCTCAGCTAATTGCATTTCTGGGAATATGTTAAAATTATGAATTTGAAACAATTTCATTCATTATTTCAATTTTTCGGGACCTATGAATTTTTAACTTTTTCATACAACCCTTAAAATTGTTTGCTTACGCCCATTTTAAATTGGCTTCGTACGGTATGAGCCCTAACCTTTGTTACTTTGCACCATATTTTTTGTCCACCTCTTAGGCCCGTCCTCCCACCAATGTCAATAGGTAGATCTTGTCACCTGCGTGGCATTAATCACTATCATAGTCTGACCATTCCTGAACATTGACCATTTAATGCGGTGAAATTGTATACAAAACATGTCTTCTGTGCAGTACATCTGTGGTTACTGAAAACAGATTTCAGTGACCACAGATCTTCGGAAGCGAAAAATGAAAATTGTAAATAGTAGGCTGGTTTTGCTTAAATACATCAATTTACTTGCATAGATAGTTACACTAATTATAATTATTCAGTACCTACCTGGATGACCGAGCTTTGCTCGGAAGAATTAAATGAAAAAAAAATTATGTGAATAAAAGTTAGGTATAGCTGTATTAAAACATAACTAATCAATTTAAAAACTTGTAGCGCTATATCTATAGACGTGTAGCTCTATTAATGTTTTGTCTTTTAATACAAATTGAAAATCGATAACAAAACGAATTTTCCCAGGGATGAAACCGATAGCTAGATCAATTTCTGACCCCCATCAAAAACGTTAGCTGTTAGAAGCATTTTCGAGAAAAAAAATTATCTATACAAGAATTGCTTATATTATATTATAGGATTTGTTACAGGTTGCGGTCCTGGCCATGCCTTACTGGGTAAGACAAGACGACCACGTACAGCCTTTACTTCACAACAACTATTGGAACTTGAAAAACAATTTCGACAAAACAAATATCTGTCCAGACCCAAACGATTTGAAGTCGCCACCAGTCTTATGCTCACTGAAACACAGGTATATATATTTTATGTTCAATGTTTGTATTAAATCAGGATTGCACCGTGCTAAATTTTTTAGATGTGTATTAGAAAATTTCACAAAAACTGAAAAAATCAGGGACAAAATTGTTTGGTAAAATTAAAAACAGATTTATTTCCGGCCCCGCTTCACCCGGGTAGATTTTGGTTTTAAAATAAAATAATCAAGAGTAACATTCTCCTTTATCTCTAAGGGCGATTAAGTGATAAATCGGTTGTAGATCGTCATATACAGCTACCAATAGCCGGCGACACACTATTCGCTGAAATACACTGATGTGTTAGAATTCGCGATTGTCGAATACACTTCGAATGGGAAACAAATCGCGCGATCGAACGAGAAATTTCAAGTGGCAAAATAATCATCAAATCGTAATGGAAGCCTTGAAAACTTACCTTGCTTTAAATTTTTAACGTATTTTTTATTAAGTGTTTAGCGAAAAATAAATAGGAATAAATTTTAAAATATAATTACCTATGAACCAGCAGTTGAAGAGTCCAATGTTAAATTGCAGGTTAGTCTCGAGATGGAAGATGTGCTATTTGCGTTATGTAGAATCTAGATCATAGACAATTAACTATAGGATACATGTCACATAATTTATGTCCTTTACCCGGTCTGTTAATACGTAAATATACCTTAATACTCCTGATAAATTGTATTTTGTGAAGTAAGTAATAACAAATAATCTCACAGAGCCGGACTGCATAATTTAAGAATAAATTATACAAAAAAATGTACCTTACAAAATATATTAAATTAAGTAAATTAATAGATTTATACTGCTGATTTGCAATTGATTAGCAGCCAATTATATAATTTATTGATACCAGACATATCGGAAAAAATCATTTTACCAACCATAGTCACAGTCAGGAATCTAACCTGAACCTTTCCACTTTCGCAACGGAATGAGCTTACAGTACTCAACCGTGACATGATTACTAAACTGACATTCTCCTTATATGCTTTGGAATCATTTGATTTCCACTACATGCGAGTGTTATTAGTATTAAAACTTTAGATTCTGGAAATCTGTAGATTATAATGTATTATCAACTACTTTAGTTAATACTTAAAAATGTTTTAAAAAAATTCCTCAAAAGAATTAGGAAATCAACTATCAGGAAGTAAAATATTAACAATTTTCACAAACCCATGTAACTTTAGATACTTAATAATAATCAAATGATTTAAACAATTAGTGAATATTATTAACTAATTGTTAAGTGAATACGTTGTGGATTTTAGGGGTTTAAATCTTTTGATTATTTTTAAGTGTCTAATATATTATTATTCACAGTAACTCAAATCCCGCACGAATACACTTTTGCTAATTATGTGCCATTGGCAGTACTTATCTATAATTTATAATAATTGAAAAAAATGTTTTCTATTTTATTTGTGTAGAAAACATAATATCTTAATTATAGTCTGTATAGCTATAATAAAAAACGGTCAAGTGTGAGTAGAACTCGCGCCTTGAGAGTTTCGTAATACCGTTATAACAATTTAATAAAAATTAAGTTTGTCACGTAATAATTCCCAGATATGGTTTGCAATAATCGCGTAGAATGGCGCCACTTTCGCTTACTTTCGACACTGTAGGTTTTGATGAGTGAGTCAATATCAAAATAAAAATCGTTTTATTGCGTAGGGTTAGAGGATTGAGTTTTTTACTGGTCTATGGGCTTGTAATAGTATTTGATATTAATTTCAACTTGATACCTCTAGCCTTTCCTGAGAAAAAGAGTCTTGACAAACAGACTACAGACGGACAACAAAGAGAAGGGTTACGTTTTTTCATTCTGAGGTACGGAACCCTAATAAAATTGAGCCAAGTTCTCTTCTACCAGTTTGTGCGCCCACGAAAAGAAAAGAAATCTAAAACAGTGCCGAGTTTCATTCTAATCTCAAATTTAAAAAATGCGATTATATAACATACGTTCTGAAATAATATAGGCGCCTGAAATAGTAAAAAGTTTTGCCAAGCCTGGAAATAATTAGTTCAAAGATGAAACCAACGGCATTCGATTGTGAAAAGTATCATAAATAACATATCAAAAGTTTCCCAAAATATTCTTATTGGAAATACGTAATTTTTTTCAAAATGGCGTCCGAAACGACACTTTTAGTGTTAATTATTGAAATTCAGACTTCCCTTTCACGGTTGACGAAATTACACCCCTTATATCATTATTGTTCCCTTTGAAATTGCCTTTCGGATATACCAAATTTAACTGGATGTAACTAATGGAAGGAGTACTAATGTTGTTTAGTTTATTTCAGTTTCACGTAGCTGCCTACAGTACAAAAAATTAATATTATTGAATATAGATGAAATTTTGCAAAATTGTTCGAAATGCATCTCTTTCACAGTATAAAACCTTTGAGCACGTTATTTCCATTATTTTCCATTTACACCAAGTTTTTCTCCGCTTTTTCTATGCGCTCGCGTCGCGTCTATAAGATAATAAACCTTTGCCGTTTAACAAATAATTATTCAATCCTAACTAAATTTTGCATTCTTATTCTGAAATTTTTAGTCATCTTAGTTCAATATTTTTAATTTTAGAGCAGTTTTCCCCCCAATTTACAACCTTACCACTGACGCGGGGAAAATTCGGGGGAAATCTGCTCTATAATCAAAAATATTGACCTTGGATAGCTAAAAATTTCAGAATCGTTAGGTTTTAGTCAGGATTGAATAATTATTTGTAAAACGGCAAAGGTTTATTATCTTATAGACGCGACGCGAGCGTGTAGGAAAATCGGAGAAAAACTTGGTGTAAATGGAAAATAACAGAAATAACGTGCTGAAAGGTTTTATACTGTGAAAGACATGCATTTCGAACAATTTTACAAAATTTCATCAATGTTCAAAAAATCTAAATTTTTTTGTACTACCTATATGATAGGCTGCAGCTACGTGAAACTGAAATAAATTAAACAACATTAGTGTCCCTTCCATTAGTTGCATCCGATTAAATTTTGTATCATCCGAAAGGTAACGTCAAGAGGAACAGTAATGATAAGGAGTGTAAATTCGCCAAATGTGAAAGGAAAGTCAGAATTTCAATAATTACCAGTGAAAGTGTCTTTTCGGACGCCATTTTGAAAAAATGACGTATTTCCACCAACTTTTGATATGTTATTTATGACACTTTTCACAATTGAATGCCGTTGGTTTCATATTTGTACCAAAATTGTTTCCAGATCAAACCACATATTTAGGCGCCTTATAAATTTAGTAGTCACCTCTTTAGGTTCTTACTTGGCAAGTTTTAATATCTTAATAAAATTGGAAACTTGCCGAGTAAAGACTTGAAAACTTGACACTAATAAATTTAATTCAGAACTTATGTTCCAAATCTCATTTTTCGAGTTTGGAATTGGAATGAAATCTGGGATCGTTTTAGAATGCTATTCTTTTGATGGCTGAACAAACTGGTAGATGAGAACTTGGCTCATTTTTTCATATTTATGTTTTTGGTAGGATTATATTTTCACGAACGGTAATTGCGCAACATGTAGTTTTTAAGACAAAATAGTTCACCATAGGTATCTGCTAGCTTTTACTGACGCAGAATACACTTATATTACTAATTACAGTACTATAATATCTAGCGAACAATAGTTACATGCCGCACCATCTGTCGTTCTCTGATGAAAGCAAACAGCCTTTGAACGTACCTAATCTATATATATTTTATCAATATAGTACAGATTCATAGGCGTATGCCTATATATTCGTAAATGGGATGAAATTCTCTACAAGATGGCGATAAATTATCGACGAAATCTCTGTATAGACCAGCGAGCCAGAATTCAACATTTTTTTCTTAAATATGACCTTTAGGTACCATAGGTATTTTTAACTTTTCTCCATAGAGCTTTTTATTCTCTTTTCAATCATGTAATTAAATGCTAGTGTTACATTATAAAATTTTCGAGATAAACGTATTTAAACTTTACATTCGATACATTAAAATACATTATGTGCCTACTTGATACTATTAATATCAAGTGTATGTATTGTATTAAAGTTCAATTGCGTTTAACTCTAAAATTTTATAATATAACACTAGTATTTATTTACACGATTGAAAAAAGAATAAAAAGGTCTATCAGAATAGTTAAAAAATACCTATGGTGCTATTTAAGATAAAAAGTTGAATGCTGCCTTCCTGTCCTATACAGAGATATTGTCGATAATTTATCGCTATCTTGTAGAGAATTTCATACCATTGACGAATATATAGACTTTGAAATATATAGACTTGAAATAATCGAGCTATAATCATATAGGCCTGGGAAGTCTTGTCTGGGACACTCTGTATATATCAAATCGCAGCAAAAACCCTTGTTGACTAATGTCTTATAAACAAAAATGTTCGATTTTTTGAAAATAAATAGGTACAAATTTGAAAACGACATTTTGGATAAATTCGGAGAATATCCAATTAGGATTCTTGCATTTTCACCTGCATTTTCACTGGATTTTGTTAAACTTTTTATTTTTATAAAATATAAGTAATTTAAACACGAAACTGATTTTAACATTTTTATCCCCCAATGAAATTTAGCATGACCCCCCCCCCCACAAATAAAAAACGGGCTCGCCCTTGTACAGAAAGCACACAAGGACAGCGACATCGTTCGCCGTCTTAACAGAGGCGTCGAGACGACTCATCATAGAGCAAAACTACACCACAACACAATAATCCTGAAATATCACACAGTCGTCATATCCGGCCTTCTACACAAATAAAATCCGTGTTGAAATATGTCACGGCAAAATTATTCTATTAAAAATACTGCTATCCACAAATCATTCCAGAGCAGGTGCAATATTACTTCCCAGTTTATTCGAAGCGAGCTTTTTCCCGCGTAATTTACGCAGGATTGCATTTCTCGCATAAACATCGATTTTATGTGACTTTTTGTAGCATGATTTCGCGATTAATTCGCTTGGAGATCGTCAGAATATGTAGCTATACCAAGAATTGATGTATAACAAATAATAAACTTCGAATGAGAAACAAACGCATCGATCGAACGAGAAATTTCGAGTAGCTGAGTAATTGCCAAACCGCGATGCAGTATCAATTCATTCGATCGCGCGTTTTCGATACCAAAATCAGTTCGGCTGTTTTCTAACTGATGCAACAATGGTGTTATGCATTGGGAAGAATATTAAGTCATATATAGGTTATATCTACAGTACACTCGAAAAACTTCAAGAAAACTAAATTACAGACAGAAGTCCCATTACACCCGCGGCTTTGCTTGAGATAATTTCGATAAACATTGGTTTCAGAAATAAAAGCGGTAAACTGAATTAGTGAAAAAAAATATTAACTAGGTATACAAAAAAAATGTATTCGTATTATGGCAAAAACTTGAAATTCTAACAGTCTTCGGATCTATATAAATTAGAATTTGCTGTCTTTGAGCACAATAACATCAATCTCTTTAACAATAATCACAACTACAAATATATCGCTCGTAACAAAGAAAAATTAAAACCAGGGGCATCTCCAGTCTCCACTCACTGTCGTACAAAAGGGGCTCAGAAATGCCATATGTTACGGATAATTTAAAAATCTTCCCAAATTAACAAAAGAATTTAAAGGCATCTTGCTTCAGCAAGCAAACTACACCTCGCTGACACTACATGTACCGACGCTTATTTATACATGTAAATGTTCAAAAATAAAGGATATTATTATTATATTATTATGTACATTCGTTGCAACCCTAGTTATATGCGAGCGGCCCCAATCGCGGATCGCAGCCTCTATAGCCCACCAACGGAACACCACCAATTTAATTTATATTTATTATTTGTACGCGGAACATTCTGAACCAAACATCAGCATCGGTAGGAAGAAACGAGTGAACGCAGGGATGAAGCGAATACTTTGTTTACATAACTGTTTAACATCTTGTCTTCCCGTCTCCACTACCGACTCAATGTGTCGGGAAACAACAACACTATACACAAACAGAGAGATCGAGTTGATTGCGTGAATTATGACCATCACATCATATTATTGTTTTGTACTCACTCACTGACTAGTACTGACTGATTTAATCCATTCATTGATTGCGTGATAGGAAATCTGCAAGTAGCCATGTCTCTAATAAAGATCGATTTAGACGAGGAGAGTTTCTCACTCGTTTGGGGCGAGAAATCGTACGCGATTAAAAATTGCATTGTGTAAACAACATAAGAGAATATCTCCTAAAGGGAGGTAAGAATCACTTTCTGACTCGAACGCAAATTACATCTGTGTAAAACAACATGACTAAATTCTCGTCTGTGGAAAGGCGAGAATCGTTGCCTACACTGCAGCACACTATCAACTGTCAAAACGCTCACAAATCGGTGAACAACCGATTTGCACAATCCTCGTATAATCTTGTCGGAAGACATACGAGAAGCTGTTTAGACAATACGAGAACTCGCTAGCGATATTCTCTATAAGTAAAGCCCGGTTTCCACGATGATAGTTCAGCGTGGGAGTTGCTGTCATGACAGTAACTCTCACACAACTTGCCTCATGTATATTCGCTGTCACAATAGAACTACCACACTATCACGTTTGACGTGATAGTTGAGAGATAGCTATCGTGAGAGTGCAGCAACTCTCAACGTGAAAACGTGCTGTGATAATAACTCTCACACTGTCGAGTTTATTATTTACAAAATAAATTATTGTTTAACGTGCTAATATTAAAAATGGACAAATTTGTCATGACAGGCGACAATTTTAATGTTATAAATTTCCTGGAAGAACGTTTTCCTTGCCTGTGGCAAAAGAGTTGCACGAATTATAACAAACGTATAAAGCGAGATGCAGCTGAAGAACAGCTGCTGCCCCTTTCTGGGCAGAAAACCATAAAGGAGCTTCGGAAAAAAACTAGAAATATTCATTGTACATATAACCAAGAAAAAGCAAAAGTTCGAAGGTGTATGGGCACGGGCACTGGAAGGAACTTTCTTTTATTATTTTATTATTAATTTCCTTTTCCAACGACATAATCACGCGAGTAATAGCTATAATTAACGGAATAGTCGACATATTTTATTGCTATAATTATAACCTAAAATATTTATGGAAGTAAAGATCTCCTAGCTACCATAAAATCCTATTCATCGTGTAAACACTTTATGAAGAAGAAGAAGACTCAACTAACTCTCACGACAGTAACTATCGCGATAGTATTTATTATCACGTGTAAACCCGCCTTAACTCTTGTCAATGCAAGCAAAACTGTCAGGATTCTTTCCTTCCGCATAACATTCTCGTAGGTGAGCTTAAGATTATTGCTCGCGTGTAAACGCTTGAAGGCAAATATCGTACAGGGTAACTATTTTCGCATTCGATAATCGTCTACAATTTCTTGTCCCAAAACGAGCGAGAAACTTTCCCCATCTAAATGGGTCTTAATCATTGGCAGAAGAACGACTTTGGTGGGGCGGGCTATAGACCCATGATCATTTATGAAAGCTTACATTGTAAAGAGTAATAAAATGCTAGTTTACAATTGGCGGGGAGGGGGGCTTGGCGCTACTTTGGGTGGAGCCAGATACCCAAATTTTGGATTTTCTTCCCAGGGACAGAAATAGGGGAAATTTTCGAAAAATACGTGTTAACTTCCATATACGCTTCAATATTATAAGAATGCATTTAGAAGCAACCATTGATTTGTTTGTTGTAATAATTGTTTCATAACACTCACTTGTGAGTTGTGACTGTTGTAATTTTAATATTTCAAATAAACATACCTACCTAGTGAAGACAGGTTTAAAATATACTTGTATAATAATAATGCCCAAAAACACGATCAGCTGAAACCAACATTTTTGAACTCCTAATTTTTGTGATTTTTTCAGATTTTCGTAAAACTTCTAAATATGCAAATACTATTTCTCAATATTTTGAATTAATACCTACAGAATTGTAACCTATATTTACAGAAAACTATAAAAATATTAATATGTTTTATGTAATGTAACAAATTCTCGCAAAACCAATCGCGCCTAACTATTCCGATGATGAAAATTTGAGAGAACCTTATTGTCGAGCTTCAATAATCTCCAATATCTCTCTGTATAAAACATTAAAATTACACTTAGCCCTAGTGTCATTTTTCCATCCATTGCCCACCCAAACATTTTAAATTAAATTGACTATAATAATTATTTACTTTCCTAAAGTCGCATCTGATTTTGACGTCTTGACTCCTGATTGAACTACCACTGAAGACGATTGGCCGTTATTTTGATTGTACATAAATACATTTTAAATAATGTTATTTCATCTTTGCAGGTGAAAATATGGTTCCAAAATCGACGAATGAAATGGAAAAGAGGTAAAAAAGCACAACAAGAATCCAAATTAAAAGAGACCAGTAATCATCACGACAGTGCAAGTAATGAAGCCAAAAAACCAACATCAGGTTCGTCAAACTCAACACATAACCTTAATTCTAACAATCAACATAATCTAAATCATAACCTCAAAACAGAATCTACAAACTGCACTAACAATTTATTAAACAATCAGGAAAACAACAACGCCAACCCGATACTGGTGATAGAAAGTAATCAACAAAACAGCTCATCGAGAAGAATTCAAGACGGCGAATCTTTGTACAGACCGTATGTGGTATAAAGTGTTTTCATGACTTCAATGTGCAATAATTTTTCGAAAACATTCCATTTTAAAAATGTGCATAGTTCAACGATTTTTTTTTAATTTATCTCTTATTTATATTGTATAAATATTTAGGTTTTAACGTGTATTTATTGCTGTAAATATTAAAACGAATTCTATAGACGGTCGCAATGATTATTTTTGCATTGTTATTATAATCGGTTAAAAAAACTTCCTGTTTTGGTTTTAGTATATTCATTTAATATTATGTATTATTTTCATGTTGAACAAAACACTTATCCTTTTAGAGTAACAAAGGCATTCCTGTTTAATCATTCTCCATTTGAAAATTTCGAAGAAATACAGTCACATAACATTGGAACCCAAAATATCTTCATTACGTTTGATGAGCAAAATAAATAAGTAACAAATACCTAGTACGATAGTCGATAAGGGTTTTTCCTTTCGAGATTTCACCGATTTTTATTTTAATGGACAAGTTACTTGAATATTCAAATATTGTAGTTAACAAATTCAGCCATGTATGTTGATTGTTGATCTTTTGAGGATTTTTTTTAAATCGATTCATAATTTAATGTGCGTGCATGGCTTAACTCTGGTATAGGTTCTATTTAACAGAGAAACATACATTTTCATTATAATGTTATATTTTGTTTATTTATTCATCAATTTACGACGATTAGAACTCTACCAGAGTGAGGAAAACATACCTACACATTGCATCTGTACATTAAATTACGATTGTAGAACAGTTCCTAAAGTGCCCCCTACACGCAGCCGATTATTTGTATGTTTTGTTTGTGCTGACATGTTTGTCATACAAATATTCGACAAACATGTCAGTACAAACAAGTTGTAGGTACAAACAAATCGTTACGTGTAGTTGTAATATTTGTATGACAAACATGTCAGCAGAAACTTAAAACATATAAAGATTTGCCCATAATTAAAACATCTGTTTTGAAAAAATAGTGACACAGACACCATCAATATTGATACCTACGCATTTGCATATTTTTTATTGTGGTAAAAAGGCGATTGAGACGAAATTGGCTTTTGTTTCAGTTATGAATAATCTTCATATTGTATAAATAACAGTTGTATCTTTTGCGTAGTTTTTTTTTTTTTTTGAGGTATAAAATATAAAAAAAATATGTGCACTCATTAGAGGCGGGCCCTTTTGTAAAAAAAAAATGTCAAAAGTACTTATCAAGATTCGAACCCGCTATATGTATATTATATTATTATTTATTATTATAAATAAAACTGCAGAGATGTCTCTCTGTGATTTAAAAAATAAATAAATATAGTTAATTTGGTTACAACAGTTTTTATAATGTTTAAATTCGTGAAAAAATAAAAAAAAATGTTTTTTAAACACATCATTCCTGAAAGAGTCGCACTCAAGTGGCCAAAGAGCCGCATGTGGCCTCAGTTTGTCGACCACTGCCCTAGACGTATCGACTTGTTGGCTACACCCAATTTAATATCACAGCAATTTATACATACAAAATGTGCAAGAAGTTGTAGCGTGTAGGGGTATGACTTGTATGTGCAAACAAATCACAGGAAGTTTATTTAATAAAAGCTATGTTTCCATCCTTTTGTATGTACAAACAAAACACAGCAACATTATGTCGTTGCGTGTAGTTTGTTGACATGTATGTGCATACAAAATGCTGAAAGTTGTTTGTCAGATTTGTATGTACCTATTACAGAGCGACTCATCTAACATTACAACATCATTATTTTGCAATGATACAAGAAAATGCATATTTTTTTTCCCGCAAGGTCACATTTGATAAGATTTTAAGTTCAAAAACATTAAAATGCGACGACATATATTCATTGCGAAAATATTGTTGCTGACGAAAAGGCAAATTCGATAATGCTGTATGCAAACTCCTTTCAGCATTTTGTATGAACGTGTAGGGATGAAACGCTTGAATGGATTTTAATAAATGAGGTGTCATTCGATTCGTCTAAAGTCTAAACCTTGCGATGGTTATAGGCTAGGTTTTTTTTTAAACCAAAATGGCGGTCGTAAAATACAAAATGGCGGTAGAAAAAAAATTGCGTACCATATTGAGTGGTGTATTACTGAATAGGTCTTTTTAAATCAAATTTGATAAAACAAAAAAAAATCGAACTTAAAGATGGAAACAAGATCAAATGATAACATGCAGTCGGAGGCATAGTAGTAACAAATTGAACAGAAATATCTGATGCCTCCGACTGCTTGTTATCATTTGATCTTGTTTCCATCTTTTAAGTTCGATTTTTACTGAGTCGGTTTTTTTTCAATAATTATCTTTAAGCTAAGAAGATTTCTTTTCGGTTTACATCAGCATACTTTTTTATATCGCCGGCTCACGTACTTACTCTTTGCCTGACGAGAGTCACGCATTTTGTAACTTTTTAATATTATTAATAAAACCTATTAACACTTTCACGGACAAACCTGCTCAAACAGTCATTACAAATGTTCAATTTTTGACAAAGACGGTTTAATCCGTCGTATATAATATAATCTATTACGGGACGTGTAATAGACAGACGGATGTAGCCGTCTTTTTGCCAATGTAAAATACATACTCTGCATGCTTTGTGTCACGGTACAAATCACTACTAAGGCAATATTGTCACAACATAACATATTTTTTTCTGAATGTATGTTACATGTGAAAAAACCGTAGTGTCAAAATTTGAACTTCACTAAATTTTAAGTGTCCGTCAAAGTGTTAAAAAGAGAACAAAAAAATGTCACGTGACAGCCAACTCTCAGCGCGGCAAAGTGTATAGTTTGTATATCGAAGATACAATGTTACTTAACAATCTTGCATCTCTATTATTTATACATGGAGCGTGTCGTAACTAATTAAAGAATGTCTTGAGAATACGTCGCGTTTCACAAATCACAAGACAATACTTACTATGTCTGAACACGCGCCAGTGCTGCACCGTAGAAAGCTTTGTCTGGATATACGCGCGGAGTGTTTAGTCATTCTTTACTGCGTTCCAAGACCGTGTATGCGCTGCACTATAGTAAACAATTCCAATACGCATCCGGCCGCCCCGGGCGCATATACGTAATCTGCAGACACGTTCGGTATAGTCATAGAGCGAATTGTTCAGCTATAATAATCGGAACGATTAATATTGTGGAGCCATTATTGGATTTTGCGTAAAATTCAGGCGCAGGAATTAAGGATCCTACACGTCTGCAGTTTACATCAGGGTTAGTATTTGCAGAGATGCATCGATGAAAATGTTGGACTGGACAGTAACAATTAGAAAATATTTTTTTTAGAATATTTATGTCCTCTCCCCCAAAAAAAATTCATAAAATTAAAAGTTCGGCCGTCGCTGGTACGGTGTCTCCACTGCGAGGTCCACAGGAATAAATGCGAAACTAATTGTCCTGGCGCCCGGGGCGACTGCCCAGATTGCCGCCCCCCTCAAAATTCGGAATTGTCTACATATATAATTTCCTAATTTATGTCCAGATTTCAATCTTTCCAGGCCCTCCAGAAGGCCCCCGTTGAGAGTTAAACATTCTGGCTACTTGCGAGTGATTTCCGTACCTATATACAGTCGAACTTTGATAACTCGAACCAAGACTTGCTACAAAAAAATTCGAGTTATCAATACTTCGAGCTATCACATAATATTAATTTTCACTCTTGACGCTATTGCCAACCAATTTTGTTCGAGTTATCAAAATTCGAGACTAATTATAGGTGATAATATATGCGGCGGGAAGACAATGCAATCACCTTAAATGACTTTTATTTTGTTTGTTCTTTTTAATGTAACTGTACCATTATTATACATAATATATTGTAATAATTAGAACCAAAATGAATTATTAATAAAATGCGAAATAATTTACTGCGTAACTTGTGAAAAGATAAATTGGCCAAAATCGAAGATCTCTAATTAGTGTAGTGTAATAATAATTATAATATTGATAGTTAATCCATTTTATTATACATTACACATAATAGGTACCTACATAATAATATGTATGTATTATATATTTTAAAAATATCTGAGTTTCAAAAAAACTAACGACAAAATAATATTAGTGTGTAAAAGTAATGTATAACTGGTTACTACCTCAAAATTTATTATTTTAACAGTATATTGAGAACTATTGTCTATTTTGTTATTGTAAATAAATTGTGAATGTTATAATGCACGAAAAGTAGGGATTTAAACGAACAAAAAACCCACCGACTTTTTTAAAAAAGCAGATATTTTGACGTGAGAATTTTCGATTGAAAATTAGGGTGCTTTTTCGATATTAAGTCAAAATAAGGTGAAAAAATAAATATTTTAAATCAAAAAAATTACAGTGTGTTTGGGACATAAAAAGGTAAGTTTTCACCAAATTTTGTGAAAAAAAAAATTTTTTTGTAAAAGATAAAAATAAAAAACCAAAAACTTGGTTATTTGAATTTTTCACATACATTTTGAGGTTATGTGAAAAAAGTGTGATCTTTTTATTACCTACAACTTTGCCATTAAACTTTTTTCCATAAGACTTGTAGTTTTGCCGGAAATCGAGATAAACCGTTTTACGCAGTTTCAAAAGTAAGACATCATTTGATACAGAACTTTATGTATGAAAGAAATTTTTTGACATGCGCCGTTAGTAAGTTATTCGCAAAAAAACAAGAAATGTCCGAAAATTTCGAAATTTTTGTGACACTCCACCTAGAGCACAAGCAGAAAATTGGTGCAAACTTTAGATTACTCTTTTTGCATATAAATAAAGAGATTAAAACCGTGTCCAGCTTTCTACGAATTATTTGATGGCAAAATTCTATATTTCCTGGCTTATTTATTTATTTATTTATTGTAGATTATAGACGCGTCGACATCTAAGGTCATTAGCGTCTTTCAACTACACTAAATAACAACTAACTTAAAACTAAATAACATCACAAAACATCCATGAGCGCAGGTGGGATTCGAACCCTCGGCAGTCCAGTCTAGAGGTTGCAGCGCCAAGCATGCTAACCACTAGGCTATACTGCCCCCTCCTCCTGGCTTGTTATATTGTAATAAAATAGAATTAAAAAAAAAAAAATACTCGTAATTAGTTGAAAAATGTACATTTTTATCTAACATCTACCTGCAACTTAAAACGCATGAAAGAACGGCTGCCAGACCTACAGATTCCTAAAAGGAGACCACTTATACAGGTATTTTTAATAATTTTGCCTTTCGTTGACACTTCAGAAAGGCCGTCGCCACGTCTCCCTCTATAACCCTATTCCAGAGTGGTTTACTTTAGGAAATTATATGACCATGAAGCAAGATAACATATTATTTATAAAGAAATTGGTAATAGTTAAATATGTTTTGTCATACCCACTGCAAAATAGCTAATACAGGGCTGTATTGAGTCATTTAACAGGCAGGCGTGCAACAGTGTTTCCATTACATATAGCAAGTGCGGTAAGTAAACGGTTGCCATAGCAACTTCTCTTTATTCGCTCTATCGGCCTGCGATTACATACTCACGACCTTCACGGCCTACTGTAAAAATGGCGACGCAAATGAACTGTCAAAGTTTTTTAAAAATGAAGTGAAAAGTAGGTATTTTGTAGTGAGTATGGCAAAAAATTCCATATACATCTCGTGCGTATTGGTATTACGACTCGTGTGATTGTAAAAACTCGCTATCGCTCGTTTTTTACACACTATCACCACTCGTCAGTAATATACCCCATTACGCATCTAGATATACAATCTACTATTACGTACTTATCGACGTTAAGTAAACAAATACATATAGTAACGTGTTCGTTTAATCATGATTAAAAAAAAACATCAGATAGTAAATTGGTAAACTACATTTTATTATAAATGAAAATAATTAATCTCATGTCGGTTTATAATCATGGCGAGTCTTGGGTAAGTCAGATCTCACAACATATTGTTTGGTTTGAACCAAAAAATAAATCCATGAAGCCAAAGTTTTATTCCCCAGTAGTCCCTAATTTAAAGGTCGATATCGATCTAACCTTAGCAATTTCGTTGGTCCTTACCAACCAATGTGTTGGTGCAGTCATTAACTCCCAGTTTCGGTTGCGAATCGCAGTCACCAGTCGCACCATTAAAATCTCACCTTTAGAAAGTAATTATTATTTTTGTTTTGTTTTTGATAGCAATAAACCATAATATTCGAAGTAAATCCAGATTTTACCATTTTTTCTAATGATTGATACCTTTTATTGACAAACTTGTTTTGATTATACAGAATAAAATAATAAATGTGTAGAAACTTGTCGGAAGTGAGCACTCCCTTGGCACGTAGGATCAATAAAAGCAATACTGATTAATTCAAAATTTGCATTTAATAACTAACGTTTCGGTATTCTTCATACCATCTTCAGAGTCTACAAGAATAATTATAATGTTGATATAATGGTTGTATGTAAACGTGGGTGAGAATATTTATATGGTGAAAAACAATTATAGCAACTTCGAATTCAATTTCCGACAAGTTTCTACACTGTTTTCAAGGATCAAATTGTTCTATTCAATTATAGCAACATCGAATTCAAAATAATAAATGTTGAAACCTGAAAATTGAAATGTTATGTCATATATGCTGAGTTTTATATTAAATTTCAATTTGATTGGTAAAATTAAGGAATAGCTGGCGTGTAATTCATTTTTCTATGGTGATTTCATCAGTTATGAATGTTATATTTAGATCACTTTACAATAAAATCGGTAACCTCAAATTAATAATATTATTACATCACGACAATTAGGTAGGTACTATTCCTCGATCATCGAGTAAACCTTGATGTTCCTCAATGCGAAGTATACACTATATGGTTAAGGTAGATGCCTTGGTACTTCCACCGCTAAAAGTTTTGAGTCTATTGGGATCTGTCCAATGGGCATATGACATCTGGTGGTAGAAAATTTTTCTCGAATAAGGGAAAAATTTACATGCTAATAGTGTAAAATTATCGTGAAATTATTTATTACAAAAATAAAATAAACAAAAAATATCTCGCATTTTGGAAGGCTAATAACATAAATATACCTTCATAAATAACATAGGTAGGAATCATTTGATTTTCAAAATTTTCTTGATGATTTTTTTCGCAAGGCAACTACCTTAATGGTAATATCGGATGTAAAATATGTAATCCAGTTGTGTTTTAAATTCATTAACTTCCAATGCTAATTAAAGTGTTAAAATTGGCGTGTACGGCGTAAGTACTGAAAACACAAGAAAATATATAAATCGTACAATAACTGTAATAGACAATGGTTCTTATAAGAATTATGTAATGTATTATTGATTATAAATATGTTCCTAAATAAATACGTACTGAAAATAATTTGAAATTACATAATATTGTTTTTTTTTCATTGTTATGCTTCCATGTTGTATCATATCTTCATTCTTCTGTGACATTTTTATTCCGGAATGACAGCCCTTTTTTATGACAGCCTTAACTAACACAATATTTTCTGTGTCTATTCGTGAGAGCTGCATGAAAATAAGTTAAATAGTTCCCGAGTTAATCGTATTATGACAGACGTTGCCTTATTAGTACAGTGCAATTACAATTTGTTCATTATAAATTTCATTAAAATCTTCATTAAAGATGCCATTAAAATCTTCACGGTATATCCAGGAAGCAGGAAAGTAATAAGATTCCCAAAATAATTCACGGAAGGATAGCGATAAAATAATTAACAAAAGATTCAACAAAGAATATTCAAATCGATTCCACGGGACCATCGATAAAATTCCTGAAACGATACGAAAATTCGAGCCATCTAAACAGTTCCGAACGTAATCTAGCAGATATTTCCAAACGTCAGAATAAAATGGCTCCAGTAATAGCCCGGTCAATAAAGGCTTTATGTCGCAACTATTTCCTATAGAGCTGGATTTTTCACAGATGTTAGAACACCTTTAGACATGTATTTTTACAAAACTCCCCGGTTATCCCTCCGTGCTTCCCCCGCCACCTCCTCTTCGAAATATCTGAGAAAAGGTCGACTTCAGCGATTCTTTCATTATGTAATGTTTTAAATAGGATTACATTTCCTACAAGTTTCATTCCTACAAATTTTCTGATACAAATACTAAGCGCGCTACAGCTTCTTGAAAATCACACTCATTTTGTAGCCTTGGAAACCAATTCTTAAAACGTTATGTCCTTTACAATAGCTTTATTTATTGTGTTCTTCATCAAATTTTAAATTAAAAATACACATGTTCATAAAGCAAAGAACGCCCTAAAGCGTGATTTTTGTCCCTTATCGACATCTTTAAAAATTGAGAAGTTATATGCAAAGCTGAAATCATCATAGAGTTTTACATCTTTTTTAACACGAGTTACGAGTACTTTCCATACCGATTAAAAAAAAATCCGTCTAGAAACCCAGAGGAAATTTAATGTCCTAAATGATGTTTTGAACATTTTTTTAAGTTATCGAGATAAGGAAAAAAACATCTTTTAGAGCATAAAATTTCCTATGGATACCTATAAAGCTATTGAAAAGGACATTACGTTTTAACCAATAGTTACCAAGGTTACAAAAAGCGCGTGATTTTCAAGAAGCTGTCGCGCGCTTTCCATTAGTACCACAGAAAATTTGTGGGGACAAAAATGGTAGAAAATTTAATCCTCTTCAAAACATTATATAATTAAAGAGTCGCTTAAGTCGACCGTTTCTGAGATATTTCGAAACAGGCTCAGCAAAAAGCGATATGCAAATATTCAAGAGGGGGTGACGGGGGAAGCACAGGAGGGATAACCGGGGACTTTTGTAAAAATACAGGTGTTCTACCATCTGTGAAAAATCCAGTCATATCGGCTGTCCCACGAGACCTCATGACTTTTTTTATTTAGCATTTTCCGAGTTACTCTTAATAGTCAACCGTTGTTATGGAAAATTGTTTAAAAATTTCACTGTACTATTTTTCTATGTATTCTACTACATATTTGGTCTGATGGCTTATAGCCTACTACAAAATTGTAAATGTTCTCAATGTTATTTTCCTTATGTTCGGTAAAACCATTAACACACAGTACCTATAAGATCGCGCCTTGTAATTCTTGAATTACTTGTATGCTCCAAAATTTTTATTTTAAGACAGAGCATAAGCTATCTTCCAATTTCCATATCACACTGTGCAACAGACAAGGACAACCGAAATAAGTTCGCGATTTATTAGAATAAGTCGCATTCATGTAGATTTGCATACAAATCTGTATAAAACAAGCCGTGAGGTGGGTCGTTTATTAGGACTAAAGTGCGACCCTTGAGGTCCACACGACGAACTTCCCAGTTTGATAAATATTTAATAATAATAATAATTAAATTAGATATTACACAGAAAAGTAATCATTTTATTCATTGAAACATCAATAATTAAAAAAAAAAAAAAAAAAAAAAAAAAACGGCTGAACCGATTTTTATAAAATTTATGTCGGATCAAAATGACGTTAACACGCCTCGATTGACACCCTTACGAAGTCGATATAATTTTTTATTCGCGAGATATTGTGTAAAATCCACTTTTTTGGAGGTTATTTGCTTAAGAAAAAAGAACGGCTGAACCGATTTTGAAAAAATTTCTTTCAGATCATATTTACGTTAATACGCGTCGATTGGCACCCTAACGTAGTCGATATCATTTTTCATTCTCGAGATTTCGTCTTAGAAAGAAATGGACACATACGTACGTACGTACACACACACACACACAGACATCTTTCTAAAAGTAGTGTAAAAATAGTGTAGTGACCTTGAAATATAAAATTTTTTTTTCCTTTTTGATTTCGATTTTCGGACACATTACAATAACTTCCAGTGGGAAGTTAAAAACTGTTTTGACATAAGATTATACATAAAATCTATCTAAAATTTTCTCCTCTCTCGTTGAAAACAGATTTCGAATCGATCTGACTTGAATTGAGCAAGCTACAAGCAAAAAACACAGTTTTTTCTAATTTACTTCTCTCTGGGGCCAAAATTAAAAAAATCGGGCGATGTTCGGATCAAATAGACCCCGAGAGGAATCGAGCTAAAAAAAGTTTTTAAAATTGCTTAAGCCGTTTGAGCGGTACGACTGTTACAAAAAAACCATCACAGACTCACAGATACACTGACAAAGCGAGTGTACATAGGCGCTTCTAGCTTTGCTTAGGTCACGCCTAAAAAAGCCGCTTCAGACCAAATCTGCTTAGTTACAAAATTTAAATTGTAAAAAGAACTCGAGAAAGAACTATTGTATTTCGTCTATTAAAAATATAGAGAATTAAATATCTGCTTGCCAGATGTGGAAAAATCAAACCCTGTTTTGTGTATCAGCTGTAAAAAGTACTTATTCATATTATATGGAAGAAATACATTGCGGCCGCGGCCAAACGCTGCAGGCAGCGTCTGGCCGTGGCCGCTAGGTAGAATGCTGTCTGGGCCGCAGCCGCGGTTGCCAGGCTGTGGTTGGTTTAGGTAGACTGGCAAGAATTAACGTGTTGCGTTTGGCCGCAGTCGGGTCGTGGCCGTGGCCGCGGACGTATCGCTTTGAGGAGCCCAAATTAACGCTCTTGACGTCAGAAGAAATCTATTACTTCTTTTCTTCGTCAGCCAACTCTATAAAATCTTTTCTTCCTTTCCTGCAACTATTATCAATCCATAGAACCAAACTCATCGCGCTCCTTGATGCAATCAATGTTTCTTTAATTTCCAAGAATGTTCTGAAAAATTTGAAAAAAAACATTTTTCGACTATTTCCTGTTTTCAAAAATGCTGTCTTGCAAACGGGACGACAATAATTAAAGAGCTCAACTCTGAAGCGCAAAACGATAATAGAGCACGTCCGCTAGTAGTCTAGCGGTATGTGCAATAAATAAATATACGAAGTGATGCTACAAAAACCGTTTAAAAATAAACATAATCGAATTCTAGGTTAAATGTTTTTCGATATTATAAAAAAATTATATTAAGTATATAATACTAAAAATGTGATCTCCAGAATATACGCTTGCGTACATTATTTTATGTATCTTACTACCTATATAATAGATTGAAACAGGAAATATAAGCAATAGATTGTGGGTCAGTGTTTGGTAGGGTGAAGTATGGAAAGGGTGAGACGTGATATCTAATTCGTTCGGGAAAGTTTGAGATTGGAAACAATCATGGCCATCTTAGATCCCCATCTTTGCGTCGCTGAGTTCTAATTTATTGCCACTATAGTCTATACGAGGTATACTCCGCTATAAAAGTTACTTTACTTATAATCTTTATATACCTTGGTGCATGCGAATTTTCACTAGCATCTAGGTATCACGCGGCAACTGGGCACCCAGCCAATCCCGGCTAGCTGGCTTTTTTGTAACCTCCTACTATTATTGTGTTCTTTTATTTTAGGCTTAGGTTTAAAGCTACAGTGAATTTATTTTAAGACGCAACATAGACATGGAAATCATTAATTATAGAATATCGTCCATTTAAAAATGCAACGTGCTTACACCGAAATAATAAATAAAATTTTAATAAAAAAAAATAGGAAAAAATAAGATAGTATTGTTTAGCCGTTTATGGTGATATTATTTCCTATTTTTTAACCGACTTCAAAAAAAGAAGGGAGGTTCTCAAGTCGACACGTATATTTTTTTTTATTTTTTTAAATTATTTTTTATGTATAACCACGCATAACTTTTTACAGAGTAGTCCGATTTTGATGATTCTTATTTTATTGGATAGGGTATACCTCAACGTTGGTCCCATATAAATTTTACTTAAATCGGTTCTGTAGGTCGACTGATTTTAATAAAAGTTAGTTTAACGGCGTGTGATTCCTTTAAGGTAAATGTCACTTTTTGACACATTACACAGCGTAAGAAGTTGGTTAAAAAGTTTGAAGAAGTGAATCTATTGGCAAGCGTCTAAGCTACGTATTGTAAAGCCACTAAAAAGTAAAAAATATAAAACTTTTTAACAAAAAAAAACCTCCTTCGAAAATCCCAATAAAAAGAGGAAAATAATAAAACTTTGAGGTATGTGCCTATATTTAATAAAATATGAAGTCGGTTAAAAAGTTTAGTAGGTATATAATATCTTCTTTTTAACCGACTTCATATTTTATTAAATTGGAGCAGACCTCAAAGTTTTATTATTTTCCTCTTTTATAGTGGCTTCTTCGAAGGAGGTTTTTTTTGTTAAAAAGCTTTTTAATTAAAATTATTTCAGTGTATGTTGCATTTTTAAATGAACGATTTTTTATATAGTCCAGTCACTTTAGCATAAAAAGGGGGTCAACCGCAGAATGAGAGATAATAAGCTGAATTTTCGTATATACCTTCATTTTGGCGTTCTAAAAGTTGTCTCAAAAGTCTCATAAAATCTCGTGTCTGCGTCGTAAGTTATTCAAGGTCAAAGGTAAAAAAAATCATTTTTTCGCGATTATCTCGGTTTCTATTGCTCCAATGATGTTAACATTTATTAATAAAATTGTAGAGCATAAAATTTGCGACAAATTTTATTTGAAACATTTATTCATGCGCTCAACCGTTTTTGAGATAGAGGGCGGTGAGCGCGCAGCGCTCAGCCATACGTACTGTAATGCAAGGTCAACCGTGAATATCCGTGAATACTACCTTGAATTTTGAATAATTTGTATTATTTATTAGTTAATACATTCTATTTAATAACAATATTACATATATTTAATATATTCATTTAATAATTAATTAATAAAAGTGACCACTAGCGTGAAAATACGGCAGCATTTTTTGCACTGCATCAAGATGTTCTTTGAAAAGTTCCAGTCTTTCAGCGCGAATAAAGTCTAGTGTTATCGATACCATTTTAAAATATTGTACCCATAACTGTGCTGTAGGGCCTCGAGCTCTTAATTCATTCAGTTTATCATGAAATTGACCAACAAATGAATTCCAATTACCTACACAACCTTCTATATCTTCATAGGAAACATCACGGCAAGTTATTTGTTCAGCTAACTCATCTAATACACAATCTTTCATCTTCATATCTTCAAAAATTATCATTGATAATGCAAGTCGTAAATAATCTCTGATACTCCTTTAATATGCGTGACCATTCAACATTTTGTCGACAGAATTAGTAGCATATATTTTACCCAGAGCTTCCTTGAGTCCACTTTCGCCCATTATATACCTTATGCATCCAAGAAATGACATGAGCATATGAAATCCTCCTAGTTTAACCACTATTTTAGATATTTCTGAGTTAGCATTGACGCAGATATCATTTCACGTGCTTTAGAATAAAGATGTTGATCAAAAGTAATCAAACACGTTTTTTGTCTATGTGACTTGGCAATGTTCATGGCGCAATTTAAAGTGATATAAATCGTGTCTAAATTACTGGCAGGATGATCAATAAAAGGAAGAAACATAACCTGAGAAGTTGAAAAATTCTTATTATTTTTGGTTAGCTCTTCAAGATAGCCATTCCATCCTGGCAATGGTGAAATATTCCTCCACTTTCCGTATAACCACAAAAAATCAACTCCATCTAAGTTTCTTTCTGTTAGATCATAGTGCTAGATCATCATGCAGATTCTCGACTTGAATTCTGCTGTATCCAGACACAACTGGTTTTTCGTATGCTAGAAGAAATACATGTGATAGTACAGCCAACTCTTTTGCATTTGGTTTAGTTGTACATTTTTGTATGCGTTCATCGTAAATAACAGCTTCTTTTGGAGTAACAATCTTAATCATTCCCATAACATGGAGAGTTTTATTACCATCAGGCATCAAGAGTTTGGACATTTATATCTGCATTGTCTCCAACATATTGTACTAGTGCACCTCTTCTTTAATACATCGCAAATAGGTTGCCTATAGCTAAATCGTGTACCGATGATGTTAAATAAAAAAAATAAAAATACACATGTGAGAAATTTCAAATAACGGTATCTAATAATTATTAACAATGAGATAAACAATCAATATGATTAATTTCCTAGACCGTAACTATGGATTCAATCAAAAGCTACAACTTTTGTCATAACCATTTTTCGCCCCCGATTGACCGTTTTCCTACTATAAAAAACTCATGTAACATCAGATTCCAGCGATGTGATTGATATGTAACACGTGTAAAATCATTTATAATATAAAAAAATGGCAACGGTCTAAAAGTTGTTTATATTTAAAAAATAAATTGTTTCTGTAAAATATTATAAACTGTCAAAAATAAATTTATATTTTTAATTAAATTACTTCTAATTTTCAAATAATGTCTTATTAAACACTTGAAAAAGTTGACATGGTTATTTGGGCCCTATCTGGAAACAGTTACCAGCAAGTTGTTGATATGTATAGTCACAGATGACATATGTATAGTGTTAAGTACAACAAACAGATAGGTACCTATAGACTATAGTGCAAGTTGTAAAAAGAGCAGTTGATAATTTTAAGAAAACCAGGCATAAAAATATTACAAGAAATCGACCGAGCCAGGCAGAACTTGAAATCCATGCTGGAATCTTTGTTCATGTTAAAAGAAATCCAAAAATAAGTGTAAGGCAATTGGCAAATGACACCGGAATTCGCACTTATGTGAATATCGTAATTATAAAATTTTAAAAGCAAATAATTCAAATCGTAAAAATATTCCCATCGTCAGGAATTACGTGGGGACGATGCATTTCGAAGAATATCTTTTTGCGAAGAAATGTTCGAAAAATACAATAATGATCCAGACTTCCTAAATAACATTTTTTGCTTCAGTGATGAAAAGATTTTTAGTTTAAATGGTGAACCAAAAAGTCAAAATTACCGTTGTGTTGAGCGCGTTTCCGGCCGTAATCCACACGTCGTACGAAAAACTTGTGTGTACGAAAACTGTTGGGCAATGAGTCCTCTACAACTTTGTCATTTAAATGTGCCACTTATTTTCAATAAAAATAGTCAAAAAGTTGAAAAAACTGCGCCGCTCTCCTAATTTTTCACACTGTTTGCTTATAAATAATAGCAATAAATAATAATAATAATAAATAATAATAATAATAATAATAATAATAATAATAATAATAATAAATAATAGCAATAAATAATTTTTTTTTAAATATTGAGTATATGAGGATTGCAGCGAATTAAATTGTCTACACATTTGTTACTTGCCTTTTTTATCGAGAAATGCAAAATACGCAAAATATTATTGATGTTTGTTATTACTTATAATATATTAATACTATACATATAAATTTTATATATGCAGTGTAAAATTTTTATTAGTATTTTATGTTATTACGAAAAATAAATTTTTTTATAAAGCAATTGCTGATTTTCCAAATATTAAGCTATATATTACAATGAAAAAAAAAATTAATGCCAATTATTGGGGATAAGTTAAGTACGAAACGCAATTTTCCTACCTTCAAAAACTCATGTAACATCAGTTTCGAGCGTGTGATTGGTCGATGGATGTAACACGTAAAACGATTTAAAATAAAAAAATTACTTTATTTTCATTATTCAAATATTCAATGAAATTTTGAAATGTAATTATCGGATTATCTCTTTCATAAAAAAATTGGAATTGATAGAAAATTTAATATGATAATATCACTCAATACAATTGTTTTCGGAGCGCGCGTAGCGCGCGGCTCAACTCTGCTAATGTCGTAAAATCGAAAAAAAAATCTCAAAATTGACACTGTTGGCTTTTGATTGAATCCATAGTTACGGTCTAGGAAATTAATCATATTGATTGTTTATCTCATTGTTGAGTCGCATTATGCGATGTAATTGGAAAACTACCTATATGAATATTATAGATTGAGAACCAGGCGTTAATTTATAGCTCATTTGTGACAGGATGATATTTTCAGGGAAGGTAGTATTTAGTATGACAAAGAATAAGCGCTAGGGTTGCCTCGTCAAATCCTGGTGCGACGGCCGGGAGGAGCTCACTTCCGGTGCAAAATACACATATTTAATTAGCTCATAATTATCTTTCCTCATTATATGACAGCATACAATTGATGTCATATTGTAGATTTCGAAGAGCTGTATTGAAATACATAGGGTTGCCTAAGAAAATTTTGGTTAACACTTTGAAAACTTATAAATTATATTTGTTTTTTTGACATTTTTAAAGTTGTCAATTTAAATTATGTATATATGTATATGTATATATTGTAACCGTTTTGAAATGAGTTATCGGCCTTGTGTTTGGCAAACATTCATACGCATGTCTAATTATGTATAACTTTATGTTTTCAACGCATTTGGTTTCTAACTCATATCCGTAGAATGACGCAGGAATTGCCTGAATCTGGTATTGACAATTTCCCCAAGAGTTTATTTATTCTAGTGTAGCAATTTTTTATTTTTATTTTTCAACGTAATTCGACTTGCACCTCTTATATAAATTAGTATATTTACTTGAAGGTCGTAGTAACCTGTAATAAAAGTTTTCAAAAAGGTGGTTTAGGGTTTGTTTCGAAAAGAGAAAAAAGGTTGATTTTTGTTTGTGATTTTAAATTTGGTTTGACGCTAAATAGACCACGGCTGAAGCCTTTGAAAATGGTAAAAAGTGAAAAAAAATAATAGTAGGATGAAACCCATTGGAAAAGAGAATATAACAAAAATGAAAGGAAAAATAATTTACGGGCGATCTGAGGTCGGGAAGTGGTAGGGGGTGAGTTTTTAAGGGTAAAAAACGGTTTATCTCGATTTCCGGCAAAACTACAAGTCCTATAGAAAAAAGTTTAATGGCAAAGTTGTAGGTAATAAAAAGGTCTACAACTTTTGTATCGCACTTTTTTCACATAACCTCAAAATTTATGTGAAAAATTTTTTATTTTTATCTTTTACAAAAAAATTTTTTTTTCACGAAATTTGGTGAAAACTTACCTTTTTATGTCCCAAATACATTGTAATTTTTTTGATTTAAAATATTTATTTTTTCACCTTATTTTGACTTAATATCGAAAAAGCACCCTAATTTTCAATCGAAAATTCTCACGTCGAAATATCTGCTTGTTTAAAAAAGTTGGTGGGCTTTTTGTTCGTTGAAATCTCTACTTTATGATGGTGTAAAAAAATATACATTACTACGGTAAATGTTCTCAGAAAATGCAAAGAAACGAAAAAAACTCGAATCCGAAAATTTTTTTTTAATCATTATGTACAATTTTGAGCTATTTATTAAAATTTACACTTTAATTACTCGTTTCTTTGCATTTTCTGAAAACATTTACCGTGGTAATGTATATTTTTTTTACACCATCATAAAGTAGAGATTTCAACGAACAAAAAGCCCACCGACTTTTTTAAAAAAGCAGATATTTTGACGTGAGATTTCGATTGAAAATTAGGATGCTTTTTCGATATTAAGTCAAAATAAGGTAAAAAAATAAATATTTTAAATCAAAAAAATTACAGTATGTTTGGGACATAAAAAGGTAAGTTTTCACTACATTTCGTGAAAAAAATTTTTTTTTTGTAAAAGATATAAATAAAAAGCCAAAAACTTGGTTATTTGAATTTTTCACATAAATTTTGAGGTTATGTGAAAAAAGTGTGACACAAAAGCTGTAGATATTTTTATTACCTACAACTTTGCCATTAAACTTTTTTCCATAGGACTTGTAGTTTTGCCGGAAATCGAGATAAACCGTTTTTTACCCTTAAAAACTGACCCCCTACCACTTCCCGACCTCAGATCG
The DNA here is from genome assembly GCA_039654895.1 of Mongoloraphidia duomilia. NCBI lineage: Eukaryota > Metazoa > Arthropoda > Insecta > Raphidioptera > Raphidiidae > Mongoloraphidia > Mongoloraphidia duomilia. Next base: position 22,422,481 of record CM077521.1, on the reverse strand, counting down.
CCCATAAATTATTTTTCCTTTCATTTTTGTTATATTCTCTTCCTTTTTCAATGGGTTTCATCCTACTATTATTTTTTTTTTTGTTTCAAAAATTATCGACCCTGGTCTAAAAAATTAATTGAAGCATTTGACTTTACTGAACCTCGATTAATATTTTTTCTTAAAATGCAACTCAATCAAAATTATTAGAATTAGAAATATTTTGTATGAAGTTTTAACGAAAAACAATGTACCTATTGAACATTAGTTTATTAATTTTAAATAAACGCAGGTATACAAAAATATTGTTATTTATTATAAAGTTAACTAAGCGAATATAAAACCAAAATAACTATAGTGAAAAAATGGAAAATTTACTATAATAAAAGAAAAAACCGGTTGATTTGTGAGTCAGAACTGTCAATTTTCACTATAGTAACTTTTCAGCAATTATTTTGTTGCCTTCTTCAGGCCTAAAATTACATTATTAGAATTATGTAATTTTAGGCCTGAAGAAGGCAACAAAATGGTTGCTGGAACATTGCCATAATAAAGATTGACAATTTTGATTTACAAATCAACCGGTTTTTTAATTTTATCATATTACATACACGAGTGATCAACATGAGTTTCAATATAATTTACACCCGTATCTAAAGATGTTTCACATCAAAAATTTAAAATTTTGAATATACTGATACTACTTTACAAAATGTATAACTTTTATTTTTCATGATACAGGATTTAACTATTATATTTTGTCCAATTTTGAGCAGTTATTAACAATTTATAATTTTCGAAAAGTCATTTTCTTAAAAACTATATTTACCATGTTGGACTAAGGGCGACTTTGTAATTTTGAACTGTTTAAATTTATACACATATACATTATAACAGGGTTAATACGCGGGTAACAGCTAGTATAACTTTATTAAAAAAAAAATATTTGAAAATTTCATCAATCTAAAAAGTTCCACATAAATACGCGGGTACCGCTAGTATAAAATTACAAATATTTCGCAAAGATAAATATTGAATATTTTTTTGACAACGCATTGGTGCGACGGAGAGCACACGATCCCATAAGATCCTTTAGGCTAGCATGAGACAGGCAGTACAGCCGGTCACGACATTGACTAGGCAACGTACCGCGTATGACGGACGGGAGCCTGTCGCGGCGGCCTGGCGTAATGAGTGCAAGACGATACGTACTATTTTTATTGTGTGTGTAAGGGAGAACGCTGAAGAAAAATACGGAATACTTTGGTAAAGTTTGGCAAATCAAGAGAGTCGAAGCGGTGACGTGGACAGACTAGATAGAGCGACCGTGTGATACACATCGTGTATTAAGGATTGAATATTCTGGCGAATAAAATACTTTTATTTTGGGATTTTGGATTTTAATTTGTACTTTTCGTGTTGGAGCTGTATTGTTTTAGTCTTGGATTTTGGATTCGGCGTTGTTTTCTGCTTCGATTCCTGTATTGGTCGACCTTCCTAATTTTCCGAATTCCCGAAAATTGATTTATTTTCCGTATTTCCATTGTTGGATCGTTGTTATTTAATATAGTTAGCTTACCGTGCAAACAATAACCATAAAGAAGCCAAGCGGCTTCTCCTCGTTTAGGGATTATAGGTTGCTGCTTTTGGATTTCCGTGTGGTTGTGTTGATTCTGGAATACGGGAATAATTTAATTTATTCCAGAAATTTTGAAGATTTTGCAATGATCCCGAAATTTTTAATATTCGCTATCATAAGTGACGACGCATAAAGTATCCCAGAATATTATGAAGTGTCTATCCCAGTGGGATAGATATGGTACTACAATATATCCCGAAAATATTAAAGGATAACATCTAATATTTTATGAACATTTTACATTTCTGAATGTCGACCACTTTGAGTAGTACTGGGTCAATTTAGATATTTACGTCAGAATTAAAATGATAAATAGTGCGTCGATTGTATTCCTGTAGGATTTCTTGCACTACATTGGGAATTTTCCAGAATATTTTGAATCTTATTACGAATTAAGTTTGAATTCTACGTCGCCAGTTTCTCGCGATTTTAAAGTGTTTATGTCCCGAGTCCTATGCTATGTATTTTCTTTTCAGGCTCAGGAATTTCCGTACAGGCCCGGATTAAGTGTGAAATAAATGTTAAAGATTAATTATTGTGAATTCCGTTATCGTCCGTTATCGCTTAATTATTTATGAAGATTTCGTGTTGAGAATTATGAAGATTTTGTGTTGAGAATTCCGCTAGCGTTTTGCGATAGAAGGAGTAGGTTGTTGTGAGGATTCGAGGCCTATTGAATTAGGATTTGTATCTCGATTGTTGGAAGTTCCGTGAGGCCTGTGATTACAGGGCCGCCTTTTTATTTTTTGGTATTTCGAATACTGTGTGTCCCGATATTGTGTTCGGAATCTATTGTTTTGTTAGTATTTTAGGTTAAGTTATCATGTGGTTTTGACCTTTGAAATCATCTCGGATTTTTTTCTGTTTATCTTGCTAAGGAAGTAACAGCGTTAGGCCTGGGATTAATATAACTGTGATTGTGGTTCTGGACTCTGTTCCGGAATATTTTTCGGATCTCTTTTGGCCAACGTGGTTATCCTTTTCGAATTATCCCTAACTGTGACCACTCTCGCGTCTCAGTTTGGACGACCTGAGACTTACGCAGTGTGGTCCTATAAGTTCTGACGCCCTTCGATTTCTCGGTCGGTATCTGGCCTACTAATTAATTTTCCATCGAGGTCCGTCTCTGGTTAGGTGATACTGAGTGTAAAGGTGACTTTAAAATTAAATTGAATTATTTTGACGCACGATTCATTGTGTGCGTTCACATTTTTGTGTTGTCCTAAGTGTCGAGTGGTAGGTGGTTGGGTTTTTTATTGCCCATTAAGGGCTTTTCCTGTACTTAAATTTTGAGGCTGCTTCCCAAAAACAAGTGCGATTGTATAGCTAGATAATAATTTTTGTGCTCCGACCCATGACCCCGCGCCTTCTGTAGCTAGCCGCGCAACCGATTAAATTCGGGTCTTTTGGAGCAAAAGCCATTGCTATAAATTAGCGTCCAAACGTGGGGCGATTGCTATAACATATACATATAAAAATTGACATTTTGCACCGGAAGTGGCTCATCCCGGCCGTCGCACCAGGATTTGACTAGGCAACCCTAGCGCTTTTTCTTTGTCATAATTAATACTACCTTCCCTGAAAATTTCATCCTGTCACAAATGAGCTTCATATATTAACGCTCGGCTCTTGGTCTATTATGAAGTATTAGAAATATCTTGTATTATGTCCGTCTTGTGACTTCTTGTGACAAGAAATCACAAGACGGACATAATACAAGGTATTTCTAATACTTCATAATATTCATGACAACTGTCTAAAAGTTGTTTATATCGAAAAAATAAACTGTTTTTGAAATACTATCTGCTGCCAAAAATATATTTGTATTTTTTATTAAATTACTAAATAATGTGTTATTCAACACTTGAAAAAGTTGAAATGGTTATTTGGGCACTATCTGGAAATAGTTACCAACAAGTGATTGATATGCTGAGAAACAGCTCCCTACAGTGCAAGTTGTGAAAAGAGCAGCTGATATTTTAAGAATACTGGTTGCGGTAACACTGGGCATAAGAATATTACAAAAAATCGTCCGAGCCAGGCAAAACTTGAAAGCTATGTTGGAATCATTGTTCATGTTAAAAGAAATCCAAACATAAGTGACGCCGGAATTAGCACTTATCGTGCTTATAAAATTTTAAGAGCAAATAAATTCAAATCGTATCAATATTCCCATCATCAGTAATAGCAGAAGACATTTTTTATAGGTTAACTTATTGTAAGTACAGCAATTTCTGGCGAAATTTTCGAAAATTTGTTATAAGAATTTATTTGAAATTTTAAATAAATAATTTTGTGTTTTTCGTAGAACATTATTATTATTTTAATTGCTATTATGAAACGTATGGCGCTATTCTGTAATGTTAGAAATTATAGTGAATTCAATGTAATTCAAAAGGAGAAATTTAACATGTAAAGTCAAAATGTTGATTGAAATCAAACGCACTATATATAGCTAATTTTAGAATGAAAAGGCAAAATATGTTTGATGTGACTATAATCCGGCCGGATTCGTCCGGATCCGGTCGGATCGACAGGAATCCGGCCGGATCCGACCGACTTGAAATTGGTGCCGGATTGCAATCCCTCTTCAGGATTGTCTGAAGTTACATCATTTTCCGAATTGTCTGAAGTTACCTCATTTTCAGTGTTATGAGAATCAATATAAATTTGTTTAGAATTATTTTTGCTATTGTAACGATTTTGAAAAATCTTATTTTTACATACGCTAGCAATGTGACCTTTTTTTTGACAAGCATTACAAATACAATTTTTAAAATAACACCTACTGTCCTGATGATTTTTTTGCCACAATACCGACATGAAGGCTGATTGGTTGTACCGGAAGAACTCACAACATTCACCCTGTTGCAGTTGACATGATTAATGCTGCTTGTGGCTTGGCTCCGCTTCTAATGCATTTTTCCAGCTTGCTCCAGAGACAAGGAGATTTCCACTGCTTTACCGTAGGTCAGAACCTTTTCTGTGAATAGTCGAGATCGAATTGCATCATTTCGCGGGTCTCAGACTAATAATGGTCTCTTAAATTGGTCTCCAATTGATTTCCGAAATTAGAGGTTTTTGCCAAATGCTTGAAAACTTGAACGTAATCAATTATACTTTCGTTACTGGATTGGTAACGTTGGCAAAATTTATATCGTTCCGCTATCTCCAACGAAGCTGAATCTATAATATGATCATTGACAATTTTAATTATTTCATCCCATGTTTTGGTTTCAGGTTTTTCCAGATTGCATAAAACACATATTAGTTCATAAGTTTCTTCTCCCATGACAGATAATAACGCTGCGATTTTTAATTCGGCTGCTATTTTATTTACTGCAATATATTGTTCTAGCCGTTGAATATAGAGCGACCATTTTCCTGATTTTAAATCAAAAGCTTGGATCTTGCCAATTGACATGATGATATTTAGGTAATATTATTTAAGATTTAGATTTAATAGTAATTTTACTTAAATTAGAAAACGTAGTGTTCAGTTGGATAAACGACTGCGCCAATTTGTTGTATATTTAGATAATTTAGACTATAGAAAAAATACAATTAAGTGCGAATTTGATCAGAATAGTAAAAAACTGGATTCATTAAATGTACACGACTTGATTTTTGAAAAGTTAAAATTGGAAGACTCTGACATAAATAGAATTCAAGTAGATTTATATGTAAGATCGATTTTTATTCAATTAAAAAGTCAAGAACTTTGTGACGAATTAATGGAAAAATTTGAAGATAAAATAGAATTTAAATACAAGGATGGTTCGGTAACCTTCATAAGGTTATATTATGCTGGCTATGGTATGCAAACGGCAAGACTGTTTAACCTCCCCTTTGAAGTCTCAGATCAAGAAATTACTGATGTTTTGAAACCGTATGGTCAAATCTGTTCAGTGGCTAATGAGATATGGCAAGGCGAACACAGATATAAAGTTTGTGCTGGGGTGAAACAAGTAAAAATTATACTCATGCAACATATTCCAAGCTACATAGGACAACCCACGTCCTGTATGTTTTGTAACCAATCTGGCCATTTGAGATTAGAATGTCCAACGAAAAAGCCTGTCCAAATACAGGATGATCGTCCTCCAGCGGTTTCTTGGGCAAAAATAGTTAGTGCTAGTAATTTAAGTGTCCGTCCACAAAATGAAGAAATGATAAATACAAGTAACGTAAATATAATTCATGACTCCGATAATCAGCAAATTCTGAATCTTTCAATAGAAAAACCAATCAGTGTCACTGAAAACACCGTTCTTATTAATAAGAAAAAAAACTCGGGTCGCAGTGCCAAAACCCTGCCGACAATATAGTGTATTTGCTAATACAGGCATTGTGGCATTATTATGTAAACT